>CM068721.1:12442468-13042468 GCA_035079005.1 Fraxinus americana | reverse complement strand
AACACAATGACCACCTCCAGATCTGCAGCAGTCTGTAGAGGTGGACACACGAAGTTCTAGTGCCGACGCGGAATTGAAGCTTTTACAATCAAAAAGCTAGGTAGACATAGTCGGCGAGCCTGATTCGGAGCAAGAGCAAGTCGGGTCGTCTGATGGAAAATGGAATCGGAGCTAGTACCTTAGTGATTTGTGGTTGTGACCTCAACAATCGGAGCTGGGTGGTGTTGCAATGACTGGGTTGGGGATCAATTGTTTAAACGAGTCGTTGTTTGGTCAAATCCTTAGCAAACATGCAAATTCTCAAAGAATTCGAGTGATGATTTGAGGGAAGCAGCCGATGAAATACTGTGGGAAGCAATACCGACGAAAAACCCACCGCTGCAGCAACGGCGTCAAGCGACATCGCCGCTCAGATCGCAATGGCGACAACTTCCTCATCGTGGCTGCAGGGACGACTCCCGCCAAGTGCATCATCATTGCGGCTGCCAGTGGGTAATAGAGGGAGAGAGAGGACGACGACGAGAGAGATGAGAGGTAGAAAGAGAATGTGTTTGGGGGAAATGAGGTGGGGGTGGGGAAGGAGTAAGAGAGAGGGACGTGAATTTAGGGTTGAAAATTAATTTAGGGAGGGTGGGGTGTATATATATTAATTCTCTTAGTATTATTATTAATATTTACTTAAATATAAAAAAAACATGTATCTAAATATAAAATATCTGATTTTTGAAAATTAAAACTTGACATCTAATTTTTGAACTTGAGTCTTGAAAAGTATGGATTCCTGTAATATTCACTTCATAAAATCCAAATTTATTTTTTAAACACTTTTTCAATCATATATTCACATAATAAAATATTTTTCATGTAAATTTAATTTTTTTAATGCACATTCTTTAATATAATATTTTTAAGGATGTGAAAGTATAGGAAGATTTTCTCACATAAACAAATATAGACCTTTTTGATTCACATTCTTTCAAAATTCATTATTTCAAAACTCATTTTCAACTACACATTTTTTAATAAAGTAATATTTTTCATCACATTCAAATTTTTTCCTTATTTTTTCATCATATATTTTTTGTCATTTCTATCACATCACTATTTCAAATATATTATTTTCTCGATAACGTGCATCAAACACCCGGCACTCTCTAATGCATTTTCCAAAGCAATAAGAATAATTCTGATTGTACAGAATTATTGGCCACAGAAATTGGCCAGAAACTCACATGGGGTAGGCCCCATGTGAGTAAAATATTGGAAAAAAAACCACCCACCCCATTTGAGTAAAATATTGGAAAAAAAACCACCCACCCCCTTGTTGTGAGAGATCTGGCCATTTTCTGGCCACTTTCCTTCTGTACGAGTAGAAGGATTCTTTTCAAAACATTCTCAGGGAAGAGGTAGAGGACACATGGAGAAATCGCTACGGTTTTACGGGAAAACAGGTTCTTGATGCTCGAGGAAAATTTTTTCCTCATCAATTATTGCTGTACTGTAAGTGATGATACCAAAAATTGTACCTAGACAAACCCGAGCCGAATGGAAGAGCTCCGCGAGATCCGATCTTCAATACCTGAAACAAAGGCGTCGATGTGTGTCCTCGTCGCCCCTCCGATGCTTAAGTCAGATAGGTGCACAAGAGAAAACTTATGCTAAATGCTATCAAAAAAGTACATGAATAATGAGGACATGTTATGTATTTATAGATGTTGGAGATTGAGTCCTAAAATGATTCAACTTCATGCAATCCTTATCCTTGTTATTTAAGGTGTTTGTGTTGTATTAGAATAGGCTGAGGTCGGGTTCAACAAGGTCGAGCGACCTGGGGTCAGGTCCAACAAGGTCTACATTTATACGCATCACAGGCCCCCGTGCATCTAGGTCGCAGCTGAAAACCCCACGTTCGAGCTGTGGGATAAGATGTACTGAGGTGAACGTATCAAGCTCGGGCGTTGTGTGAAGGTATTGCTTATGCCTATTAAATACGTGGTCTGAGCTTGTTGGCCAATGCTTGGCCTATAAGCTCAAGTTTTGTGTTAAACGGGTAGCTCGAGCTTTTTATTTGGCCAATTTTTTGTCGATAATCTCGAGTTTTGTATGGAATACGTAGCTCGAGTTTGTTACTTGCCCAATTTTTGGCCATTAAGCTCGAATTTGTTTGAAATACGTAGCTCGAGCTCGTTACTCGGCCAATTTTTGGCCATTAAGCTAGAGTTTAGTTCGAAATACGTAGCTCAAGCTCGTTATTCGGCCAATTTTTGGCCATTAAGCTTGAGTGTTGTTTGAAATAGGTAGATCTAGCTCGTTACTCGGCCAATTTTTGGCCATTAAACTCGAGTGTTGTTTGAAATACGTAGCTCGAGCTAGTTACTCGACCAATTTTCGGCCATTAAGCTCGAGTTTGTCTGAAATACGTAGCCTGAGCTCGTTACTCGGCCAATTTTTGGCCATTAACCTCGAGTTTGTTTGAAATATGTAGCTCGAGCTCGTTATTCGGCCAATCTTTTGCCATTAAGCTCGAGTTTGTTGAAATACGTAGCTCGAGCTCGTTACTTGGCCATTTTTTGGCCAATGAGCTCGAGTTTTGCATGAAATAGGTAGTTCAAGCTCGTTATTTGGCCAATTTTTGGCCACTAAGCTCAAGTTTGTTTGAAATAGGTAGCTTGAGCTCGTTACTCGGCCAATATTTTGCCATTAAGCCCGAGTTTTGTTTGAAATATGTAGCTCGAGCTCATTACTCGGTCAATTTTTGGCTATTAAGCTCTAGTTTGTTAGAAATAGGTAGCTCGAGCTCGTTACTTGGCCAATTTTTGGCCATTAAGCTCGAGTTTGTTTGAAATACGTAGCTCGAGCTCGTTACTGGGCCAATTTTTGGCCATTAAGCACGAGTTTTAATTGAAATATGGAGCTTGAGCTCGTTACTCGGCCAATTTTTGGCCATTAAGCGCGAGTTTTGTTTGAAATACGTAGCTCGAGCTTGTTACTCGGGCAGTTTTTGGCCATTAAGCGCGAGTTTTGTTTGAAATACGTAGCTCGTGCTTGTTACTCTCGGTCAATTTTTGGCCATTAAGCTCGAGTTAGTTTGAAATACGAAGTTCGAGATCGTTACTCGGCCAATTTTTGGCCATTAAGCTCGAGTTTTGTTTGAAATAGGTAGCTCGAGCTCGTTACTCGGCCATTTTTTAGCTAATAAGGTCGAGTTTGTATGAAATAGGTAGCTCAAGATTGTTACTTGGCCAAATTTTGGTCATTAAGCTCGAGTTTGTTTGAAATAGGTAGCTCGAGCTCGTTACTTGGCCAATTTTTGGTCATTAGGCTCGAGTTTTGTATGCAATAGGTAGCTCGAGCTCGTTACTTGGCCATTTTTTGGCCAATAAGCTCTAGTTTTGTATGAAGTTGGTAGCTCGGGCTCGTTACTTGGCCAATTTTTTGTCATTAAGCTCGAATTTCGTTTGAAATACGTAGTTCGAGCTCGTTACTAGGCCAATTTTTGGCCATTAAGCTTGAGTTTATTTGAAATAGGTAGCTCGCGCTCGTTACTCGGCCAATTTTTGGCCATTAAGCTCGAGTTTGTTTGAAATACGTAGCTCAAGCTCGTTACTCGGCCAATTTTTTGCCATTAAGCTTGAGTTTGTTTGAAATACGTAGCTCGAGCTCGTTACTCGGCCAATTTTTGGCCGTTAAGTTCGAGTTTTGTTTGAAATAGGTAGCTCGAGCTCATTACTCGGCCAATTCTTAGCCATTAAGCTCGAGTTTTGTTTGAAATATGTAGCTCGAGCTCGTTACTCGGCCAATTTTTGGCCATTAAGCTCGAGTTTGTTTGAAATAGGTAGCTCGAGCTCGTTACTCGGCCAATTTTTGGCCATTAAGCTCGAGTTTTGTATGCAATAGGTAGCTCGAGTTCGTTACTTTGCCAATTTTTGGCCATTAAACTCGAGTTTTGTATGAAATATGTAGCTTAAGCTCGTTACTTAGGCCATTTTTTGGCCATTAAGCTCGAGTTTGTTTGAAATAGGTAGCTCGAGCTCGTTACTTGGCCAATTTTTGGTCTTTAAGCTTGAGTTTTGTTTGAAATAGGTAGCTCGAGCTCGTTACTCGGCCAATTTTTGGCCATTAAGCTTGAGTTTTGTTTGAAATAGGTAGCTCGAGCTCATTACTCGGCCAATTTTTGGCCATTAAGCTCGAGTTTTGTATGCAATAGGTAGCTCAAGCTCGTTACTTGGTCATTTTTTGGCCACTAAGCTCAAGTTTCCTTTTTTTTTTTAGGACCGTGAGGTCTTGCGTGGATAGTGAGTACTCTACCCGACCTCGACCTCTACTTGCTTTTGATATGAGGGATGCCTAGGTCGGGGTCATGTGGTCGAGTGTGATTTTGGAGTACAAGTAGCATGCGCATAGTATGACCTTACGCTAATTTAATGTATAGCTGCATGCGCGGAGCACGACCTTACACTAATTTAATGTGTTAGCTGCATGCACGGAGCACAACCTTATGCTAATTTAATGCACTAGTTGCATGCGCGGAGCACGTGCCAGTTTAAAGTGTTAGCTGCATGCGCGGAGCATGACCTTACGCTAATTTTATGTAAACTCTTAGTAGATGCGTTCGAGGTGAGTTTTTAAATGTCTTATAAAATAACGTAAAGGTACATGGGTGCGTAGGCCTTGAAAGAAAAACAACTTAGGGGCATGAAAGCCCGTGCTAAAAATTATCAAAAGAATTTAATCCTAACATAATGCAGATTGAGAAAAAAAAAACAAAAAACAAAGTAACCTAGATATCTGGGGGCGTAGCCGACTATTTTTCGGCTGTGGTTGTAGCATCAAGATCTTGACCAATGATAACTTTTCCACCATGCTCGAGCTCGACCTCGACCTCATCCATCTCCTATATTGGAGCAAGCCTTCCACGGTGCTCGAGGTTAGGTATTTGTACTTGAGGTAAATAGGGTTTGTAAGTGTTTTTTATTTGTAACAAAAACGAAAAGGGAAAAGAAAGTGGAATCAGATGGAATACTGGTGCACAGAATCTTGTACTAGAAAAAGATACAACTAGAAGAAACACATTAGAGGAGAAAGATAATATGGTATACCCTTGCAAGGATTTAGCAAAATCTCACAACACAATTATCGTTCTTCATAATGATAATATCTTGGAATAAAAGATTATCAAATACTTATTGTCTTGAGAAATGGACTAGGACTCAATTTGAAACTAGTATTTAATTACTTAATTATTTCTGAGACCAGAGCAATCCAACATGACTAAGCACATAAAATAAGACTAATTTGCGCTAAAAATTTGAATGATAAGACTGATATACAATAATTGCTACAAACTACTTAAATATCGTGAACTCTTGAACTTAATGAAAAATAACTATCTTGTAAGGAATGACACTAAAATATCTACAGAAGAACTCCTTGCAAATATCAAGGGTGAATCAATTTTATTTATTAAATAAGTAGGGACACTTTTGTCAATGGTGAATCAATTTCACGCTATTTGTTAAACATACGAGTTCTCACAATAGTTGTGTTCTTTTTTTTTATAACCGTGAGTGTTCGGGCCAGCTTACGCACACCTCGACTAATCCTACGAGACCCTGAAGTTTACGGCCGGGTACTCATCTCAGTGACTTTGAGGGGACTCGAACTGGTGACCATTGGGGACCCAAGACTTGACAAATTGAGCAACCTCTCAAGGTTCACAATAGTTGTGTTTGTCAATGCCAACTCATCTGTTTTAATAGTTACTTGCTGAGAACAGTCAAGAACATAGTTGTTTTTTTCCACATTCAGGTTGCTGAATTATTCAAACAGAAAAGCTTCGAGTGGATTGCAGAAGGTAAATTTTGATCGCGTTCTTCTCTTTCTTCCTATTTTCTTGAATTTATATAATATGCTACATCTATTCTTTAGTTCATCATAACATTTATTCATCATTTGCTTTTCTATAGATTGGATTTACAAATCATACAGAACACACATGTTCCATAGAAGAGAGAATCCAAAGACTAAAGATTTACTAAAGGAAAATCACCTCAATAATATGGTTATCCTAGAATTAGATTTTGAACATCATAATATAATTTCAACAAATAGGAAATGCACTAAAATTCACTTTGATTATAATTATTATTACATTAGCTGATTTAAGTGTTCAATATTGTTTCAGTCTTTATTTAATCAATTTTCTAATGTTGTTTTACCTTAAAAAAAATTTTGGAGAAATATACCCCAGATGAGTGAAGTATAAATAAATAAATAAAATACTCATGCACTAGAAATTGTCACTTTGAGAAAAAAGACGCTATCAAAATTTCGCCCCTGGTTGGCTCCATTAAAATGAGTTTTTTTTTAAGAAAATGTGTTTTGGAATAGTGATTTTTTAAAAAAAAATGTATGATTAAAAAATAAGGCGAAGTTTTAAGTTTACGTGTAACATTATTTTATGTGAGAATGCGTGGTTGAAAATGAGTTTTGGGAAAATGACGCCCAAAAACAGGCTTTACTTTCTGCATTCTCTGGTATGCTTTGATGCTTTAATTTTGTCTTTGTATTTCACACGTGATTTGCACGTTCGTTGCACGTATTTGATCATGCTTATTTTTATTTATCAGAATTTTGTGGAACAAATTGGTAGTTTAAAAGTTACACCAATTTAGGCTAAATTATCGTTTCTTCCCCAACCTTACACCGCTTTATACTTTTGCCCGAACTTTTTAATATGACCTTTACCTTTGAACTTTCATTAATTAACTTTAAGCTTTAAGCTTAAGAAGTCACATTGAACTTTCCATCAATCCAGGGTAAAAAGTCCAACTTTCAATCTCTGTACCATTCACCTCCTAAGCCTCCTACTCATCACTAGTTGCTGCCATCGGGTGAATTGTTGCCACGTATGATTATGGTAGCGTTCCTACGCTGCCACCCGGGCCACCTCCATCTTACATGATGAGCCCAATGGTGCCTTTTGCCCACAAACCACCGCAGATGGCTCAGCAGCAACCACTAATGATAGGCCATCAGCCATCAACACTATCTCAGCAGCAAACAGGACCAGTACCTCAACAACTGCAAGAAACTCCTTGTTCGCGGGCCTCTTGCCCCATTTCAGGCACCTGGGATGCTGTAGTATGGTCACCCATATTAGTCATAGTGAAAAAACTCAGAGCATGTTCTCTTTATCGTTTTCAAACCGTTTCCTATTTTCGATTTTCCAAAACAGTGAAAACGCGTTCTCTTTTCTATTTTCGAAAACTTGTTTTTGAAAACAAGTTAAAAATTTACAAAGAAAACTCAAAACGACTGTCGTTTTGGGTGTTTTCAGTTATAATCAAGTGAAAATTTTCAAAACGCGTTGTGAGTGTTTTCGATCAATTGAGAGAGAGAGAGAGAGAGAGGGGAGGGGAAAGTAAACGAGTTTTCCATTTTATTTTATTTTTTAAAAAAAAAAAATTTTTAAATGCTAAAAAGAACACATTTTCAACAATCTCAAAATGGACACTTAAAACACAAAACTCAAAATGAATTCAAAACTCAAAACATAAAACTGAAATATAAAGAGAACAGCCTCTTATTAATCCAATCTTTTGTCCATTATATATATGGGTTATTAATCATACAGGTATGCAATTGAAAATCAAATAGTAGTGCTGGTTATGAATTGCTATTTATCTATCTTTAGGGCTAGTTCACTCTCCATAAAGTGAAACTATTAGAACTTTTGTTTTAGGTTTCACAGCTCTCTCCTACAATTTTTTCAATTTTGGTGCTTAGTATGTGAGTTGCACATCCATTGCACACAAATTCTCGTGCTTAATTTTATTTATTAGAATTTTGTGGAACACATTTTTTTTCTCAAATTATATCCACTTAGGGTTCTTATTAACTCGTTTAAGTTATTATAGATTCTTTCATATGGATGATATGTTACGTAATATGTTACTTTATAATAATAAATTAATGTCAAACATGCATTAATTTTTGTTGTAGACTAACGGAAGCATTCTATTAGTGAAAAAGTACCTGTTCGGTAGGGATCAAAATCTAAACTTTTATCAAAGTTAAAGTAAACAATTGATTTGAACAACATATATTTTATGGGACTCATAACCTTTCAAGTATACATTTCATCAATTTTTATCAAAATCTGCTAAAAAGCTGGTCTTAGGCCATGTTTGATGTGTAAAATTTTCCATGGAAGTTGGAAAATATTTTCCATTTTCCACATTTTTGACTGTTTGATAGCCAAAACTTTCTAGGCAATTGATTTTCCAACTTTGCCTCATTTTTCAGCATTTCCTTGAATTTGCTTTTCCACCTATTTGGTGATTTTTGGTTTTCCAGCTCCTTTTTTTTTTTGGTGCAATGGAAACAAATTATATCTTCAATTGTAAAAAAAAAATTATCTTTAATGGATAATTTCCATATAAAATAAAGCCAAACGAATACCAAAAGATCCAAAATTTCGATATTTTTTATGTGAAAAATTATACTAATCAAACATAATTAATTGACAATTCCCAATAAAACAATTCTAAGCAATTTAATTCCCAAAAATTCATTTTCTTTCCACCCAAATTATACTCTTGCAATCAAACGGACCCTTAATTCCCAACAAACAGGGCTAAATGTTAACTTTTAAAAATGTTGTTTTCAGTCACATGTAATTGAGATTTTCTTAAAGATATATTTAACCTTGTAAAAGGACACTTCACCAATTTCAGTTAAAATTAAGTGCTTCATGATGATAATAGCTTGGAATAAAAGATTATCAAATACTTACAATCTAGACAGAAAGGACTAGGACTCAGTTTGAAACTAGTATTTAATTAATTCATTATTTCTGAGACCAGAGCAATCCATTCTGACTAAGCTCATAAAATAAGACTAAATTGAAATAAAAAATCAAATGATGCCTGATTTACAATAACTGCTGCAAATTACATAAATGTCTTGAACTTAATGAAAGATAACAATCTTTTAAGAAGTGACATAAAATATCTGCATTCCTTCAAATCTCAATGGTGAATCAATTTTGTTTATTAAAATCAAAGGGACACTTTTGTCAATGGTAAATTAATTTTACGCTATTTGTTAAAAATATGAGTTTTCGCAATAGGTGTGTTCGTCAATGCATCTTTATCTATTTATTATAGTTGCTGAGAATAGTCAAGAATATAATTATTTTTTTCCTTTTCAGATTGTCGAATCACTCAAACAGAAACTCTTCTAGTGGACTGCAATAAGTGAACTTTGATCTTCTTCTCTTTCTTCCTATTTTCTTGAAGTTATAATGAGTCTACTGCATCTGTTCTGTGTTTGTCCACTTCAACATGCTTAGTCATGTCATGTTAGACTGGATCGTGATTGATGCTAATTGCTTCTTCGTTATCAAAGCAATTTTTCATTGACAGTGGAGTAACAATCTTCAAGTCTTCCAGCTGTCTCTTTACCCAAAACACCTCACAAGTACCATGAGCTACAGCTCTAAAGCAAGCATCTGGACTACTTCTTGCCACCGCTACTTGTTTCTTACTTTTTGAGTTGATTAAGGCCCTATTCGGGAGGGATTAAAAGCCAATTAAAATTGAAAATATGGCCGTTATTGGGTCCTACTCGTCTAATAAAAGTCAACAATAACGACTATATTTTCAATTTTAATCCAATTTTAATCCCTCTCATACAAGGCCTAAATTTCCACCAATCATAGTCCAATAACCAGAGGTCGATTTTCTATCAACTACACATCCAGCTCATTAAGAATCGGTGTAACACTCAATCCGCAAACGATGATTTTTCTTTTCAAACATCAACCCTATACAGGAGTTCCCTTCAAGTACCGAAGGATTCGACAAGCAACTTCAAAATGCTCCTCCCGTGGCGAATGCATGAATTGGCTTACCACACTAACTGCAAAACCAAAATCTGGTCAAGTGTGAGAAAGATAGATTAGTTTGCCAACTAGTATTTGAACTCGATCTTTATCAATAACCTTCTCTGAACTTGCAGGTGTTGGCCTCAATCCTTCCCATTTTGCATTTAAGTCTCCAACATTTGTCTATTTGCATTTTAAGCCCCAAGCTTCCATTTTTAGCAAAAGAAGTGCTTATGGTTTAGTCTAAAAAACATGTCAAGCTGGAATGGAAAGGCAAATTTGTTGTGGTGTTTAAATAAGCCGAAAAATAATAATAATAAATAAATAAAATACAAACAGAAAATAACACTTTGAAAAACTTAAAAAAAAATTACTCATCTTCCCCACCCCACTCCTGACCAATGTAGCCCGCTCCCCCCCCCCCCCCCCCCAAACCTCTGCTCCCTGGCTTCGACTTTTTAGTCTTTCGACCAACTAATGCTCGCCCTTCCTGCACAAGCACTGCACTGTGTATCTAAATATTTGGATTTGATAGTTTCATTATGCCATTTTAAGATGCATAACTTGTTGAAATGCAGGAATATATGGAGGAAAGATAAAGAACATACCTGCATAAACCATTTGATGAACCCTTTTTGAGACAGAAGAATATAAAAGGCAGGTTAACATCAAGCCAGAGGAAGCAACATTCATATTTTGACTTGAACTTGAAGAAACACTCCTCCACCAGTGGTTCAATGTAGGAATTTGATCCACCAACAATAATTGGAACCCGGCCTGACTTCAAAATCCATTCATTCGAGTTTGGAGATGATCTGTGGGGCTGGATCTTAAGGGTTACTGGTGTGGAGACTGTAGGGGGTTGGTATGGTGGGCTGGGAGGAAGACATCTTTTAAATACTAGGTGTGTGGCACGTGCAATGCACATGTTAATAGTTTTCTGAAGTTCTTATTAGAGTATTAGATACGTGCATCTCCTATATAATAAGATCTTGGGAATGAGCTGTGGGGCTGGAGCTTGAGGGTCGCAGGGGTGGGGAGTTTTAAGGGGTTGGTATGGGTGATCTGCGAGGAAGATTTCTATATTTTTGTTTTATTTATTGATATATAAATTTGGTGTATTGTATTTAAGCTCAACGGTAAATTTATCTTTTCATGTTAATTTATTTTTGGGACAGAGATAATTTTAAGGAGTAAGCTTATTAGAACACATACAAGTAATTCCATATACAATCGAACTATGAATGCACATTTTAAATTATTAAAAAAAGGATGTCTTAACAATTTTTAATAGGGGTAACGAAAAAGATATTAGCCTACCCCTAGTGAACTCCGACTGCATGGAACATGTTTGTGGTCTCGTGTTCAAACTTAATTTGAATTCCACTTTAACCCTTTAATTTTATAACGTTTTCATTTCAATACCTGAAAATTGATTTCATGTAACTTTTCATTAATTGTGTGCTTCATGTGTGTTGAGTTGTTACAACACCTAGAAAGAACTGTTAAGATAAAACCACATTGATTGCTGAAAAACATAAGTGGAACTTTTATTTTGATGTTTTTGTGCTCCATATTTTATGTTCACCCTTTATTTTGTCAAATGGATGATGTTATCACTATTAGAACTTTTGTTTTAGGTTTCACAAGTCTCTTATATGATTTTATTCTTTTGTTCTATTTTGGTTTTTAGCATGTTGATAGCACATCCATTGCACATGAACAATCATACTTATTTTCATTTGTTAAGACTTTTTGTGGAATGCATTTGTTGTTTACTAGTTATACCCACTTAGGTTTCGTATGACTTGTTTCAGTTACACCTTTCATATCGATCATATGTTATATTTAACTTTATTATTATAAATTAATTTTAAACGTGCATCAATTTTTATTTTAGAGTAATGGAAGCATCCCATAAGTGAATGTTTACTTTTAAAATGTTATTTTTCAGTCACGCATTTGAGATTTTCTTAAAGATATCGAGTGTTGTTTAATTTTCTAAACGGACACTTTACCAATTCTAATTAGAATATAGTGAAAAAAAATGTTTGCTTTAAAAAATCCTAATTTTCAGTCATGTGCATTTTGGATTTCTTAAAAATATAGATTGTTGTTTAACTAATAAAAGGACACTCGACCAATTCTAAAAATTGTTATTATATTGTTAGTTAATAAAGATATTATAGCTTTCCATAGTGCAAGGAAGTAACACGAAACTAATGCCTTGAAGTCCCCAAAACGATATTAATCTGGTTGTTAGATTCCTGCTGATGATTTGAACAATATGTATAGGTTCATACGTATAGATTATTCCACTGTATTTAAACAGTAGAATTAGGGCAATGTTATCTATCCTTCATCTTCTGTAATTCTCTCAAAAAGTATAAACAATCTTTTTCTCCACATTTCATATCCCCGTGCATTCGGTTCTAGAGACACCAAAAAGCAGCCTTTGGCTTATTTTGTTAGGCTGCCAACTTCTTGACCATATTAATAGCTTACATAATACTTTTCCAGTGATTTAGATACTGGAATCTTGAGAATTGTATCCAGGTGTTTTATAAAATACCTCCTCCAGGTGTGAAATTGCATAATAACACCGATTCCTTGTATCTTGAATCTGGATCAGGATTTTGTATGGATGATATATATGCAAGAGAAAGAGGTAAAATAAGCTTTTCAGAGAGGGCCCTCATCATCTCCTTTATGAATTGTCCTTTGTCAATTTGAGTTATATATAACACCGAGGTGTATCTTGATGGGGTCCAACTTAACTCTTCTCTCGCCTTGCAAGAAAGTATGATGGCAGCAAAATGAAATAATTAAATCTGTAACTCGCCAACGAAAGGCAAAAAATGACTTGAATAATCATGCTTAGAACAAGTAGACATGTATATACTACGTTGTTTAGAAACTTAATGCTCTTTATACGCTTTCTAGGTATTAGTGTTGGTTAAGCAAGTGAAGGGTCTAATCTTGGTTAGCAAATTTTTTATTAGGAGGGTTGTAGCAATTATGAATTACCCAATGGCTTAGGTCAGAGACCTCCCTTGCAACGCCAATGGTGTGCAAGAAGAAGTCACTGTATGCTAAGAATCTCCCATGCTAGACTTGCGTTCAAGAGAAGTAGTTCAAGTCCTCATGTGTTGTTTATTTGAATCATCTATGTACAAATAAAAACGCAAGGTTTCTCCATGATATTAGATATATCATTTATGCATACTGGCATTTCATAAAATTCTTTAGTGCTCGGAGTTTCCTTGTACCTCCACACGTCCTCAGTTTTATGAAAGATTGGCCAGCAAATGCATTCTCCATGCACACCTTTCAGAACATAAGAGCACACAGAGTTGCAAGTGGAAGAACCAATACTTCCCGACAGATGAGGTATCTTAATTCTTTCAAAAGCCTTTCTTTCATGGACTAACTTCGTTTCTGGCATCTCTCTCTCTGTGCTCTTACATTCATCATGATAAATGTCTGTTTCTTGTTGACTTTTTAGTGGAGACTTTTTCCAAATTCAAAGTTTATCTTTCACTAATATTAGTTTCCTCAACAATGCGCAGCTCTCTTGGGCAATCATTGTGGTTTCACTTTACTTTTTATCTCAATCTCCATTCATTAGTGAGGTTGCAGCAATCACCCAATGGCTCACGTCAGCAACCTCCCTGGAGACGTTAATGGAGTTTGCATGGTGTGAAATAAGAAGTAATGGATGGTGAGACTCTCACATGCAAGACATGTGTTATTATGTGAGTTCCGATACTATATTAAGAATTAAGGTTTTCGTCGTTAGAGGCCAGCATTGTTAAGAGAAGTGGCTTAAGCCCTATATGTTGTTTATTTATTTCATCTATAATTGACTCGATGTTTCTAAAGGACACGAAACACATTATTTCTGCACGATGGGCATTTCATGACATTCTTTTGTGCTCCAAGTGTCCTTGTACCTCCACTTGTCTTGTGTTTTGTGGAAGATTATCCAGAAAACTATGCACGCCTTGCAGAAATTATGAGCAATAGATTTGTAAATGGAAGAACCAGCACTTTTGACAAATGAGGCTGCTAAATTCTTTCAAAAGCATTCATTTTACGGGTTCATTTTGTTTATCGTGTCTTGCTCTCTTTGTGTTTTTACCTTCATCATCATAAATATCTGGTACTGGTGGAGATTTTTTCCCATTGCCAATGACTTTTTCAATAATATCAGTAGCATGCTTTAATTCCTCATCAATAAGCATTTCTCTTGGGCAATCACAGTGATTTTATTTTACTTTTTTCGCAGTTAGTAGAGTTGCTGCATTCACCCGATTGTCCGCATCAGCGATCTCCCTTGCAATGCCGATGACATTCGCACGGTGTTCAAGAACAAGTCAATTTCATCTTAAAAGGTCAACCTCTTTAATAGAAGTGGCCCAAGCATATATATATTACTTACTTATTTCATCTTTTATTATGTGTGATATTACCCCTAACATTATTAAGTCATTGCTCCTCAAAACAAATTGATATGTTTTCTTTTTGAGTTATGTTATATGTACACAATGAATTATACAATGGATTACACCCCCCTCATATGGAAGGGGGCCCGTACATAATAAAATATTCGTGGCCCCCCTCCATGTGAGGGGGGTGTAATCCATTATGTAAACCACCAAATGTACATCTAGCATAATTCTTTCTTTTTTGGAGCACCAATACTCCTAATGAGGTGGCTTGTCATGTCACGCACTGACCTTCCTTAGGCACTCCAGGGCACGTATCTGACATGCTATGTGGCATCTCTAATTTTTTTTTTTTATGTATTTCTAAATTTCAACATTTAAGGACACTTTGTCGATACACCTTGTGCTAGAGGTGTCAGACGGATGGGCCGGCCATGACCCGTGAAAATCGGCCCGTGAAAATCGAGACTGCAGGCCGACCCGTGACCCGTGCGGGCGGTTCACGAGCCAAGGAGGTGTAACCCGTGGGCTTCGCGGATTGCACCCCCACGGGCCGCGGGTTAAAAAAAAATTGAAAAAAAAAATAAAACAAAAATTAAAAAAGGGGGTGGGGATGGGGATGGGGGCGAGCCAAACAAAAAAAATTGAAAAAATAAAAATAAAAAAAATTCAAAAAAAAGGGGAGGAGAATTTAGTTGTGTAAGATGGTTTGAAATTAATAACACTACAAATAAGTATAATTAGAGAATCTATTAATTATATTTTTTGTTCAGATTCTAGACAACAAGAATTTGCAAAAATTTGTAAAAATTTTGGATTGAGAAGAAGATGAAGTAGATAAATTAGACATGCATTTTGATGTAGTTATTATTTGTTTAAGTTAAATTAAGTTTGCAAAGTTATAAATAATTCATGTAACGTTAAATTTGAATTCTATGTAAAAATTTCTTGATATAATTATGAATTTATCATTTTATTCAATTCTTAGTTTACATTTAACAAAAAAAATATATTTTTTGCTATAAATATGAAAAATTCTATATTTTTATAATTTTATTTATACAATCATACGGGTCAAACCGGAACGAACCGCGACCCGCGCAACCCGTGACCCGCATGGGCTCGACCCAGATGGGTCAGCGAGCGGACCTGGGTTGTAGTCCAAAATTGTGGGCCGATCCGTAACCGGCCCGGAACTCGCAGCGGGCGGGCTTTTTTTCACGCGGGCCGTTATCGGACTCACATGTTGGCGGGCCGACCCGGCCCGGACCACCCGGATTGACACCTCTACCTTGTGCACATATTCGACATGCCTTTTTGTGTGCCCTGTATTATTCATATTCTTTATAGTGCTATGACGCGAACCAACCGTGCTCCATTTTGTAAATTTGTAAATCAAAATTATCAAAATAGTATATATTTTAACCCAAAATTATCTCAATAAATCAAATAGTTTCTTGCGCTAAAGTCGAAGCAAAAAAGAAGTGTTCTTTTAACTGAAAGAAAAATACCAAAATAAATAAATGACATATTAATGTATAAAGTTAAAGATTTGTATCGAGGTGTCCCCAACATATCCATTTCATACTTTTGTAAAATAATAATAAATGTTGACTTGTCCATATTGTGTCATTCATCCATGTACATATCGTACTTGTTCGGTTTCATTTCTTAGTCACGTTCAAAGAGCTGTAGCTACACCACCTTTTACCAACACCAGAGACTCAAATATCTTCTTATTTTGCAGATAGAATTCCCATAATAAGATAATTCAATTCTTACAATCCAGTCTCCCATTAAGTGATGATTTCTTTCTTATTGTCTTTCTTTATTGTAATTTTTGTCATTCTAAATTTCTGGTTTATTGGCTCTTATCTGAATATACAGGTATCCATGAATTTTAGAATAAGTTTTGCTGTCAATTTTTTTTCTTTTAGCGTCTTTTTGTGAATTTACTCATAGGTTTAGTGAAGAAATCGTATAATGAACTAGGTGTACGAAGAGCGACATAGGTGTTGTACGCTTAGATTATTTCCATGTCCCCTTAACAAGACGTGAGAAAGAACTTATAGTGAAAGTAAATATTTTGTTGAGATAAAATTTGACAACTATAGTACCAACTAGTTTTGGTGAAGCCAGAACTTATCTAGTTGTGGAAGTCGAAGTTGACTCTTGATGAGTGCTATACACTCATGATATTTATGTCACTTAATTCATTATTTTGTTATCATTGAGAAAATATTAGAGTGTTTTTATGTGTGTTTTGATGTTATCACGTAGGTTGGTGAGATTGAAAAAAATAAGCTAAAGCTGACAATTTTAGAAAAAACTGGTTAAATTGTAAGAGATCCAAAATTCGGAACTAAAGTACAAATACTCAAAAGTTGTGTCGATCCTCATGATGAAGATTTGAGAGTGTTAAGGGGCAAGTGGATGAGGAAGATATCAAAGGGATCAAATTTAGTCAAAATATGATCACAAATCAATTTCTAACCGAAAAGTTATGCTCCGAAGTTTTAGTATCATATTGAGACTCATTTTTGGCACAGCAAATGATCGAATTGGAGAATGATTTCTGAAGCAAAGTTGTAGCATTTGAATTAGCTTTCTAGCGCATCTTGAATCGTCTCAATCGGATATCGGAATAAAAAGTTATGATAAAAATACTGAAAGAAGGTGCAGATGCCATTTTCAGCGAACCGGGCGCGGCGCCGTGGAGCCCACTACTCTGAAATTCAATAGAATACACAGTGCCGCTACAGTGGCGCCGAGGCGCCTCCGGTGCGGGAAATGTGTTTTTATATTTTTGGAATCTTTTCTTGGCCCAATTCAATCCTAATTCGCCCCTAAACTCTAAAACACTTTAAATACAAGTGAGGAGACCTAATTTTAGGGGGGGTCTTGTGGAAGAAAAAGAGAAAACGGTTGAAGACAAAGGATAACACACAAAGAATGGAAGAAATCAATTGAAGAAAGCGTGAAAATATCAAGGGGAACTCCGAGCAACACTCCAAAAAGAGTTTTTCTTACCTTTTCCTTTATGTTTTCCATTGTAGATTGTTTAGATTTTATGAAGTTCTTCATGAGCTAGACAATTTAGCTAGAGTTTGATGTAGTCAATTTGAGATTATGATTTGATGAATACATGAATTATTTCTTTTGGAATTTCCGACTTATATTTAATTGTGTCATGATTTTAATGCTTTCAATTACCTGATCAATAATTGAATGAATAGATGCTAGTCAATTTCGACAATCGAGAGGAGGAAATTTAGGCATGATCATAGGATTGACACAACGTATGTTTTATGAGTTTCGAGATAAAGTGTAAAATCTATGAAGCTTACTCCACAAAAGAATCGATATTTTGATAAATTCGAGGCTTTAATTCGGAATAGAGATATTGAGACTGAATTTTAGAATTAATTTCTAGTCGGCACTCGAGAGAGGGAAAAGGAAAACAATAGGATTCTTGCTTTTAAATATGGGAAAATCAATTGAAATAATTTGATGTCATTGAATCATTATAATTGAAAGTTTGTGAAATCATTCCCTAAGATTTCTCATTTTGATAATTTATATTCTCTAATTTTGTCGTAATATTTTACTTTTGATTAGTTTAAAAAGATCATTCAACCATTCATTTGTCTAAATAAAATAAAAGTTATATAATTATAGTACTTGGTAGAAATTAAATTACAATCAATGTGGGTTCGACATCCTAACTTTCATACTATATTACAAAATTTGACATCGTACACTTGCGGCATAAATTCATGTTGTAGAAAACGCGTGACAACTCTTTGTGTTCTAACACATGATATACAAGTTCAATTGGCATTTTAGATTATATTGTGGCTTGAAGCATAATAATGTGCAATTTTTGTGCACTAGAGAGTTTAGCTTTGCTATGTGCAATTGTTGTGCTTCAAATTGGTGTCTTGGGGATTGAAACATTCTTGCCATGATAGAAAAATTGAAAAGGAATAACGAACTTTATTCAAAACCTTTTCACATAAAAACCCTAGATCCATATCCATATTGAAATCTGAAAAATGAACATAAACATAAAACATACTTGAATCCATGATAATTAGATTGTTAGCCTGAAAGGATCACGATCTTGATTGTTAGCCTGAAAGGATCACGATCTTCCAATTTGATTTGTGAACTTCACTTCAATCTTGATTTCTATGGATGGGGATGTAGAAACCTTGAAGAACCCACTCAAATGGGGACCATAACCCATATATAAGATAATGACCATTCATTATCTTTCATTTGTTTTAAATCGGCCCCTCAACAATTTAGAACAAACTTCCGGTCTCTACACTTTAATTCCACGAAATTCAATACCCATTAGTCAAACTTTATCTTTAGCGGATCACTCTAATGACTAATTTACTTTAGATAATAGCACACACATTTTTAATATGTTACATGTGGCCCCTAAATTGCTAAAATATTCCAACAATCTCCCACTGGGCCATATGTGTAACATTTCAAATGTGCACAACCTTTATGAGCTCAAAATTTTTGCTATTATTATTATTATGGGTATTTCAAACAATCTCGTCCATTAGTCACATCGATGTAGGATCAAAGCGATTTTCGTCACATTTAACGTGACTAAATCCATCAATGGTCACGTACACCCATATAACCAAATGACATAGATCAATCATGGAGTGTAGCACGAAAATTACATGTTATGTGACCCAAACATGTCTATTTCCAACTGGTCCAACCTTATTTCTTAAGTGAGATCGAATCGAATATAATAACGAGTGTAATAAATCGAAAACTTTATTTACGTACGTAACAATATCCAAATACACAAATGTGTACAAAACATAAAGCAATGAAAATACAAACTCCCACTAAAACTTGATATCCTCATGATATACAACACCCATATGAGCAATGTGCTCATGAAAGACTTTGGGTGTCAATCCCTTAGTAAGCGGATCCACAATCATGGAGTTTGTCCCAATATGCTCTATGGAAATCTGTCCACTCTGTACTCTTTCCTTCACAACCAGGAACTTGATGTCAATGTGTTTTGACTTAGATGAACTCATGTTGCTATTAGAATATAGAACTGCAGAGTTATTGTCACAATATAACTTTAGCGGCCTTTCTACGCCATTCAGAATACGCAGCCTAGTGACAAAATTTCGCAGCCATGTTCCATGATTAGATGCCTCATAGCAAGCTACAAATTCTGCTGCCATGGTAGAAGAAGCTATGAGTGTCTGCTTGACACTCTTTGAGAAAATAGCTTCTCCAGAGCAGATAGATATAGCCTGATGTGGATCTCCTACTATCTTGACATCCAGCAAAATCAGAATCGGAGTAACCTATGATCTCTAACTGATACGATCTGATATATGTGAGCATGTAATCATTTGTTCTCTTCAAATACCTCATAACCTTTCTAACTGCTTTCTAATGATCCATCTCAGGGTTGCTTGAATATCTGCCTAGCATTCTAACAATGAATGTTATATTTGGATGTGTACAAACTTGAGCATACATAAGACTCCCAACAGTTGATGCATAGAGAATCTTCTGTATTTTCTTAACTTCAAGGTCATTTTGCGGGCATTGTTTGAGACTAAATTTGTCTCCCTTAACAACAGGGGTGTCACACGATTCTGATCTGCATGCCAAACCTCTTAAGTACTTTATCGATATAGCTCTTTTGTGACAATCCAAGAATACCTCGAGAGCGATCCCGATATATCTGAATCCCTAATACAAAAGAGGCGTCACCAAGATCTTTCATCTCAAAATTCCTAGATAAAAATCTCTTGGTTTCGTGCAACGTGCCTATATCGTTAGTGGCAAGCAGTATGTCATCAACATACAAAACCAGGAAAATATGCTTACTCCCACTGAACTTGTGATACACACAATCATCAACAGCATTTGTCTCAAAACCAAATGAGATAATTACTTGATGAAATTTGTAGTACCATTGACGGGAAGCTTGTTTGAGCCCATAGATGGATTTCTTTAATTTGCAAACAATGTTCTTCGGGTCTCCTGACACAAAGTTTTCTGGTTGCACCATATAGATTGTCTCATCAATGTCGCCATTGAGAAATGCCGTCTTAACATCCATCTGATGTAACTCAAGGTCAAAGTGCACAACAAGTGCCATAATTATCCTGAAAGAGTCTTTCGTTGAAACTGGAGAGAAAGTCTCTTTGAAGTCAATACCTTCCTTTTGGGTAAAGCCTTTAGCTACAAGACGAGCCTTATATCTTTCCACATTACCTTTCGAATCCCTCTTGGTTTTAAAAATCCATTTACAACCAATAGGCTTCGCACCTTCTGGTAATGCGACAAGATCCCAAACTTTATTGTCTTGCATAGACTTATACTCATCATTCATGGCATCAATCCACTTTTGAGAGTCAGAACCCTGCATGGCCTGACGGAAGTTGATTGGATCATCTTCCATCAATCCATTATTTTCCTCATGTTCTTGGAGAAATACTATAAAATCGTCCGAAATAGCATTTTTCCTTTCTCTCGTGGATCTCCTTAAAGGTATTGGTTCTTGAGGTTGTTGAGTTTGAACTTCTGGAATATTTACCTCATTTTGGATGGGAGGTTCTTCAACATTATCTTGTTGAGGTTCTGGATATGTTTCTTGACCAATGATAGGTATAGGGACTTGTTCATTGTCAAAAGTAATAGCATCCTCAACTTCTTCCTCAAAGACAATGTCTCTAACCTTATTTCTCCCCCCAAACTCAACATCCTAAAAAAATGTTGCAGTTCCCGTTTCAAAAATTGACTTAGTTGTGGGATCATAAAATTTATAGCCCCTTGATCGCTCAGAATAGCCAATAAAGTAGCTGCTTACTGTTTTGGAGTCCAATTTCTTTTCATATGGCCTATAAGGCCTAGCCTCAGCTGGACATCCCCAAATATGAAAATGCTTTAGACTAGGCTTTTTACCTATCCAAAGTTCATATGGAGTTTTGGCAGCAGCCTTAGTTGACACTCTATTCAGAATATAAGCTGCAGTCTTTAATGCTTCTCCCCAGAGTGATTTTGGTAAAGTAGAATGACTAATCATACTCCTTACCATATCCTTAAGAGTCCTGTTTCGTCTTTCAGCTACACCATTCATGCTAGGCGTCCCTGGCATAGTGTATTGTGGGACGATTCCACATTCCTCTAGGTATTTAGCAAATGGTCCTGGACATTGTTCACCTGAACCGTCATTTCTGCCGTAATACTCACCACCACGGTCAGACCTAACGCTTTTTATTCTTTTGTTGAGTTGATTCTCAACCTCTGTTTTAAACACTTTGAACATGTCCAGTGACTCAGACTTTTCATGAATAAGATATAGGTACCCATAACGTGAGTAATCGTCTATGAATGATATAAAATATTGTTGACCATTCCAAGAAGCCGTAGGGAATGGTCCACAAATATCTGTGTGTATCAATTCTAAGACATCCGAAGTTCTGTTAGCACCTAATCCTTTTGTTTTGGTCTGTTTTCCCTTGATACATTCAATACATACATCAAAATCCGTGAAGTCAAGGGAGTCTAAAATACCATTTGACACAAGCCGTACAACTCTAGATTTAGAGATGTGACCTAAGCGCTTATGCCATAATTTTGCTGAATTTTCTTTATGTAATTTGCGTTTAGTACCACGTGTTTCCACATGCAGGTTTTCATTATATGATGTAACAGTATCAAGCAAGTATAGATTATCAAATGTAGATAATAAACCAGTACCAATAATATTAGAATTTAAAGAAAGACTAAACTGATTGTTTCCAAATGAACAATAATAACCAAATTTGTCCAACAAAGAAACAGAAACCAAATTCCGTCTAAAAGACGGTACAACTTTAGTGTCTTTCAAATCCAAATAATGACCAGTTCCCAACAATAACCTAAAAGTGCCTATTACATCAACTTCCACCGACTTGCCATCACCAACATAGATGTATCTTTCACCATCACTTGGCTTTCGGTAGCTCAGGCAGCCCTTTCTTTGCACGCCACGCGAGATATTTAGTACAATTCTTCTTCACATGTCCAGTATTTTTGCAAAAAAAACATGCTTCTTTGTTGTCCTCTTGCTGTTTCTTTTGTGCTGGACCCTTAGGAGCAGCTTGAAATTCCTTCTTTCTTTTCTTGCCCTTATCTTTAGAAGTACTTGCCAAGTGAACATTTTCAGTTCTATCTTGCTTCAACCTTTCTTCCTCTTGCACACAATATGAAATGAGCTCATTTAGAGACCATTTCTCCTTTTGGCAGTTATAACTGACCTTGAATTGACTGAACTGTGCAGGAAGCGATATCAATATCAAATGGACGAGCAAGTCATCAGACAGCTCGAGCTTTAGTGCCTTTAGTTTTGAAGCAATGTGAGACATCTCCATGATGTACTCCCTTATGTTTCCTTTACCTTTATACTTTATTGAAATCAAGCTTTGCAAAAGCGTGCTTGTTTCGACCTTTATCGTTTTTCGCAAAACGTTTCTCAATTTCGGTAAGAAAATCCTTAGCATTAGTCACTTCTTCGATATCGCGCCTCGAAAGGCTTCCGGAATGCCGCGCTTAATGATCATCGAGACTCATGCGATTAGAGCGTTCCCACTTCTCAAAGTTCCTCCTTTCATCGGGTGAACTTTCATCCGTCGAGGAGTGGGTTGCTCAATCCGAACGCAAGGTCTAGATCCATGCAAATGAGAACAATTAATACGCTCTCTTTCCAATCCTTGAAGTTTGTCCCATTGAGCTTGGGAATAGAGTTGATATTAGCATATATGGCAAAGAGATGAATTAGGCGTAGAGAGAAAATGGAAGAATTATGCTCACATCAATATTAAGATTCAATAATCAATTAATCAAATCATGGTAAATCCCATCTCAAGATACCTAGCACATCATTAATATCAAGTCTTTGGACAATAATATTAGCGTAAGTGGTACTCTTGGTGTAGTGATCAAACATTGACAATAAATCCTGTCAAATAATAAACCCATCTTTGGATTGATTTATTATTCACATGGAAACCTTATAATTGTCACACATTTACCACCACAAGTGTGCATACAATTCGGCCAAATATTAACCTTCCTTTGGGCCGGCTAATATCCGCATGAACAAGCATACACACGAATTCCTTCTAATATTCTAAGTTAATTAATTTCCACAAGAGAGGTTGCTTTGGCAACATATTGCTTCAATCAATTCACTTTTGAATATTATAAAACCAATTGAGTCCTTTATACCATAATTTGAAAATTAGAATGCTTAATTTTATTCATTATGAAACTTTAAGGGCCTAAGGGTTAATAATTCAATACTTTAGGGGTTGAAATTAATTAATTCAAAACTTTATGGGTCAAAAATTAATTATTGAAAACTTTAGAGACCCCAAAAAATAATTATTTAAAACTTTAGGGGCTAAATGTTAATAATTTGAAAGTTTAGGATTCAAAAATCAATTATGCGGAACTTTAGGGGCCAAACTAAACCAATTATGAACATTCAGGGACTTAATAATTAAATTCAGAACTTAAATGGCCCAAATTAATTAATTTCAGAACTTCAGGGGCTGAATTATAAAAACCCGTAACCTTAAGGCCCAATTAGGATTAACTTTAAACCTTAGGGACTGATATATAAATATTAACCCTAATTTTAAATTGCAAGCAGGGGCTTAAGAAACTCTAATTTGCAACTCATGCCCCCGCCCCCAAATCTTCCATAACTCCAAAAACCTTCAAATTAATTCCCAAATTAATGCCTCTTTCAACTCCATAACCGAACATTAATTATGAATGAAACATTTTCATTCATAATTAATGCCTCGCCGGCTGCTTCAACGGCGTGGTCTTCACGGCCGTCCATTATTGTTACGGCCGGCTGCTCTCATCAAGACTCGCAAGTCTTGCTTAATAAATTTCTGTCAGAATAAAGAAATGGCTGCCATAAAAAAAAAATTTTTTTTTTTTTATCCTTTTTTTTTTTTTTTAATCTGAAATCCAAAAAAAATCCCAATTTCAAAATTCGAATTTTGAACAAAATCATAGATCCTTATTATTTCATGCTATATCCATAGAATAAATCCAAAAATCATATTATTACATGCTCAAATTCTAAATTCAAAGCATAATATGAAAAATTTGATAATATAACATGAAAATCAAATAACAATATTATAACATGCTCAAATTCTAAATGTATAACATAAAATGTTAGAATTCTATAATATAACATGCTATAATTCTTGATAACATAGTGATCCAATAATTCATAGAATTTAGAATCTTAAAATTCCATTTCTCATGATTTTAATTATGGATGGCTCTGATACCACTTGATAGAAAAATTGAAAAGGAATAACGAACTTTATTCAAAACCTTTTCACATAAAAACCCTAGATCCATATCCATATTGAAATCTGAAAAATGAACATAAATATAAAACATACCTGAATCCATGATAATTAGATTGTTAGCCTGAAAGGATCACGATCTTGATTGTTAGCCTGAAAGGATCACGATCTTTCAATTTGATTTGTGAACTTCACTTCAATCTTGATTTCTATGGATGGGGATGTAGAAACCTTGAAGAACCCACTCAAATGGGGACCATAACCCATATATAAGATAATGACCATTCATTATCTTTCATTTGTTTTAAATCGGCCCCTCAACAATTTAGAACAAACTTCCGGTCTCTACACTTTAATTCCACGAAATTCAATACCCATTAGTCAAACTTTATCTTTAGCGGATCACTCTAATGACTAATTTACTTTAGATAATAGCACACACATTTTTAATATGTTACATGTGGCCCCCAAATTGCTAAAATATTCCAACATGCCAAACACGTAAGACACAATTGTTCATTGGAATTTTTTTTCTTTTTTTTTTTCAATAATATCTACGTAAACTGTGTAGAATAAAAGATCAATCCATACAAATGCATAAAATTGAACCATGGTTAGAATTTTGACCCAAATGTCATATACTCCTCTATGCCATTTTTTTTTTTTTTTTTGTGCAATTTTTCTATCAAACATTTTAAGGTTTTTTTTATGTATTACAATAATGTTTAGTTCTAGGAAAAATCTTTAGATCCCGATACTTGAAAAAGCTGTAAAGAGCAATGTTTCGTCACTTTTTTTGCATCACGCTTACATTGTGGCTCTATTGGTATTCTCTCCTCCCTCTTCTTATCTCCATTGGTCTTGGAGCCATTTATATGTCTCCCTGTTTATTGTTGTTTGGATTCTTCTGGTTCTACCATTCGATGAAAATGCCTCAAATATATTGATAACCCACCAGTTTTCTCACTTCAAAGTATTAGTAGCTTTGACGAAAGCCTCTCCTTTTATATATCTGAGAATTTTTTTCAAGGTTTTCTAAGAGTTTTAATCCAAGCATATTTGCTCACTAGTTGTATTCAGATTTTTACAAAACAAACCTCTGATGCTATGCTTGATAATTCTTACAGTTAAAATTCTGGGCAAAGGTTGGTTCATGGAGATTTACTGGGGATTCTTTAATTCATGTTTCTTTCTTTCTCGTGTATTTTTTTTTATTTTTTTATTTCTGTTGCTTTTGTCGTTAACTAGGTTATAGATTTGTCGTAAACCTAAATTTTATTGTCCGTTTCTGTTTAAAATCAGTATCAATGCTGGACAACTATTGATATCAACATGTTCTTTTTTTTTTTTTTTTGAAGTTATTAATTCATTGAGCAACAAAAAACTTCCTTTGCTCTCATTAAATTTACGAAATAATCTCATTTAATAGCAATTAATTTTGCAAAAAATATATTGAAATCACTAGAAAATTAAAATAAAAACTAGGGTCTACTAGAAAATCATTTAGAATGAAATCTTTTACGAACTATTCTGGAGTTCTTGATGGGAGGAAAATTACATTTGGGATAACCAATAGATGCCAGTCATGGAAGAAATGGTGTGAATTTATTTTATTGCTAGAATTTTTTTTCTTGGGCTTTCAGGTGATAAGATAAACTCAAACAAACATGTTTGTCCTAAAAAAATTCACTCTTCTGCTGCATAAGTTATAAATCAATTACTGTGTGACAATCTTAGTCCAAAATAAATATTTTCTGAATTTCAATTTGTTCTAATGAGATCTTGTCCATTGGATTTTATTCATTCTCATACATTTTTTTAGCATGGCAAGTATTTAAAAATAAAGGATTTTACATAAAGATGAAATGTTAAAAAGAGAGTGGATATATATATATATATATATATATATATATATATATATATATATATATATATATATATATATATATATATATATATGTATGTATACAATTTTTTTTTTTTTTTGTTAAAGAAATTCTAACCTAATTATATATCACCACATCATGTGTATATAAATTATTATATACATGTTGTACAATCGATTCCATAATTCTCTTGATTCAACTACAAGATCAAAATACAAAAGATCTTTACATTCATCAATAAGTTTTCAGAGTTCTGAAGTTGAAAAGAGACAGCTGGAGTTCGAGTTGTTCCAGAACGAGTTCTCTCTTGGTAGTCCACGCGAAGGGAAAAGAAATCTAAAGATCCTATAAAGTGCAAGTTGCACAATCGAAGATGTTCTTTAGTAATTTACAAGTTGGGTGGATATAATAGACTAAGGTTTAATTGTATATGGACCAACTGTAAGTTTTTTGACAAAGTTTGCCCAGATGTTTTTTATCCCTGTGAAAAGTTATTCAAGGGGTTGTCCTTTGTTACCAAATTTGGTATTATTTACTTATATTGCTTTTGATCTATATTGCACGATTAACACTTAGGGTTTAACTTGACATTAAACTTAATCATCTAGAATGATTAATTGAATTCCGCATTATACACCTCCAGGTGTAGTTGGATCTAAACGTTGTTCGACTATTATATTTTCATACATCAAGCAACAAAATGAACATAGCCATAAATTAGGATTGGATCCGTCGCAAGTGAAGATTCTGGCCATAGATTTTTTTTATTTTTTTATTTTTTGAGAGGGAAAAGATGTACACTAATCATAATCTGGAAGGTACTATAGAAATTATCTATGATTAGAGATTTGGCTTTCTCTAAAATTAATAGCTACCATGTTATAGGAATTATGCCATGTACAATTTTTGTTTACTTAGATAGAATCCATTATATAAATGACTAGAAATCATATTGTTATCAATCAAGATATGATTGCTAATGTGTTTAAAGTCGAATGTATCAACTCCTTTGGTGAGGAAGGTCGAGATATTCCTTGAAGAAGTCGATGTTTACCTCTCTACCCAAAAAAAAAGAGAAAAAGCAAACCATTGGGACCTCTACTCAAGAAGATAGCAAAAACCCTGAGAGGTTGCTCAATTGATCAGGCATTGGGTTTGCTCCCCAATGGTCACCAGTTCGAGTCCCCTTAGGGCCACTGAGGTGAGTACCCAGCTGTAAAACTTCAGGGCCCCATGAAATTAGTCGAAGTGCACGCAAGTTGGCCCGAACATCCACGGTTATAAAAAAAAAAAAGATAGAGAAAAACAATTAAAATCATTGGCTTATCTGATAAGAAGGCTAAAAATTGTTATTTAGCTAAAAGTGTGTTTCAAAATTGAAGCTGAGATTAGTCGATTGACTTCTAAATTTGACGATCTTCCTAATGAACTTGAAGACTCTACGTATAATTTCCATAAACTCAACGAGTACGGTGAAGCAAGCAAAATTTAGGAATGCCGATGAAATAGTCTTTTGCTCCGAGGAAGATTCTAAAAATCTAACTTTATGAATCTGATTTACACTTATTTCAATTTGATTCGATATGGTGCAAATTGACTTTGATGCACCCCATCTCCTTTTTTTATTTCCTTTTTGTCGAAGATTAGAGTGAACATTTTTTTTTTTTTGGCTACTATTGATGTGTATCATCGACTTCCCTTATTTCTAGCTTGTTCAATATTTGCGACAAGATGCATTTTATTTTTTTTCTTGTTGAGCTTTTCGTAGTAAAAATGTCGCTAATACTATAGTTCACCACGGAATTAGCAGCAAAAAATATGGGACGTTTGCCTTTGATTTTCAATGGTTGTTTGACAAATCTTTTGTTAAAAATTAACAGATTTAGATTTTTAAAAAAAAAAATGTATCCTTTAAAAGTACATAAAAGTTATATAAGTGTCATGAAATAGATAGAGGTCTCTTTTAAAATTTCTAAAAACGCATTTGATTTGTTATTTTGAAAAATTATTTCTCAAAATAGAAAACTAGAAGACACGTTTGGTTTGAAATTTTGAAAAAATATTTTATAACATTTTATTCAATAAAAATAGAACAATTTTATATTAATCATGTAATATTACATTTTAAAGTTAATGAATCTTACAATATTGTTTCTAGCTATAAAAATAAAATAAAAATAAATAATAAATTGAGTTTAAAATATGAAATAAAAATAAAAATTAACTGAAAATATTTTTATTTGTATTCACTCAAAGATTTTTTAGAATTTTTTTAAATAATCATTAAGATCTTGAACTATTTTTATTTTATTATTTATAGATTTTTTGATAACTTTATTTTCTATTTTTTACTTTTTAAATTTATCTTTCTTGATTTTTTTTAAAATTTTATTTGTTAGATTTTTAGATTTTTATTTTAAAATTTTATTTAAACAAAATTTTAGTTAAATGCTTGTTTTCTATGACATAAAAAATGCGTTTTCAGTTTTATGTTATAAGTTTTCCCTTGTTTTTCAAAATACATTTTCAGAAATATCAGATTTTTAATATTTTGAAAAGCTAAAAACTGAAAACAACGCACCCTTAGTTAAATGTACTGCTGCCATAAGTGCCCCATCATCTATAGAACATGATGCGGGTTATTATTCAATGCCTTTAGAGATCGACTAGACAAAAAATCATTTATAAACTCTTTTTGACTCTGGGAAAAGCACTAGTATTGCCTACTCTTAACGTTGAAGGAAGATAATTCGTTGATCAAGTAAGCACAATCGAAAATTCAATTGGCTAAAGCTGAAACAGCTACTTTCAGACTAATTAACATTCAAAAATACCTTCTAATGCCAAAAATACTAATTACTTTTGTAATGGGAATGGTCGGAATAACTCGGTAGAGCAGTGGTCAATCAATCTTATTATTTAAATCAAAGTCACCTATAATTCAAGTTTCAACGACATTCGTTAGAACTTTGAAGCTACCCTAACCCAATGCAATGTGAAGAACCCCTCGACTAATGCTTTACTGAGGCCGAGGCCCGGTATTACGAAACTAGATATCATAGTATTGAATTATAACTGCACTTGCGACAACAGCAATTAAATCTTTATCTATTACAATGACCGTATTAACTTTAGTGAAGCTTTTCCTATTTAGTTTCATCTTCATAAAGTAAGTTCCGGAAGGTGGGACCCTTTTGTGCTCATATGACATGTAGAATACACTAGAATTTTGTACAAGAGCAATGTGAACCACTTATCCTCCATCATAAGTCCAACCATATGCCAACATCCAACAAAATTAAAACTCCCATTTCGTCTTTTCACTTCAAAGTTCCATTTACGAGCTAGCAAACGAAACAGAAACAAGAAATTGTGTTCGTGTCTGAGAAAAAAGGAGAGTAGAAATATATCAATGGCCTCAACAGCATGCTTCTTGTTCAACCATTCAGGTGCAGTACTCTCTACTTATAGATCTTCTTCGTCTAGCAGCTACCCGCCATCACTCAAGCCTACACGGCAGATTTGCCGTGCGCAGAATCAGGCAGCACTTCAACAAGAAGATGGCGCGGCCACTATATCTCGGAGACTGGCTCTCACTGTTTTAATTGGGGCTGCTGCCATGGGATCCAAGCTTTCACCTGCTGATGCGGCCTATGGAGAATCTGGTAAGACCTATCCAATTCGGATCTACGCTATCATTCAACTGTTCTTTGTTAGGAATATATCGAGCCTAACACCACCTAATAAAATCGATTTATTAGGGGAGGATTGCCCTCACCTTATTAAATGGATCATTTATATTTTCCCAAGTAATGTGGGATTCTAATACGTCCTCTCACGCACAGCATTGATCATGTCAAATAATTGTGAACAAATCGATATTGGGTGACATCCAACATTACATAATTGGACCTAATTCTGATACCATGTTAGGAATATATTGGGTCTAACTCCACCTAATAAAATCAGTTTATTAGGGGAAGATTGCCATCACCTTATTAATTGAATTATTTATATTTTCCCAAACAATGTGGAATTCTAATATTCTTGAGATTTCAACTAGTGATAACGTATTTAGCCTCCGTTTGGTATATCTACATTTTGGAAAAAGTAGAAAAATTTGTACCGTTACATTTGCAGGCGGGACCCACGAGCGAGAGGACCAGTCAAAAGTGGCAGCTGGAACAGTGAAAAAACGGTCACAATTTTTCTACTTGGAGGCTAACTAGATATACCAAACGAAGTCAAATATACAACAATGGAGAGAAAAAGGGAAGAAGATGGAATGGAATAGCAGGACTTGAACACGTGATCAAATGTTGTCCTCAAATGATACTTGTCTCATTTCCTAATGCTTTAAAGGATTTTCGGCAAATAGTTTGTAGGATTATATCAAACCTAATTATGAAGAACACCAAAGCACAAGTGTTTCTTCAAAGTGAACTCAATGAAAACTATAAAAATTTTGAATATGATTTGATGAATTTGGAATAACAAAGTATGGATTTCTTGATGTTAATCAATCATTTGAAATGGAATACTAAATGGTTTTTGTAGTATTAAACTTATACACCGGCTCCAACAATTCATGAAAAGTTCGATTCCATTCACCAAAAAGCACAAAAAATAAAACCAGAAAATCAGCCATAACGGCTAGTTTTCAAAACCATGCGATCGCATGGCTATAGCCATTTTGGTCTCGGTTTTTGTTGTCCACTAAAAGGCCCAATGAAGCCCAAATACCAATCTTCTAAATCACATTTTGAACAATTATAACAATTCTATGTCGAATCAAACAATGTTAGAGATTAAGACAACGAGCAAAAGTTATCGGAAAGAAATGCGAAAAAAAGGACACGTTCATAATGGTTCATCTTCAACATGAGAACTACCCCCATCGCCTGAGATTTTTACGGGGATGAAAAAGAATATAAAGTTTTCTCACGCCACTCTAATCTAGAGAAGCAGTATCACCTAAAATTCGCTGAATAGAGTAGGAATAATAAGGTGACCTATGTGAATTATCCACTAATAATATTGCATGCCACATACTTTTAGTCCGTTTTCAATTAATGTGTGAAAAGTTAAATGCAGCCAACATATTTGGGAAGCCAAAGACAAACACAGATTTCTTGCCATACAATGGGGATGGATTCAAGTTGTCAATTCCCGCAAAGTGGAACCCAAGCAAAGAAGTGGAATACCCTGGTCAAGTTCTTAGATACGAGGACAACTTCGATACCACAAGCAACGTCGTTGTTACGGTCACCAAAACTGACAAGAAAGCCATCACTGACTATGGTTCCCCTGAGGTCTTCCTCTCTCAAGTAATCAATCATCTTTATTATTAGTTTTCACCCACGAACATGTCTAGTATACGAGTCAATAGACTTCTCCAGCCTACCAAACATGCTTCATTGATATTCTTATAACAAACTTTTACCTGACTTTTCTACGTGCAGGTGGACTATCTACTGGGAAAACAAGTCTACTTTGGCAAAACTGATTCAGAGGTAAATAAAGTACTTGTAGCACAGTTTTAAGCACCTCATTCAGAATTGAATAATAAGTTGGAGATATATGAGCAGGGTGGATTCGATTCAAATGCAGTGGCAACTGCAAACATATTGGAGAGTTCAACACCGGTGGTCGGTGGGAAACCTTACTATTTCATATCAGTACTGACAAGAACAGCTGACGGAGATGAAGGAGGTAAACACCAACTGATAATGGCGACGGTGTCAGGTGGCAAACTATACATTTGCAAGGCTCAAGCAGGAGACAAGAGATGGTTCAAAGGCGCAAGAAAGTTCGTTGAGAAAACTACAAATTCTTTCAGTGTTGCTTAAGAGGAGATCTGGTCAAATACATAAATAGGGTCTTTGATTGAGTTGTAAAAGCAGTCAATTAGCTATGGTGACGGAGTGGTTTGCACACAAGCTCCTTATCATGGCCTAAGAATGTTGAATTTTTACATCAATTATCAAATTTGAATCAAACTTGATTCTGTAAAAGAACACACGTGTGGTCTTGCTCGGTTTTCACAATAAAGGGGTCAGTAGATGATCGGACAAGTTCTGATACCTAAATAAATTTAAGAGGTCAATAGCAAGTAGAGGTGTTAATCCGGGTGGTCCGGGCTGGGTCGGCCCGCCAACATGTGAGCCCGGTAACAGCCCGCTTGAAAAAAAGCCCGCCCGCTGCGGGTTCCGGGCCGGTTACGGGTTGGCCCACAATTTTGGATTACAACCCAGGCCCGCCCGCTGACCCATCCGGGTCGAGCCCATGCGGGTCACGGGTCGCGGTTCGTTCCGATTTTGGCCCGTATGATTGTATAAATAAAATTATAAAAATATAGAATTTTTCATATTTATAGCAAAAAATATATTTTTTTATTAAATGTAAACTAAGAATTGAACAAAATGATAAATTCATAATTATATCAAAATTTTTTTACATAGAATTCAAATTTAATGTTATATGAATTATTTATAACTTTGCAAACTTCTACAATATTATTATCTTCTAAATTTATTGGAGAGCAACTATTATTGAAAATAGGATTTTGAGAAAAAGAATCGCGAGAATCCATAAGATAGTATGATTAAAAAATTTAGTAGTGACTAGTGAGAATCGAGAAGAAAAAAATATAATCAAGATGATGATGATATTTGCAATTGAATAATTGTAATTGTAGTAAGATAGTAACAAGTATGAACTATGAAGTATAAATGTATAATAACTAATGAGAGGGTATTGTAAAAATAATCTCCCCATTTTTTTAAATTTTTGTTTTATTTTTTTTTTCAATTTTTTTTTACGGGCCGCGGGTTAACCGCGGCCCGTGGGGGTGCAACCCGCGAAGCCCGCGGGTTGCACCTCTTTGGCCCGTGAACCGCCCGCACGGGTCACGGGTCAGCCCGCGGTCCCGGTTTTCACGGGCCAGTTTTTACGGGTCATGGTCGGCCCGTCCATCTTGACACCTCTAATAGCAAGAAATCAAATACAAAGTTTTGACTTAGTTTCTAGCATTTTATGAGATATCATTTGCTGAGAGGAAGAGAACTTCTGCACCGAAGATTAGTCCTAGAATTCCAAGTAATCTCATTGCTATTGAAGCTTTCAAGAATAGTCGAGAACAAAATCCCTTCTCGATCTACTTAGCCAGGCAATTTGAGCAAGGACTAGAGGTTACGTCAACACTAAACTTCTTCATAACAGGTTTATCAACCTGAGTTCCACAGTATTATTGAGTAAATAACCCATTCCCCATTTATCTCTAACATTTTACAAGTTATATTTGCAATGAATGCATTTAACCGGCACAAAGTACACCACAAAATTGGGTTAACCTTCTAACTACGCAAGAGGGAATCATGCACGTGCTTCTCAACTCCACGATATAGATTTTAAGGAAAGACGAAAAGAAAATGTTGAAAAAAAAAAATTACATATGGAAAAATTAAAAATGCCATTACTGAAAGAACAAAACTATCACAGATACTTTTTAACTCGAGATGTCAGCCTGGTAATGAAGCAATTAGCTATATCAAGCAAGAAAAAGGTTTCTAAATCTACCGACCAATCATGTAATGCATCAAGAATTGAACATAGGTCTAATCATGTGAAGAGTCAATAATTGAACAATCAACACATCGAAACCCTTCTTGATCAGCTTCATAACCAAAAAAATAGCAGCAAAGACTGAAATTTAAAAGAAAGTACGCATTTATTGTCACAGATAATGTAATATCACCTTCTAGTTTGTAGTAAATGTCAGCTCAGGACTGGTATAGAAGAATTTACATAAACTCGACAGTAAGGAAGTACAATTTTTAAGGATTGATGACTTCAAGTTGCCCCTTTGCAGTAGCAGACACCGTTATTATGCTTCCCATTTTGAGTCATATTTACCTGATTTAAGCCCCATATGCGAATAGTCCGATCATCACTTGCAGAAGCCAGCATATGAGGATTAGCTGGATTCCAGCTAACACAATTGACAGCCGCAGAATGTCCAGGCAAAGTTAAAATTAGCTCTCCTGAGACCCTGTGCCATATATAAACCTACATATCATGTCAAATAATTAGTAACACTCCCGATAAAGACAGCTGCAATTCACAATTAATATATCAATTGTTAACTGAAGACAATAACCAAGTTTGCATTACTGAAACAGAAATTAAACAACACACAGAGAGATTAAGAAGCCATAATTAATAATAGTCTACTTCAGTTGATTTGAGTTACTTCTGTAAGAGTAACATTTAAGTACAAGCTAGTACTTATTTAGAAAGAAACTCTTACCTTAATTAAGAAAATAAATAAATGACTTATTTCCAACTTTCACCGTTAGAAATTGTTAATTTTAAAACCTACTTATTTACTTATAAAGCTTAGCCTAGCATACTCCAGGTAGGCTGGTGTATTTGCTATGTAATAAATTCAAATCTATTGTAAAATTGAAAATCACTGGCACTCAAGAGTGATAACAAAATCTAGACACAGTGGCCTCAATGTAATTAGCATTTTGTATGAAGTACAGAAACATTCAAATATAATACATGCTTGTCCAGATAGACGGCCCATAAACAACACTGACAACAACAGTTAGCACCAATTGACTTGGAGGATGTGAGTACCACAAACAGTCTAAGTTTGTATTCAAAAAGCTTACTCCACAGAAATAATATTGTTCCGAGTGCTAAGCAATTATCATCAATTTGATTTTGAAAGAGCAGTTCATACCAGCAATAAATGTTCATGATCAACAGAAGAGGCATTACCTGTGAGTCCTCACTTCCGCTGGCAATAAATGCTTGCTGTAGGCCACCAAAACAAGACCTCACAACTAAACGAGAACGCTTGTGACCTTTGTATTTGGCTACTAGCATTACACTCCCATCTATATTCCACAGATGGAGTTCTTGGTTCGATAGGCTAACTAGCAAAAACTTACCATCATTAGATAAAGCAAATGAAATTATAGTTTGATCCTCCTCAATGAATTTCTCAGAATTTGATTCCCATCCAAACAATGATATAATATTTTCTTTACAAACAGTAATAAGCTGTTTCCCGTCACTAGAGATCCCCAAGTCTGAGTTTCTAATAGTTTTTTGCCCTTTCCAACATTTTACATCTTTCCCTTCCAGATCCCACATGCAGATGCTTTTGTCAGTAACGCCACAAAATATCCTTCTCCCATCCGGTGCCCATGCACAAGAGATCAAACCGAGGCCACTTTTTTCATATACATTGAGGCATTCTCCAGATGCAGTATCCCAACATCTAACAGCCTCTTCTACTCCACAAGTAAGAAGTTGATGATCATCAGGGCTCCATGAAATATAGGAGACAGGTTTCTGGTGACCAGATAATCTATGCTTCAAGGATATTTGACCATCCAGTTTTACCTAACAAAAGCAACAGAATCATGCTAAAAATATCAATAGTCAATCAAAATGATGTCTAAACAGGAAAAGCCTTCAGGTAATACGCTCTAAACTCTTGGGTAACGAAGGGAAAAATGTTAAACACTTCTAGGTTCATCACTATATTGAAAAGGTGAGTGCTACATTTTGATAGCATAATCTTAATTTGTAAAACCAGAGAAGGAATCAGAAGTAATTAAGAAATACCAATAGAATGAACTAAAAGAAGTTCCCAATAACTGGAAATAAAATATTTAGTAAGCAATAAGCAACATAAGCGAACTAAAACCGGTAACAAAAGTACATGAAGTCACGACTGAGGCTGATCAAAAAACTACAACTTAGGTTGAGTAGTTAAACTATCAACAACACTAAATTTAAACAGATGGCAGTGAACAAATTCAGCATTGTATAAAAAACAGGCATTTCAAACCATTCCCATTAGATAGAAGAGGTATGGATGCGAAGGGTACCATCTAGTGAAGTTTCCAATGGATTTTGGAATTTCTGTCCACATACACACTTTTAAATTGTCGTCAAAATACACTACATTCTTTCAATTCTATATTATAGGTATTAGTTAAAATAATTTATTAAATCTCGCACCATGTGGGGCCAACTCTTATACATGATTTAAACCAAAAGCCAAAGCCCTCTTCACAACCCAAAACCTACATTCACTGCTATCTACATAACTTGTATCATCTTCAAAATAATCCAATATAAATAACAATGAAATAGCTTGATCTCCCAAGTTCATTCCTTTTCCTCAAGCTTACTGCAATAATAAGAATGGATGACATATTTAGAAAATTTAATAAATTTGTGACAGTATAAGTGGATGATATATTGATATGTTCCAATAATAAAGAAGAACATATAAATCATTTAATATAATTCATAAATGAATGTAAAAATGAAGGAATTCTCATTTCTAAAAAGAAGGCTATTATAAAATATGTGATGCTAAAAAGACAAAATGAGTTAGTTGAAATACATTACACATTCCAAGAAGGAACACTCCTATGGAGCAAAAGACGGTTAAATTTTGAAAAACAACAGACGGTTGAAATTGTCTACATATATTTTCAAATATCAACTATAATTTAATGTTTATAAATAGGTGAAAGATGTACTGGTTTTGATGTAGATCTAGTTGTTTATGTCATGAGTTCTACAGTTTGCCGAAAATGCTACAAGAGAACTTCGAAATGTTCTTGCAATTGGTGAACAACTTTGCAGGTATGCTCAAGTCTTTGTGCTGAAATAAATATTAACATTCAATTGAACATACCATACCAAGTTCTCTTTGCTTGGTATGTAGATTATAATCAAAGACAGGATGATTTGAAGGGAAAATATTTAATCATACTTTTTCTAAAAACGTATATTTATTATTCATGATATCACAATACATACATACATCGCCAGAACAAGGAGCCCTCTTAAAATATAAGAAAAACAAGTTTAAAAATAAAATCAGGAATACATCACATTTTCCAACCAACACCACCTAAAGATAAAATTAAAATACTTGAACTCTTTAGAGATAGAAGCCCATAAAGAAGCCAAAAACTTTGCTCCTTCCAATATATTCGCAGCAGTTGTTCCTTTTATTAAAAAATATAGAGTTCATTTCTATCTAAAATGCCAAAAAAGTAACAAAAACCACAACTTCCCACACAACAAATAGGTTTTTCAACATACATCTGCTGTGCCTTTCAGGGGGGTAAAAATCAGCTTATTTTAACAAGCAAGCATATTATCAAGACTTTCTGCTGTCCTCAGAGAGATAAATGAAGAAATTTGCTTTGAGTTTGAGCTAAATAGCAAGTCCTAAGCCTGCTATGAGAAACCAGATCCAGTAAAGGATGCAAGATTTTCAAACGAACTAAATGGTTCAGATAATGGTAAGCTCCACAAGTCAACCTTGTCAGGTCTTCCATCTGGTTCTTCGAAGTGTCTAGACCCGGAATCCACTATTGCTGAATAGAATCAATTTCTAACCTCAGCACTTCTCTCACCAATGTAGCAACCTCGTAAAAACCTGGAAACAAACTCTAACCATAAACCTAAAAGCTAAAATCGACCAAACTTCTGTCCGGTTGTATAAACCAACCCTTTTATGATGAAACTCCGGACAATAAAATCTGCTACACCAATGGAATTGCAAAGCCCTTCCTCCTCTAGATCTTGTGGAAAAGCCTAACATGGGCGTTTTCTACTTGGGGCCTAGGGTGATAAAGGATTTGTTTCCTCTGGAGCTATTAATCTTTTTATTTTTATTTGTTTGGGTTTCAAGTATAAATTGATGGTGGTTTCTAATGTAAGCTGATTAGAGAATTGTTTCATGAGGGGCTGATATAGTCATTTGGTAGAGATTTTCAAATCGAACATAATTTTTTACCTTTCAAATCATAGGAGGGATTGTTAGAAGTATGAAGAGAAAAGAACAAGACAGTTTGCAATTATGTTTGATATAGGGTGCCCTTACTAGTTAAGGAAAAGAGAAGCAGAATCCGAGATTCCAATTTCAAAAGATATGAGAGCAAAAAGCTTCTAAGAGACATTAGTTTTACCATCTGGCATCGAATGACCAATCGGCACTATGGTTAAGAACTATCTGGGGCAGGTGAAATATTGGAGACTTGTTAATGCCGCCAAGTTTCAAGAAGATGGGAGGAAACAGAAAAATATAACAGAAACTAATGAAAGGCACTTGCTCACAAAAGTTCCATTAATGCAATATTATATTTCTGAAACGAGATCATCGAAAGGATGGAAAAGAGGCTAGCAGGGTGGAAGCGTATGTATCTTTCAAAGGGTGGCCGCCTTACTCTCATCAAATCTACTCTTTCCAACCTCCCTACTTATTTCTTGTCATTGTTTCCTATTCTGCTGCAGTGGCGAATAGATTAGAGAGGATTCAACGGGAGTTTCTTTGGGCAGGGATGGGAGAAGAGAGGAAACTTCATTTGGTCAAGTGGGATGTGGTTTGTTCTCCTGTAAGGATGGGGGGCCTTGGATTGAGGAAGTTGAGTCTGTTTAATAAGGCTTTGCTGGGCAAGTGGCTGTGGCGATTTGGAGTGGAGAGGGTGAGTTTTTGGAGAGAAATCATAGGAGCGAAGTATGGTATTATGGAGGGGGGCTGGTGCTCAATTGACGGTCGCGGATCTTATGGGGTGAGTCTGTGGAGGTATATCCGACGGGGTTGGGGTGACTTTCGAGACAATTTGTCATATGAGGTGGGAAATGGCAATAACATCAGATTTTGGGACGATCGTTGGTGTGGTAATCAACCGTTAAAGATACGATTTCCTGCTTTGTATCGCATTGCCTTGGAGCCGTCTGCTATGGTGAATGAGGTACTCACCATTCACAATGGAAGTCACAGTTGGGATACTATCTTTGAGAGGGGTCTACAGGATTGGGAATTAGATGATTATGCGTTGTTTTTGACTTTTTTGCATGAGGCGCACATTCAGTTTGGAGAAGATGATCGTAGCAGGTGGAGGTTGGCACCGAATAGTATATTCTCAGTTCGCTCTTATTTTAGATCCTTATTAGAACCTGCTCAGAGCTCTTTCCAATGGAAGAAGGTGTGGCAATGTAAATTGCCCCTTCGGGTGGCTTTTTTATTGTGGACAGTTGTGAAGGGACAAGCGTTAACGATGGATAATCTTCGAAGACGAGGTTTGTGTATTACCGAGTGGTGTTATATGTGTAAGAAGGATGGGGAGACAATTGATCATTTGTTCATTCATTGCGATGGTGTTCGGTGGCTTTGGAACACCATCCTAGCCTCCCAACAGTTGGATTGGGTGATGCCTAGACGAGTTGAAGATGTGTTGTTGGCATGGTGGAGGAAACTTCGCGATAAGGAGAGTAAGATTGTATGGAATCTTATTCCGGGATGCATTGTATGGTGCGTATGGAGGGAAAGGAACAGCCGCTGTTTTGACGACAAGACTAGAACAAAAGAGCAGTTCAGAGAATTATTTTATCTAACCTTGTTTAGTTGGTACTGTAGCTCCTAATCATGTAGATGGGTTGCCTAATTTCATGTCGTTTATGTGTTGTCTAAATTGATAATACATTTCCCTTGTATTATCCTATAATGAATAAAATCTTCTGATTACTTATCAAAAAAATATATATATATTTCTGAAACAACTGTAAGATCTAATGGATATTGTCTGACTTCAAATAAATAGTCCTTACAATTCATATCCAATAAGTGTTTTAGAAACAGTTCTACTCTGAATAAATGGTGTAAATACTACGCCAAGACTGAAACATATTTTGAGCTATATAAAAATTGAGAGCAACAGATGCTGATGTTAAGTTGGAAGACGACAATTTTAATGTCAAGAAGTGTTGCGCAGAAGTTGGTAAATAGCACTGACAATTGTAAATCAGCACGGTAGTAAGTTGTTAACGGCATGAGGAAATATTCATAAAAAATCCAGTAATTGAAGGGAACCAGGGGCAATAAATGCATGTACAAAGCAATTATATGCATAGCTAAAAAGAAAATATTACCTCCCATATAATCACTAGACAATCACTGGATGACGAAGCCAAGTATTCTCCATTGTGAGAAAATTGCAAGAACCAAACTTCATTACTGTGTTCTTGTAATATCTGGATTATGAAGGCAAGCATTCCCGTTGTCAAAAAATTGCATCAAAAGAAGGTATCGATGGTCACAGTGATGAAATAAACGGTGAATTACCTCAGGTTCTGTGGAAGAGTAGATATTTTACAATTCCACTGTTCATATTCAAGAAAAACGGATATCTATTACACTAAAAGATTTGAATTCAAGCAACTAGTAGATCATTGCATATTATCTGTTTTAATCAACTATACACATTTAAATGACATCACACTTCATCTCCATGCAGAGCCTAATAAATTCATGACAACTGTCCATCAATTGGGGTCAAAAGTATGGCCAAAGTCTCTGCTGACATCATTATAACTTCACTATTAAGTTCCAGAGACACTAGGTCAGTTTACTATAGCATCCTAACAAAGTTTAAATACAAAGAACCATCACTAACTACAGCAAAGTGCAAACTAAACAAAAGGTTTGCCAAATATTGGACAGAACACATATACGCAAAATTGTTCGCAGAGTGAGTTTTTGCTTTTTTTTTTTTTTCCCTATTTTTCTCTCTATTTTTTAGGGAGGTTGTCGTGATATATGGGCGCACACAACAAGGAAACAGATTTTCCACGTCATCAATAAAGATGATGTGATAATGAAGAGAAAAAGTTACAAAGAAAATATCCAAGATGATTTTAGATTCTTCCATTTTCTCATCCATCATTAAATCGAGTAGAGTAATTGATATGAGAATTTGAAATTGTGTGGCAGTGATTTGGCTAATACCTCAAGTGGAAAAAACATTATTTTAATCTTGTTTTCTCCTCCAAATTTTCAGATACAGTTCATCATCTTTTTCAAAAAAAATCATCCCTAACTTATAATCAAACTCATCAATCATTTAATCCAAATCAAACTCCAGCACGTACTCTGTTGTAGAAGGCTTTATAAGAGATTTCCTAAAGCTTCCCCATGTCAATAGATGCATATATTATTCATTAAGAAAACAATGAAGATACAAAATAAATATAGCCTTCAAGTCCAACATTGTTCGTAGACTAATTATTAGGATCATGGTTTCTTGTTTCACATTAGTTTCATAGTATTAACCAATTTTCCCTATCTATCTCCATGAGAAAGCAATGAAACAAACGCCAAGGTAATATCCCCTTCTAGCCCTCGTTGAGAAATAGACATGACCAATTCTAGATCAATGGTCCATGAACACATTTATTATTCTCGAACAACTTGGAGCATTACTTTTGTCTCGGATTTATGCATAAGAAAAAGCGTTCAAATTATAATTCTTTTTTTTTTTAATCGTTTTCCATCCTTTTATTTGATCAAGAGGTTGGGGTCTCTCACACCACCTTGAAGAAAACATTACAGCCCTGTTTGAGAGCCATTAATTTCTTATAATGTATTATAGAATAGTAGATTGATGGAAAATGTGTGGTTAAAAAGTAAGGAAACTTTATTGGTTCGTGTGTAAAATATTTTATTGTGTGAATGTGTGGTGAATAATGGTACTGAAGCAAACAATTTAAAATTTTAAAGGATGACAAATAGGAGCTACTTTTTATCTTGGTGTCCAAGAGATTCTTGCGGTGAGCCGGTGACACAACAATTCCGTTCTTATACAAAGGACACGTACATTTATATTGCCATGTGAAACAACATTCACAATACCATTGTTCCAGATGTTTGAGATTATTCCTCAAGGGCCGCCTCACGTGCGGCTTTCATTTAACACCTTGTATACCATCGTCAAAACTTACACCTTGGGCTTAGCCTCAGGGTAGCTGATGTGTGCTTTTTAGGCTATTTTTTTATAGCCCATGAATGATGAGTTTTTTTTTTGTTCTTTAGTGTCACTTTTACATGGAAGCAGTCAAGCAGAAGGGGAAGGGGAAGGAGATTGCAACATTGCAAGTTGAGGATGATGGGTAAAAATGAGAAGAGACTAAAACTGATAGTCATGAAGATGATGATCAGGGATTTAAAATCTTGTTAGTAGTGATAATATGGGAGACGCACAGGCTGTTTGTTGGTATCTCTTGGATTATGTCTCACAATGCCTCGAGACTTACACATTGCCTCACAGAGGTATATAGCTTCAATATCCGATTAAGCCTCTTTTCAAATGTGGCTTTGAGCCTGCTTGAGCCCCATTTTTTTTTAAAAATGCATTTTGGAATAGTATGTGGTTGAAAAATAAAGAAAAGTTTTGGGTTTGCGTTCAATAATATTTTATGGAAGAATGTGTGATTGAAAATGAGAAAGAAAAATTTATTTTGGAAATAATGGGGATCAAACAAGGGCTTAATATAGTTATTTCACCCAAAAACAATAGTAGAAATAGATAAATACCTCTTTCCTTTTAAACTAAAAATTGCAAAATTGGTCCCCAACCTATTATCCCAATAGCAAGTTGGTACCAGACCTTTTCAGTTTTCACCATTGTAGTACAATCAGCCCTCAGTGAGATAAATTTAAACCACGGCTCTCATGAAAACATATTTCACTTCCAATTTTTAGACAATGCCTTAAATTGGAAAGGAAAGAATAGCATCAGAAGGTTGGACATGCGAGAAACACTTGACAACTTAACAAAGATTTGGACAGTTATCATCGTCAAGAATTTATTGTGCAACAAAAATGAAAGGTTAGGAACCAACTTAGTCCTTTTTAAAGGTTGAGGACCAACTTACTACTGAGGTAGTAAGTTGAAGACTAATGATGCAATTTTCTCCACTTTCAACACTCAAAAGTGAAAGATTCAAATATCGTATTCATGAAAAACAATATAGATTTAGTTTTCTTTTTCTGTGATCAAATCAATCAACTAATAATTTAAAAAAATAAAATGAGGAGAGTTTATTTGCATTAATGTATTAAACAGCACAGCTGAAGACCATGTTCCAGATAAAATGGCAGTATTATAAAAAGTTATTTTCATTTCAACGTGTAAATAATAATTTTAACCTGACCTGTAAAGTTTGAGAAGGAATGTGGTCTCTTCCACACTGATGATCAGTGAGCAACGACATTTCCTCAACCACGGAGTTGTGAAACCTGCAAGCATCCCTTTGCAAGTCAAGAGCCTGTTCAACAAGAAGCACCAATCGTTTTTCTTGAATCATCACCGTAGAGGGCAGCAAAGTTTTCAATTCCTCCAGTAATTTTTTGCGTGACCTGATCCTTAACCGATGAGCAGAAGTTCCATCAAGAGCAGTTTGTGATGGAGACACAATTAAAGAAGAAAGCTCATGAAGCCTATTAGTATGTACACACAGAGGTGCAATCTCAGTTCTCAGTGTCTTCAAAGCATCCATGATTTTTTCTCCTTCAAAAAGTTCAAAAAACTTTTGCTCCAATATTACAAAAGATGCCAACTTGACAATATTTTCATCCATTAGACCAATGTTATGTAATGTGGCTAGACTTTCATTCCATTCACCATCAATAATTTGCTGCACAAACAAATTAACAACAGCAGAGTGCAAAGGTATCCCTGACTCTTCCTGTAGATGTGCTACTGTCTTTTCATAACCAAGAGAATATAAAGCCTCAGCAATAATTCTTACAAGTTCAACTTTCTTAACAACTCCTTTTACACCAACAACCTCGTCATCCCCTTGAGATTCTAGGGGTCGAGCCATTGTATCATTCGATAAGCACCTAGCTCGTTCTCTAATTGATGCACTGCTGGAAAAACTGTCTGATTCTTCAGACGACACTTTCATGCGTTTTAAGGGTGGATCTTCATGCTCTACACCTCCCATGAAAAGTACACCTCAGCCCATATAAATGCAGTTAAAGAACCCAGAGGAAAGATGAGATCTTTATTGTAAAATCTCTATTGAACCACGTATACTACTCTGCAGCGAAAAATGAATGAAAAAGATATGAGCAAAACGCTAATAACAATCATACAAGGAACGAAAGGAACTTAAACATGCTGAATTTCGAAATAGAATAAAGCCCCTATTTTGGCCCCAAAATTTAAAAATTCATTTTTCTCTAAATTCATTTTTAACCACACATTTTACGGGGCCCACAACTTTTCAACCACACATTTCATCAACTTTTATCAAAATTTATTAAAAAACGGATTTTCAAGAAAACCAAAGAGGGGCAAAATATGATCCCTGCATCAATTCGTTCGATCTGCTTGGTCCACTTATCTGGAGGACCCCGGTCTGCTTTTGAGGACAAAAATATTTATTTAGACCCAACTACTTGCCTAAGAAATTAGACAACGTTGATTTTTTGCCATAATTGACAGAATCATCTGCAGAAATGAGTATAAGCATTATCACCTACAAAATCTCCATGTTAAGACAACTCCATAACCTGATAGAAAATTAGTTTCAAAATTCACGGAGTACAATGGCACTCAATACTCATGCTATTCGAATATAAACATTATCCTTGGTGTCACGGAGTCAATACTCAGTCAATTCTTCACCCACCCATTGCACTAATAAATTAAAATCGCACTTAGCCCCCAAATGCCCATGAAAGCAGCGGACAAAGGCACAAGGACACAATTGAAGGTACTAGGCACACAAAAATGAAGGCATTTGGCACATATAGATAAACATACACACAGAAGCCAACAATTATGCTTATGTCAACTTTTTATTTCTCTCAAACAAAGAACTTTCAAGCAATGGTGGACTAACAAAACTCTCTACTTTGTTTATCAACAGCCAACCCTGCAATTGACACCCCCAGCCACTAGGGAGTGTTCACAATTCTAGCATTGGCCACTTGGCCAAGCTGAAACCACACACTAACCCTTTCCTCTAAGTTAGCTTTTTCACAGCCACCCACAAAATGGTCAGTTTAGGGATCATCATGTACATATTTTCCTCAACTTCTGGCATCTAACTTCGTACATTGAGAGTCCATGCTAACTACTTCCACAATGTTACCTGCAGTCGAATTCAGCTAGGGGTGGGCATCTTAACTAGAAAAAAATTAGGAACGAAAACCGATTGGGTCTAAGACGTTTCTTGGTTTGTATCTGACTGTGAAACCGAATTTTTCCTCATAATTTTTTTTACATTTTTATAATTTATTCACCCTAACTTAATGACTCGTTGGATGCAAAAGAAACGATGGGATGGAAAGAAGAGTCGACAATGTTGATTGTTTTACTATTTCTAAACGAATGAATTTATGTTGTTTTCAGATTTTGTAAAAGCTAGTACTTTTTTGTTGTTGGTTTCTAATTTTTGGTTTGTTTTGGGTATGTAATTTGGATATTGGATGATAATTGGTGGCATATTTTGCTAGATATTGGATGTAATTATGCTATATATTGGATACTATTTGGTGGCATATTTTATTTTTTCTATTTTGGCTAAATATTGAAAAGATAATTGGTATTGTGATCTCACAATTTTTGAAAAATATTATGGGTAGAGCTAAACTCGAACCCGAACTGACAGTTCGATTAGGGATCGATTCCAGTAATTACGTGGACCCTAACGGTTTCATGAAATACTAGAAGTGTAATGAGTGTTTCTGAATATTGAAATATCGGACCGACCCACCCGATGCCCACAACTAGATTCAGCCATGTCGCCAAGGTCCATGTTTGAAGGATCGTGCATAAAAGTTGCCCATATGTCTGCACATATTTGGGTCTTTACCATGCCATGCTTCCCAACACCTCTTTCAATGAACAATGACCTTTGAACTCCAACTTTAGGACTCAAATAGAGCCCTCCAACTAAGAAACTTGATGCTTCTAGTTTTGGCAACCATATTTAATGTAACTCTCATACCAAATTGTTACATAGTCAATATTGAGTAAAACTTTTGTCCAACAATGACTAAGAATTCACTTAGTAGCCACAAAAATGCATTGGAAGAAGGTACAATTGAAGGCGCTGAACAAAAAGATGACATTCAACATAGGAATATAATTCAAGGCATGGGATACGGCAGATATAGGTAAAGCTGAAGCAGAACAACTTCTCTCTGCTTGACACCTAAACAGCCTGCCCCTATATGCGGAAACAAGTTAAGGGTGTTACCAAACTGCTAGGGTGTGTTCACCAAGTTAAAACAGCCTACTAGCCATATAGTTGCCAACAGCCCATTGCGTTCAGAAACCACCTCATGAGTCAATTTTCCCACAACCCTCAACACAGTTAACTAAGGGATCAGGGTTGTCATGTACAATTGTCCATTTCATTTGCACACTGAATGAAAGTCCATGTCAGTCACTTCCCACATAGTGTACACATGGCGGAGATCAACTGCATTGGACAGAAATCCAAACCTGTAAACTCTAACATAGAAGTACCCCATCATTTGTATATTTCCATCGAGCCTCAGTGTGCATTGAATTCACATTGCGTGCCTAAATTTTTCTTACAGGCTGGGCAATCCACCCATGCCATGCACTGACATCTGAAGACAGTCGCAAGTCAAACCAACATTGGCTTGTTTTCCTTATCATGGAGTACAACAATGAACCCCCCCCCCCCCCCCCAAGCCTCGGCATGGAGCCAAGTAATAACAACCATGACTTAACATTTGCTTATCTCAAGGGGCTAGTACTTGGCTAGTGAGGATGCACCAACACAAGGAGCATATATATGCCACAAAAGGTGGCTAGCATAATTGTGATATGCAAATTGCCTTAACCTTTGCCAGGACCATCAAGCTTACCAAAAATAAGACCTGTTAAAGGTAACAAAGAGGAAAAAGGTATGAATTTAAAATTCTCATTGATTATTACTCGTCCAAACATATAGAGAAGCCTAGTTCAGGTAGGCTGTGCAAAACTCAAAAAGAAACTTATAAATCAAACATGTTCCTCAATTTCCAAAAAATTCAATTGGTTAAATAAGAAGATTAAAAGTAAATCATCCAATGTTAAATTGGCATTTCAATCAAGTACCTGGATCATTCGCAACAATGTCGGTTGAGAAGGATGACAAGTAGAGATAGTTATGAAGTGCCAAAGTCAACGATAGCCAGATATGAGACCTCTAGTTAATAACTATCGAAAGATGATTGCTCTGGGTATAGTTTCGTTCAGCTGAATGTTACCCTTGATTCAGTAAATTCCTAATTTGAGCTTTCTGCCGCATTTAAAAATATATTGAATAGTTTAGAATCAACCATTCCATTGAGTTTTGTCCTCGTTGTTTTTTGTTTTTCTGGTATACATGTTACTATACATATCTTACATCAACAGCTCTGTCACTTAAAAACTGTATTGCAGCACTCAATTAGTAAGTAAATGGTCCTTAGGCAATAACAATTACCATATAGCATATACAATAATTCCTTAGTTCCTCATCAATTGTCCAGAAAATATTTTGGGAAGCAACCTAGCACGAAACTCTAGGCTTGAGATTACTTCCACAGACTTCGGGTTCACCCCAAGAGGGAAAATTATTATTATTCAAGACCACGCGTAGAGTCAACCAAAAATGCTCACTTCAACAATAAATATCAGAACTTTTTCACCGAAGGTAAGAATCTCTTGTGAAATATTTTCTAGTCATTATAACCTCATTCCTGGAACTTCAGCCAATTCACAGTTTGTGGTAAATCTATTACACACTCTTAATTAAATCATCTGTTGTTCCTATAGGCTCAAGTTCATTTAAGTTTGGAGTATGATCTGGTCAAAACTTAATGATTGGCAATCACCCAGATAAGTCTTAATAATCATTTGTCTTATGTTTGACATTTCCAGACCGACCACGTGTAAGTTCATTTGCCAGGTTTCAGCAATTAAGCATGGAAACAGGTACAGAAACCTAGACCCACCCAAAGATAAAATTACAGCTTCTACAGCTCAGCAAAAAATTGAACAATATACCGAGTTTGACACTACCATACAAGTTGTGTAAATCTAATATACATGGGTAACATTGCATGTATGGAATCATATAGTATAACAAACTGAAACCTCACTTTATGAAATCATCTGCATGAAATTGAAATGGCAAAAGAGAACTGAACACACGCACACAGTCTAGCAGTCCCAAAAAAATGATGAATAACTGAAACCATTCACTTACTGAATTAATAGTTTTTGAGCAAGCAAACACCCTGAAAGTAGAACCAAGAATTTCAAGATAATCCCACATCAGAAAAGTATTGGATTCTTTAGATGGTAATCTGATTTCCATCCAACCGAATCCAGCCAATTAATCCGGAAAATGGTAAACATTGAAATAAATTTCTGTCACATAATTCACGAACAAAATGATGGCAACTACAGAATTAAACCCATATCAAAACCCAAAAACAAGTAATTAAATAAAACAGATGAATTGGGAAATACCAAGATTATCAATTGATTTACAGAGAATCTCAAATAACCAGAAAACAATTCTCTTGATATTCAGATCGAGGCAACGAAAACCAGAGGCGCCGAATGCAATAGGGAAAGGTTAAGGGATATACCCAGGCTAGATATAGAAACAATTTATAGTTTTTCTTCTTTTTTTTTTCTTGTCCAGAAAGTAGCAAATGTATTTAAGCCCCGTTTGGTACTGCTAAAAATTTTGTTTAGAATTTAAGTCAAAATCAATAATTAAATTTAATCATATATTTATAGGATCCATAATGTATTAACCACACACTACATCAATTTTTATTAAAATGTACTAAATTTTGATTTCAATCTCTACCAAACAAGCTTAATATGATTGAAAATCTAGAACCAATAAAAAGATTTAAATGTTCGATTTGGCCAAGGTTGAACATTTTTTCACGGAATCGATGGAATCGAATCAGAATCAAATGAATCGGTTGGTTCGACTTCAGTTCCTCTACTAAATAGGTCGATTTTGGGACCATGTATCAAGAATCGATCGGTCCCAATCCGATTTGTGGTAATGCTTTGAGAATTAATAATGAATTTGATTATTCTGAATAGGGTAATTATATTACCACAACATAATTTACTTGTTACACCACATTTTTAATCAATTTTTTTATTTACTTAAATCACCTCAAGTAAAATTATTTAATTACCCACAATTTTATATAAATTCTTAACATTTTTTCTGAATACACCACAATTTAAGTTGCTGCTTTTCCTTCAACTGACAGTCTGACAACACCAAATTGGCCTATAATAAGGTTAAGAACTCCACTCGACGCATTTTCTCCACAAATGCTGAAGTTCCAGACTTGGCAGTGGTTCCCAAATTCTTGATCAAATCTTCCTTTGTCATGCCTATACCTCTATCACAGATGGAAAGTATTTTCTGTTCTTTATCCAATTTATCAGTGAGGGACAGGAATCTAATCTTGTCCAGTGTGTCAGAAGCATTGGAGTTCAACTCCCTCAAGAAAATATCGGAAGGGGGTGTCCACTTCCTCGTACTGCAATTTGATGTGGATTTTTCCAATTACAGTGTTTATTCAAATTCTTTTCATTTATTAGTCGTGGTTGTATAGCCAGAAAGTCACCATCACCACCACCCTTTCCTCCGCCCCTCTAACACTGTTGTCGCCGGTAAACTTTTCGTCAGCATGTCCATGTCGTCATCAGCCCCATCGTCACCACCTGAATCACTCGTTAGGCCACAAGAAAAGGAAAAGCTCTTAAACCAAGTGTTGAAGACCACAACCAAACTAAACACTCCTTCACCAACTATGCAAGTGGCCCGCATGGTCTCGACTGAGTAAACCAACCCAATCCCTTCCGCCACTGCGTATCCGCCCCCGCTCCTGCCGCTCCTCCACCACGAAAATGACCGGAGTAGCCCTCCCAATTTCTCCGTCTTCGATTCTCTCCCATATCCAGAACCCATTTCCAAAACCACAATTTCTCAATTTTTCTACAATTCCCTTGCTTTATCTGCGTGGAAAAGTACTGAGTTTTCTACTTGGTCATTACGTGTAAACCCAAGCAGCGGAAATCTTCATCCTACAGAAGCATATATCATTTCGTCTCCAGTAGATTCCTTATCGGAACACGCCCTTATCGCACACTATGGGCCAAAAGAGCACAAGTTGGAAGTTTGGAGGGAAGAAGAAATGGTGTGGTGTGATTATAAATTGGAATTGTCTACTTGTACATAATAATATGTACATCAAGGTGTCCATCCTCTCACATGAGAGTGGGACCCACTTGAATAAAAAATATTATCTCCAAGTGGGCCCTACCCCCATGTGAGGGGGTGGACACCTTGATGTACATATTATTATGTACAAGTAGCAATGCTCTTATAAATTTGTCCATTTTAAGTTTTTATTGAATAGTGGGTATAATTGTAAATTTGGTGTGGTGTATTTATTGAAAACATATTTTAATTGTGGTGTGATTATAATGTGGTGTGGTGAGTAAATTTTGTAGTGGTAATATAATTACCCTTCTGAATATCTCTTTTGACCGATGCATTTTATCAAGATGTACCGAATTTTTGAATACTAGACCCTAAAATTATTCCACACCAGAATTGCACTTCTCATACGTTTCTTCTTATTTCTTTTGCAGCAAAACCTAACGAATAATCAAAATCCAAATCTAAATAATTTACAAATTCGTAGTTTTAACGTAAATCTTAATGAGAAAAAATATATTTTTTAGTTCATTTTTCATAAGAACTCAAATTTCTCACTATTTTCAAAGTGGCAGGCCATCTACAATCAAGATCATTGAGGATTTATTAAAGATAATCAAGTTATAAATATTACATGTATTTTTAAATATGTATTATTGCATAAATGTTCTTAAGAATTAATATTCAATCTAAATATTACCGTTATGTTGTGTTAAATAATTTATGCTTTTTTCTACTTTTATGAGTTGATCATGAACTTTGTAGTGAATTTTTCTTTGTTGCTTCGTTTAATTGATTTTTTTTTTTTTTTTTGTATTGTTAGATTATAAGAATGACAAGTGATTTTATACTCTATTTTTAATTAGACAAGTAATTTCATGCTTTATTCACGAGTAAAAATGACACAGACTCCCAAAATATACCATAAGTAAAAGAACGGCAAGGGCGCATGCTCGGATCCTTACAAGTGTTGGTTGAAGGGAGATGGCAATTGTTTTCTCTTGTAGATACAGATGCAAATAAATGCACATTTCATATCATGTACGATGTGGTTGAGATAAAGAACGCTTAGTGCACGTTTGCTAAAATTTATAATTGTTTATAAGTTAGCCAAGCTTTATTTCTATCCATACACAACTTTTACCTACTTTAATTTAATCACAATTCTTTGGTACTCACTTCTTATAAGCACTTAAAAACTTAGTCAATCGAGCACTTTATTCTTGCAATTAGTCTATTATACTTTTGTCTAAGGACTTGTGATGGGGCACATGTATTTGAACTTCCTCAAAAATGATTTCAAAGAGAAGGTAAGATTCTTGTTAGACAGGCCACAACAAGTACATTACTAGAATTCGAAATGTGGAGTAAAATTACTAAAGTAAAGAATAATGATTTTATGTAAATCGATGAAAATGAGGTAGGCGAAGAGGGGTAAAATGAAAGAAAAAAATGTAATGGCATCATTCGAATTTCATGTGAGCACAAAAATAATGATGTACCATTGAATGTTGTGAATGACTATTACAAATTGGAGAGGAACTTCTGTTGGATTGTGCGTCCGAAAGAGTTTGGTTTTTGATGTGACGTTGTCTTTAAATAGATACTAGTGGTAAGCATGTGAGTTGCACGTTTTATGTATCGAATGAATGATATGTGTAATATTTTTAAAATATTAAAACTGTTTTTGAAAGTATTAAAAATGTCTTAATTAATAATTTCTCTAAATTTATTTGAGATTTATAAATTTCCTGGATCTTCTATGGAGAAGGCAAGAGTTTTGTATTTAACATATAAATTTGCAATTTAAAATACATACCTCAGCATAGTCCATTTCAATTTTCCTTCAATTTAATTTCGTACGTCTGGACAATATTCCTGTTACTACCTTTAAGGAGGAAAAAACCACAAAATTGTTAAAAAAAGTAATTTGTGAACAAATAATCTAAACAGAGAATAAATAATTCAGTTGGACTTTAAAACCTGAAATCTGTGTGAACTCAGATTCCTTAAAACAAATTCGCAATCTCACCGTAGGTGCTTGAGATTTAACTTGAGCGTTTGTTTCCCAAAATACAACGGTAAACAAGTAGAGTTCGAGCACTGCAAATTCTATTTCTACGAACTGATTTAATATCTGAACAATATCACCACAAGACCTTGACTGATGTAAAATATGTATGCAGATATAGAACAATTTCGTGTGTTTTGGAACTATAATGCAGACTCTTTCTTCATGTTTGGAACAGTGAAAAATCGAGACTTTATATAGACTTAACCCAAATAATTACGAGTTAAATATGTCCATCAACACAATGACAATAACCATTGGAGTTTTAGAAACCAAAAGTCAGTTCAATAACTATTGGAGTTTCAACAGTTTCAAATTTAATGACAATAATCATTTGAGTTTCAGAAACCAAAAGTCGGTTGTTGAAAGCCAAAAAAAAAAATGACAAAACGTAAACCATCATAAGGAGCCAATTTTTGGTCAATTCGGTCCGACATTCATGTACGCAGGTCACGCCCGCACACAAGTTCAATGTCTGAAGCCTATTTCGGTCCGTGATTTGCACCCCCTACACTCGCACGTGTAGAGAGCCTTTATGCTACACATGATTACACTCTTCCAAAGTGTAGTCATATATAAAATGGTTCTTGCTTTCATCAACTTACTATGTGAGATAAACTCAATTTTAGTTTTCCTTTCAACATAAATCATATTCCAATAGTCCAATTTAAACTCCAATTTTTCATTCACCCGAGCTTCATTTTTGACAAGTAAATACATGATTTTGATGCTCTCACATAGGAGAATACAAATCAATGTCGATCTTCCAAATTAAGCAAACGAGTCTCATTCAAAATTTATGTCAAAGTCTGCCGTCACCTCATTTTTTCCAACAAAAACTCATAAAAATGGAAGGCAAATTGTGTAGAAAAATAATAGCCGCACTTTACATCGTCACTTTAGCAGCCTTCAAGTGTTGTTTTACTCTCTCAAACTACAACATCATCACTACAAACAACATAATAAACCTTCAAATTCAAGAAATCATTTAACATATTCATGAATAATGATAAAAATCTAAAATATAGCCCCCGTTTGGTGCACATTTTTGAAAAAAGAATGTATTTTTACTGTTGATGTGATGGAGAATATGTGGTTGAAAAAGAAGGAAAAGTTATTGATGTGATGAAATATATTATTTTATTGAAAAATGTGTGGTTAAAAATGATTAGAAGAATGGAAATGAAAAAATAATGTGGCTCAAACATGGCCATAGAATGAAGTTACATATAAAAACATACAAAGAATTGAACCAAAAAAAAAAAAAAAATCTTACTTTGATGTAAAAAAATTCTTATATGATCTTTTTGAATATAAATACCAAAATAAATTTAGAAAATAAAGTATATACACATGTGAATAGTAGAACAAAAAAATTGAGAGGGTACAAAAAATTGATACAAACAGGACATTCAAGAAGCTCATGGACATTGGTGGCTGGGTTAATCATCATTCCATCAAAGGAGAATTATGGTTCGCCAATTAGCCCTTGTTTGATCCCCATTAAAATTTTAACACATTTTTTCTGTTCTTTTTAACCACAAGTTCTCTCAAGAATTACTATCTCAAAATAAATTATTTCCAAAATCTCATTAAAATGAGGGCTAAACAAGGGCTTAGAATGTCACTTTCATGATTATGGAAATTAAAGCTTAAAATAATTAAATTAATACAGTTAATTAAATTGAAATAATAATCTCTTAAATTTCTATAAATGGTTATTTAAAGGCCATCATTTGAGCTCCTTAAACAACATAATTTTTCAATTCATTTTGAATTAATACTATTAATTAAATTTAAAAAAAATTAATCTCAGAATGAGAATTTAAGGCCATCCTTTAAATTCCTCAAACAACACCCACTTTTCAATTTCATGTATATTGGCAAATGGAAAAGAAAAGGAAATTTTTAATTTCATTTTGAGTAAATTGAATTAATGTTATTAATTAATTATTAACAAAATTAAAATTAAATAAGGATATATTGGGCATATAACTAAATATATAGAAGTAAAATTGGTATTCAAAGGTTTATCCTCAATCCTTTCTTTTTAAATATTGTAGATTATATTAATTGTTCGTTGAAACAATGTTGCAGAGTGTTTCTTAAATGAGCTTTATTAATAAAGTTCAATTCGAAGTTGTATTAAGTGTCTTCAATTGTTTTGCGAAAGTATGAGTTAGATGGTTGTGAATTCGATCGAGAATTTAACTAGTCCTAGAATGATGAATAGAGATTGACATTTTGTTTTGATGTTGTCATATGGTCTATTGCTATACTAACTAAAGTGAATTGTGCATCTTCACCGTAGAGAGTGAATCCATAATATGTAATGGACTATATCACTATGTATAATTTAATATGTAACTTTATCTTGCAAAGAATTTGTTGAACCATGCGATCTAAAAGTGGAAAGTATCGATCTGGCCAATTTATATTATTTAAATATTATATTCAACATCATCCCTCATATGTAGGCGAAATTTCTAACACGTGCACAATTCATTTAAATGGATGACGGCAAGACATTATTTACTCTTCTATCATGCTAAACATTTGATCTAAAAGTTTATATCATGTCAAATGTATATCATTTAAATATTATTTTCCACAAAATTAAACTCCTTGTACGACATTATAGATTACCTAAATACTTAACAAGATAATGGACATCATTCGTCAAAACGATGATCTAGATGTATCAATGAGTGGGGTCAATTGATATGATCAAATACGATAGTACGTTGAGAGTTTAAAGTAACCGATGTAGCTAACTGTTTTCGTATTTGGAAACCGTCACTCTATTTGATAAGGTCCAAGAGTTTGCTTAAATATTTTATCTTAGATGGCTTAAATATGAGCTCAATGTCTAGCTATAGCCAAATAATGACTATGATTGGTTCATAAAAACTGTTAAATTAAAGGAGAGTTTAAGAAAGAAAATAACTAAAAGGGCAAAAAGCAAAAAGGTTATTTTATCTCAAGTTCAATTATCGAATACTCAGTGGGTGAGGCATAAATATAGTAGGTATAATAATGTAATTGCGGAGAAAATTAAGCTTTCATGATTTTATATATTTCCATATTAAAGTTTCTTATTTTCAGTAAAACTAGTCACTTTTAAACGTGCGTTGCACGTTATTTTAAAATGATTTATAAACATTGGAAAAATTATATTTGAAAATCAATTAATATAAAAAAATTGTTTAAAAAATTGTTTATGTGAAATAAACTTTTTATGTAATTCAATTATTTATTTACGTGTATGATAATAATTAATATTAATTTATATATATCCTACTATAATTCAATCAATTAATTTTTCAAGTTCATGTATGTACACTTTATATATTTTGGGGGATGTTCAATTGATATAGAAATACTATAATTCAATTATTTATGTATGTGCATGTATACTAATTAACATTTATTTATGGATATATTAAATATAACATTAAGGGTCCGTTTGATTGTAAATGTGGAAAGAAAATTAATTACAGGGAATTGAATTGCCTAAAATTTATTTTACTGTGAATTGTAATTAATTGTGTTTGATTGGTATAATTTTCTATCTGAAAAATATTGAAAGTTTGGTATCCGTTTGGTTTTATTTTTCATTGAAGTTGTCCATTAAACTGAAAAATTATTTTTTTTTACAATTGGGTCTAGAATTTGTTCCAATTGCGAAAAAAAATTGAAAAAAATATCATACCGAATACCATTCGTTTGACTTTGTTTTGTACGGAAATTGCCAATAAAAGTGATAATTTTTTTTTATAATTGTGTTCAGAATTTTTTCCAATTACCAAAAAAAAAAAAAAAAAGCAGGAAAACCAAAACCACCTAAAAGGTGGGAAAGAAAATTCATCATAAAGCAGGAAAAAGTGCACGTGTGAAGGAAAGTGGGAAAATGATTTCCATGGAAAATTTCTCACATCAAACAAGACAAAAGTTAGAAAATGGAAAATAAATTCTTAGTTATAAGGAAAACAAATGCTATCAAACATGCCCTAAGTCATCAAGTTCATGCACACATATTTTGGGAGCTATTCAATTATTCTATGAGTAAATAAATTATTCTAGTTCATGAACACGTATTTATTTTCAAGATTATTCATTTTAACATAAATTATTCTAGAAGTATATAAATTATTAAAAATCATATAATTTGAGAGTTATTCAATTATTATAGGAGTAGATAAATTGTTCAAGTTCAATTATTCATTTAATCTATGATATAACGTCATTTGTCTAAAATGTATATAAATTATTCATTTTCTATATTCATTGATTTAAATTAATCAAATTCAATGTTGGTTCATGTACACCATTTTGTTTAAAATGTATATAAATTATTATTTTTCTATATCTATTAATTCAAATTAATTAAATTTCATATTGGTTCACTTACACCTCATTTATTTAAATGTATATACATTATTCTTTTTCTATATTAATTAATTCAAATTAATTAAATTTCATGTTCATGAATCAATTTGATTGTTCTCGTACAATTCAATTATTGATTTGTGTGCGTGTTTAATAATTAATATACAATTAAATGTATATTGAAAAACGAAAAGTATGGTATTATTGAAATAATTAATAAGCTGTTTGTTCTGCATTTTCCCCTCATTTTTAGAAGATTTTTGCCCGTTATTTTCCACAAACATTGTCCCACCATCACACAAAGGCAGTCAACAATTGTAGGCGGCTGTTCTGCAACGGTAAGAATACTTCTAAAAATGAAAGATAAAATTTCTCTCAAACATGCTCTAAATTGTAGTATGGCTAAAATCGTCCAAAAAATGATTCTCACTTATGTGATATTTAATATACTAGTCACAACTTAACGTATGTTGCATGTTATTTTGAAATACTTTATAAACATTATAAAAATGATATTTGAAAATCAGCTAATATAAAAAATAGTTTTAAAAAACCGTTTATGTGAAATGAGTTTTATATACAATTCAATTATTTATTTACGTGTATGATAAAAATTAACATTAATTTATATATATCCTATTATAATTCAATCAATTAATTCTTCAAGTTCATGCTCGTACACTTTCTATATTTTGGGCGCTATACAATTACTCTAAAAATATTATAATTCAATTATTTATGTATGTGCATGTATACTAATTAACGTTTATTTATTGATATCTGTTGACACCGACCTCCGAGGTCATTAAGCTCGGAAAGATTGAGTACCATTAGCACAACACGTGATTGAGCTCGGTAAGATATTGAGCTCGGTAGTATATTGAGTTCGATAACAAGCCAAGGTCTGAATCAGTCTATAGTATCATTGGGTAATGTAATAAGTTCGGTTGGGACGAGATCAGCTCGTTAGGTATGTCTTCGTGGAGAAGTTTGTGTAGTCTTCCAAGACGAAAAGATATTGTAATAATGAGATATCTCTGACAGGATATGTAAGCAGCCAATCACAAAAGAACCCCTGGAAAGGCCTTACGTCAGCCCTTCTTTATCCTCCAATCAGATGTGTTAGCTGCCTCTCCTAAGTGATGAATTAATTACGGGGGGACCACTTGTCATTAATGTTCTGAGGAACTCTGAAAAAGTTTAGTTCGGCGACCACTCCTATTGCGCCAGCCACTGGACTTCTTCAGCTCGGGGTTGCAGTGAAAAGATAGGAAAATACCATGCATGCATATTTTCCTCTGTAAAGAGGAATCCAAAGTTCCAAAACGGGAAGAGAAGAGAAAAACGTGGAAAAAGCTTGTATACGTTCCTAGTATATCTTTCATGTTGTAAAATTCTCCTTGTGATAATAAAAAAAGAGATTATTATATCCAACTTCTATAAACACTTGAACATTTCAATGAAAATCTTATACGTCGTTCCTTTTTAGTTGGTTTAAGATTTGTCCATATAAATTTCAACGTCAACAATATCTAAAATATAACATTAAGTCATCAAGTTCATGTACACATGTTTTTTGAGCTATTCAATTATTTTAGGAGTAAATAAATTATTCAAGTTCATAAACACATATTTATTTTTAAGATTATTCATTTTATCATAAATTATTCTAGAGTATATAAATTATTAAAGATTATATAATTTGGGAGTTATTTAATTATTATAGGAGTAGATAAATTATTCAAATTCATGCACATTTATTTAATTTCAATATTAATTATTCATTTAATTTATGATATAACGTCATTTGTCTAAATGTATATAAATTATTTTTTCCCTATATTTATTGATTTAAATTAATTAAATTTCATGTTGGTTCATGTACACCCACTTTGTTTAAACTAGTCACAGCTAAACGTGCGTTACACGTTATTTTGTAATGTTTTATAAACGTTGTAAAAATGATATTTGAAAATCAGTGAATACAAAGAATAATTTATGTGAAATGAACTTTTATACAATTCAATTATTTACTTAAGTGTATGATAATAATTAACATTAATTTAAATATATCATACTATAATTCAATCAATTAATTCTTCAAGTTCATGCATATAGGCTTTATATATTTTGGGGGTTGTTCAATTACTTTAAAAATACTACAATTCAATTATCTATGTATGTGCATGTATTCTAATTAACATTTATTTATGGATATATTAAATATATCATTAAATCAAGTTCATGTAAACATATTTTGAGAGATATTCAATTATTTTGGGAGTAAATAAATTATTCAAGCATATCAACACGTATTTATTTCCAAGATTATTCATTTTATTGTAAATTATTCTAGGAACATATAAATTATCAAAGATTATATAATTTGGGAGCTATTCAATTATTATAGGAGTAGATAAATTATTCAAATTTATGTACACTTATTTAATTTCAATATTATTCATTTAATTTATGATATAACACCATTTGTCTAAATGCATATAAATTATTTTTTTCTATATTCATTTATTCAAATTAATGAAATTTCATATTGGTTTATGTACATCCCGTTTATTTAAATGTATATACATTATTTTTTTCTATATTCATTGATTCAAATTAATTAAATTTCATATTGGTTCATGTACACTACTTTTATTTAAATGTATATACATTATTCATTTTCTATATTCATTTATTCAAATTAATTAAATTTCATGTTCATGAATCAATTTGATTGTTCTACAATTCAAATATCTATTTACATGCATATTTAATAATTAATATTCAATTAAATATATATTCCAAAATCTCTATATAATAATAATAATAATAATAATAATAATAATAATAATAATAATAATAATAGGATCGAAAATATTGTTATTTTAGAGGGGTTATTAATTTATCGATAAATGAATATTTATTAATTTATAGAGCATTTTATATTTTTATAATTTTTATTATATTTTACCACAATACATGTAAAAAAATGTGGTGAAATTCAAAATTTAATTTGTAAGCATACACTTACATTACAGAGGATACATTAATGTACGTGCATTGTCTTCAAAGTTTAATACATTGGAAGATTAATGAGTCAAATTATTTCACGTACACGTGAAACATAATTTCTACCGTCATTAGTCTTAATTTAAGACCCTCAATCATTTCAAATTTCATATATACATTTTTCTACCATGGCATCTCATTTGAAAGAAGTTAAAAATTTTAGATTAATTGGTGAGATGAGAAGAGCGTCGTGTGAAAATAAAAATGAACATGCCTCTTCTAGTCAAAAAGATATGCAACTGTGTGTTCAAGAAAAAAAATCATTTCACCATTAGCCAATCAATAATATTTAGAGCTTGTTTGGTATTGATTAAAATCCAATTAAAATTAAAAATATAGTCATTATTGAGCTTCACTTGTCTAATAAAAGTCAACAATAACATCTAATTTTTCAATTTTAATCCAATTTTAATCAATATCAAACAAGCTCTAAATACTCTCAAGGGGTTAGCAAAATATATGTACTTGAAATAATAATAATAATAATAATAATAATAATCAATGTTAAGAGGTACAAATCAACAAAATATCGCGAGTTAGAAAATGTATTGTATGAGAGATTTCTCCGATATGAAGAGAAATTAAACATGACCGGAGAAATGATCCAAACGTAAGCAGAAGTGTTTTTACTCAAAATGTATGGCGAAATCAATTCAGAATTTATTTCTCAAGTGGTTGGCAAGAAAGGTTCAAATCAAGACACGGAATGTTGGGAATATTTTCCCTAAGAGAGGAATGGAGAAGAAATCAAGATTAAAACCAACAACATGATGAACAAAACCAAGTCTAAAATAAGATTCAACAATGGAAATAAACCAAGAATAATAATAAACTTATCTTTCATATTGTAGTCTCTTCTTTAGTAGACTTTGATCTTCCACACAAAATCGCAGCAACAAACCGCGAACCGAAATCAGGAAATAAATGATGAATAACTCCATAGAAGAATCAAAGGCTCAAACACGACTAATGAATCGCTGTCCTCAAACGATATTTGCCCCCTCTCCTATATAATTTGGTGCTTAAAGGCCTTCCGGCAAATAGTTTGTAGGATTGATCAAGCCTTGTAAAGAATTCAACACTTAAGCACTTGTGGAATTCTCCAAAACTTCAAGAACACAAGGAGGAAGATGAATATGGAGTTGAATAGAAAATATATTTCTAATCACTTTATGGAATGAATATTTGATCTCAATTGGCTTAGTGATTCTATATGTTTTCCAACTACTTTCAATGATCAACAATCACTTATTTATAGCCATCAAACATTGCACTACGAAGTGGTGCCAAAAGGAAGTGAAAAGCCGCCAAAATGAAACCAAAAAACTGCCCCAACGGTAAGTTTTCAACCCTATGCGGTCGCATAGGGTACTCCTATGCGATCGCATAGGTAATCCAAAAACAGGGCATAAGTGCCCTGTAATATGCTATGCCAACCATTTTGGCCTTGACTTTCACTTGTCTTCCACTTCATTCCACCTCAGTTTTTTTATTGATTGTTTGAACTGTTGGGAATTTACTTAACATGCATAGCGGAAATTAAACAATTTTCAATTCCCAAACGAGGATCTGCAATGTGTTTAGATAGAAACTGTGATGAGAATGATACCTTTGATGAATTCCACAAACTCTTTTGCTTTTTCTTGAACTCCAATGATCACGATCTGCAATCCAAGCTGTCCAATTGTCCAGCCTCCAATAGTGATCCACACAGAGAATAAGAATGACGGCTAGGGTTTCTTTTCTTGTGCTAGCAAGAATAATAAAATTCTCTACCGTTTTTCAAACCCTAACAGCTTATTAATATCCCAATTAATTAATTATCCAACACTTGTCAATTAATTAATTGGTAAATCTCATTCTTCTGATTCTCTTTTGTGTGTGACCCATTAGGTTCCCGATCACGATACCGAACGACGTGAATTATTATTTTGATCTAATCAAAATCAATAAATTAAAACGCCCCTTTTAATTTATCACTAATTTATTTTCGTTGTCCCAGATTGACATCTAGCAATGTATCAGGGCAATACATGTGACGGGAAATATCACGTAGCATGATAAAACCAAACTTGTTCGTTTACCGTGAAACTATAATCCTTTCGTCAATATGATCCGATCAATTATGAGATATGGATATGTGTCAATCTCAATTATTGATCATATCTTTTATCCCACTGTTAAGTCAATGTACGTCGAAAACTCTTTTCCGACTTATGAGTTCACCTTGGCCAAGGATTTCATTATCAACTCAACTGGATAAAATGTAGATCATAATCTCTTACTATCTAAGAGTGACGAATCCTCTATTGATCATTCACAACCTTCATATGATTCTTGACATACCCGAACGATGCTGTATTAGCGACCCTTGACAGAGCAACATCCAACATCACCAAAGTATGACTGCCCTCATATAAGGTACTATGATGACCTCAAGTCAAAGGACCAATTCCACTACCGAACGTTAGAGATTAACCACTAACACTTAGATAGTTATCCATGTGGAATCTCTCAGCGGGTCTCCAATGTTTTGTTCTATAACAAAACATCCACGTGTTCATTCAAGTGTCACCACACTTTAGCTTGTGAGATCAGCTACTTACTTAACAAGTAAGAATACCACACGCGATAGTCTATCCGTAATAACGATATCCGTATCTCGTTATTACCTCGACCACGGACGATTTAAGATTCACTCATATGTAATTTGTATCTCACAATCACAACTCCTTGTGATTAACAAATCACCAAGACTTGAATCTACGGATTCTATCATTTAATTTATTAGAATATTAATTCAATTAAATAATAGATATTGCCATATATATGCATTGATTATATATATTCAAAGTGTTTATGTCCAAAGTTGATTGGACCTAGGGCATAACACTTACAAACTCCCACTTGCACTAGATCCAATCACTTATGTATCTTATACCATAAGAGTCTACATGACGATCATGTTTATACTGCGACAACTCTTTGTCAGTGGATCTGCAATTTAATAACTTGTGGGAATTCGTTCTTTATTTACGTCATTTCTTTGTATTATCTTTTCAATGAGATAACACTGCCTTAACATATGTTTAAATCATTGATGAGACCTTAGTTCATTCGCTTGCACGATGGCTCCATTGTATCACAATGCATAAGCGTGTGATCAATAATGTTAGGAACTACTCTAAGTTCAGTAATGAACTCCCTGATCCAGACCACAACTTTTGTTGCTTTGTAAAGCAATGATGTACAAGGCTTCCATTATTGAATCAACGGTTATTTGGAACATTTCCAACACACCGCTTAAGAGTAAACCAATATCCTATTTGAGATGTGCTATTATTCCAGTCCGACTAGAAGTTAGCATCATTCTATCCATGAACTCTCAGTTCATTTTCTCCATATAAAATCTTCTCGAGATTTTATCTGTATAGATTGGGATGAGTTAAGCAATCTTCTAGATCTATCTCTATAGATCAACTTGCTTCTCCCACATCCATTACAGAGAAATTATTTGACAACCATAATTTCAACAATTGAAATATAGAGACGTCGTTTCCTATAATATGTCTCATACATATAATATCAGGAATGCGACAATGCTCCCACTATCTTCTTGTAAACACACATTTCGTCTTCATTTTTGATAAAATCAAACATTTTGACCTTTTGTATCAAATCGAAGATTCCAGCTCCAAGAGGCTTGTTTCAATCCATATTGACATTTTTCTTGTAAACTCATTTACAACCTATGGGTTCTAATCCATTAGGCAAGTCGACCAAGGTCAAACCTCGGTTACAACAAGTCCATCTCTTTAAGTCAACACTTGACTTTATTTCTATGTAATTAGTAGGTTCATTATCCTTGATTAGTAATCATGGATTCGTACCTTCTAGGAGGTCAAATGATCCTACAAGATTTACACTGAGCTAATGTGTTCTCAGAAGTCTCCACTTCTTGATCAAGAGTATGTCCCTCAGCTGGTGTGGGATAAGACTCAGGTTCATCTATTCGGTCAATTATATCCGTGGACTCTTGAACTCTTTCAAGATTTATTCTACTCCCACTGTCTCTCTTAGAGTAAACACTTTCTCTAAGAGTACGACATGTATTGAGATGAACATCTTCTTCTCAACGGGATTATAGAATTGATATCCAATTGTCTATTGGATATCCACAAATATGTATTTAACGGATCTAGTTTCAAACTTATCTGATCCAATATGCTTCACATAAGCATCATAGCCCAAACTTTCATATGAGATAAGTTGGGCATTTCCATAACTCGTATGAAGTTTTGTCAACCGATTTAGATGAGACACGATTTAGTACGCAGCACGTATCAATCAGTGCATGACTCAAAACGACTTTTGAATGCTTGCATGGCTGGTTCTCTATTGCACTATATCTAATAGTGCACGATTCCTCATTTCAGATGCACCATTATGTTGCAATGTATGTGGAGGAATCCACTGCGTGAGAATCTAATTCTCTTTTAGATAATCTAAAATTCTCCATTTTAGATATTCTTTACCTCGAACAAGTCTTAGTGTAAGAATATGTTTACCTATTTGTTTATCAACTTTTAGTTTGAATCCCTTGAACATTTCAAGAGATTCATGCTTGAATTTCATCAAATATACTTGATCATTTCTGAAATGATCAATAGTAAATGTGATGAGATAAGATAAACTTCACCTGACATTAATTGATATGGATCTACATACATCACTATGTATTAGACCTAATAATTGTGCAGATCATTTTCCTTTTCAAGTAAAAGGAAATTTGGTCACTGTGTCTTACAGACATGATTCGCATTTGTCAAATGATTCAAAATTATTTGACCCAAATATACATCTCCATGTAAGTTTGGAATTGCATTCTCATTTATGTGACCAAATCTGCAATGCCAGATATAGGTGTTATTCAGATTATCATTTTTATACCTTTCAATTTCTATACTCATTATAGAACACTCAACATTTAGAATATAAATATCATTTTGTAATTTACCATAACCATTAAGATCTTATCAAGATAAAAGGAACAACAATTGTCCTTAACATTAAAATAATTCATGTCAAAACATGAAATTTATTTAATGCTCTTGGTAATGGTGAGAACAAAATTAACATTTCTCTAATTCTAATATCGAACCTAAAGGCAATGGCGAGAAATATGCTTCTACAGGCAATGCAACAACTTTTGCTCATTTCAACGTGTAGGTCAACTTATCTCTTCTGCAGCGATCTACTTTTATTTAGTTTCTGCATATTTATACAAATATGAGATCTATATCTAGTATCTAATACCCATGAAACTAATGAAGTAGATTTAAGCCTTGCAATTTCATTTCTAATGACCCATCATTCCAAAATGATAATAAGAATCATCAGATTTGGTATTGTCCTTATTCGCTTTAACTGTCTTAGTCATCTTGGTTGCTTTCCTAAAGCATCCTTTAGACTTCCTTAGAGGAATCTATGACTAAGAATTTGTCCACTACAAACACAGATGTTGGACTTAACAGTTTTAAGCATGTTCAGCAACTCAATGAGTGTGTTTCGAGTTTATTCATGTTAAATTCATAATTAGTTATGAATAACTCTCTGACAGAGATTGCAGAACCAAGTCTATACTTAGTTCATTGTTCATGACTGAACGCAATTAAGACGACTTCTCAAAGTAGTCTGCATCTTCAGCACACGAGCACCGACTGAAGATTCTTCTGCCATTATGCACCGGTATAGTTGCTGGGAAATATCATATATTTCCTCGTATGATTGTTCATCATTCAACACATTGAGATCAAAATTCATGTGTTAGCATCTATACTTTTATGTTGCTCTGTAACTCAGGTGACATAGTCACAAACATCACATATGTTGTAGTACTATCGTCATCACTGTGTTTATTATAGCAACCACCTCTTCTTTTATCGAGTCATCAACAGGTGTCTCTAGAAAGGACTACTCAAGGACACAACCAATTTTTCATGCCTGAGAACAATTCTCAGATTGCGGCGTCAATCAAGAAAATTTGTTTTGGTTGTTGGCATACAATATGCCTCTTACATCTATGTGGTTACTCATGATTCAATAAATGTAAACGACGAGAAGTAAAGAAATAATGTATATAATGCATGAATTAATTTAACATGACCTTTTATTAAATTAATTTCGCTCCCACTGTTTAACTCAAATTTATGACCCTCTCACATAAATTTATGGAATCCGTACTTGATTCCCAGTGGGCTGAGATCCCATTTGTTATATTAAAACCTTGAGTGTACTCAACAAGCCCTAATAAAACATTTGGGTAGATACTATTATCAATTGTATCTCCATACAACTCCCAGATCATTAAGTCGACAACTCTTTGTCTTCACACATCTTATGTGTTAGCTTAACATGCCTCTAAGATTTATCTCCTTGAGTGTACTCAACAAGAGATAAATATTAGTTAAGTCAAACCCATCATTCAGAAATATCTAATATTTCATAGTGTCAAACATATCCCTAATGGACCAGCCTTGAGTGTACTCAACAAGCTAAGATCGATTTAGGACTCTCGTTTTTCATTATAATGATGGAAGGCAAATATAAATATGACTTAATATTTTAAAATGCCTCTAAAATTTATCTTCTTGAGTGTACTCAACAAAAGATAAATATTAGTTAAGTCAAACCCATCATTCAGAAATATCTAATATTTCATAGTGTCAAACATATCCCTAATCGACCAGCCTTGAGTGTACTCAACAAGCTTAGATCGATTGAGGACTCTCGTTTTTCACTATAATGATGGAAGGCAAATATCAAATTGACTTAATATTTTTAACGATGGGTTTTGCATACAAAAGGTCTCATCGTAATAATTATATATATTTTATTATACATCTAACATGCAAATAAACATACATATAATATTGTGGACGATTATGGACTTATACTATCTAGTCTTCCCGAACCATAAGGAAGACTAGTCGGTCAGTTCCTAGGGGGTATAGCATTGATTCATACAATGCTCCATCTCTATGGTCTCCTCCTCTTCTTGTATCTCCAATTAGTCCAGCTGCAACTTGTATCCTATACTAGTTGGCACGCAGGCCTAAATAATATTGGACACGCAGGCTCATAATAATAATAACGGACTCGCAGGTCCAAAATAAATAAGAGCTCGCAGGCTCATAAAACAACAAGAATAAAACTAACCATTCAACACATCCACATGGTCGAGTCCATAATCATCCACTAATAAAACATTCATCATATAAATGCATTCCTATAATATCTAATATTATATGCAAACATGTTTCAAGTTTCTAGCAATTAAAGTCGTCTAAACTAATTTAGACAAATGGATCGGAACAATTAAATAATTAATTAATCAAATTAATTAATTAATTTAATTAGCGGACTTATTTAATTAAAATCAAATTTCAATTAAATATCAAATTAGAGTCCAACTCTAATTCTACAAATATAAGGCGGGGACTATTTAATCAAAATCAAATTTTAATTAAATACCAAATTAGAGTCCAACTCTAATTCCAATAAGATTTTAGGGCAAAACAATTTAATTAAAATCAAATTTTAATTAAACGTTAAATTAAAGTTCAACTCTAATTATAATCAAATTAATACGGTTGAATTTAATTAAAATCAAATTTTAATTAAATACAAAATAAGAGTCAAACTCTAATTCCAAGATATTAGGGCGAACATATTTAATTAAAATCAAATCTTAATTAAATACTAAATTGGAGTCTAACTCTAATTTTAAAAAGCATTAGGGCGAGACAATTTAATTAAAATCAAATTTCAATTAAATGTCAAATTAGAGTCCAACTCTAATTTTAACAATATACTAGGGTTGATAATTTAATTAAAATCAAATTTTAATTAAATATTAAATTAAAGTCTAACTCTAATTTAGAATGAATTAACATTTTAATTTAGGATAAAACTCCTAAATAAAATAAAATTCAATTTAGGGTCAAAGTTTAATATTTAAGTTAAAATCTAATTTTAACGAAAATATAAAAGTCGTCAATTTTTAAATAAAATTTTAAGCGGGTCAAAATTGAATTTTAGGTCAAACCATTTGAAAATCAACTTAAAAACCATTTCATTATTTAAATTCAAAACTATTTTGAAAATTGCAAATTGACCCCCAATCATAATTGGAGACAGGGGCTCGAAATATCACAAATTGCATGACAAGCCCCACTCCCCAAATCATCAACCCGTATGTGAAAACCCTAAAAACTTTCCCCCCCTTCCTCCCGCCGGCGTTTCTTCACCGGCGAGACCCGGGCTCGTCGCCGGGCAGTGGAATAGCGGTGGTGCACGGCCGCACCACCGCTATTGCAAAGATCGCGCGCTTTGCAATACCAGCGGCCAGCGCGCCGCAAGGTTCATTCTTGCAACGCAGCGACCATCGCTGTTCGCGCAGCCGAGGTCGTCTGGGACACGCAGCAGCGACCTCGCTGCTGCGTGCAAGGCGGCTGCAGCAGCCGCCTTGGCCTGGCGGCGCCACCGCCGATTTTTTTCAAGATCCAATTTTTTTTTTTTTTTTTTTAAACAGATTCATCAATTAGAAAATCAAATTTTCTCAATTGCTAGAAACAAGAAAAACAATAACAATCAACTTTTGATTGTTACAAGATGCAAAACAATTTCTAACAAACACAAAGTAGGCTCTGATACCACTGTTGGGAATTTACTTAACATGCACAGCGGAAATTAAACAATTTTCAATTCCCAAACGAGGATCTGCAATGTGTTTAGATAGAAACTGTGATGAGAATGATACCTTTGATGAATTTCACAGACTCTTTTGCTTTTTCTTGAACTCCAATGATCACGATCTGCAATCCAAGCTGTCCAATTGTCCAGCCTCCAATGGTGATCCACACAGAGAATAAGAATGACGGCTAGGGTTTCTTTTCTTGTGCTAGCAAGAATAATAAAATTCTCTACCGTTTTTCAAACCCTAACAGCTTATTAATATAAGTCCAGATGGGCTCGGCCCATCTATTAAACTTAACCCGGTCCAAGATTTAATTAATCAAATTAATTAAATCTGGTCCATGAATTAATTAATCCAATTAATTAATTCGGGCCTATTAATAAACAACCCAATTAATTAATTATCCAACACTTGTCAATTAATTAATTGGTAAATCTCATTCTTCTGATTCTCTTTTGTGTGTGACCCATTAGGTTCCCGATCACGATGCCGAACGACGTGAATTATTATTTTGATCTAATCAAAATCAATAAATTAAAACGCCCCTTTTAATTTATCACTAATTCATTTTCGTTGTCCCAGATTGACGTCTAGCAATGTATCAGGGCAATACATGTGACGGGAAATATCACGTAGCATGATAAAACCAAACTTGTTCGTTTACCGTGAAACTATAATCCTTTCGTCAATATGATCCGATCAATTATGAGATATGGATATGTGTCAATCTCAATTATTGATCATATCTTTTATCCCACTGTTAAGTCAATGTACGTCGAAAACTCTTTTCCGACTTATGAGTTCACCTTGGCCAAGGATTTCATTATCAACTCAACTGGATAAAATGTAGATCATAATCTCTTACTATCTAAGAGTGACGAATCATCTATTGATCATTCACAACCTTCATATGATTCTTGACATACCCGAACGATGCTGTATTAGCGACCCTTGACAGAGCAACATCCAACATCACCAAAGTATGACTGCCCTCATATAAGGTACTATGATGACCTCAAGTCAAAGGACCAATTCCACTACCGAACGTTAGAGATTAACCACTAACACTTAGATAGTTATCCATGTGGAATCTCTCAGCGGGTCTCCAATGTTTTGTTCTATAACAAAACATCCACGTGTTCATTCAAGTGTCACCACACTTTAGCTTGTGAGATCAGCTACTTACTTAACAAGTAAGAATACCACACGCGATAGTCTATCCGTAATAACGATATCCGTATCTCGTTATTACCTCGACCACGGACGATTTAAGATTCACTCATATGTAATTTGTATCTCACAATCACAACTCCTTGTGATTAACAAATCACCAAGATTTGAATCTACGGATTCTATCATTTAATTTATTAGAATATTAATTCAATTAAATAATAGATATTGCCATATATATGTATTGATTATATATATTCAAAGTGTTTATGTCCAAAGTTGATTGGACCTAGGGCATAACACTTACATGAACAACATTTTCCAACAAGGAATTAAGTCTTACGACACTTTGGTGAAAATGGTTCAGCTGCAATGTAGAATATCAAAGATTCAAAAATGATTTACTGGGAATACAAGCTAAACTAGACCAATTCCAATGGAATATTTATATCCATAATATGGATGAAATAGGGTTATTTTATAATTTAGAAGCAGATTAGTCACTTGCTATGAATGGTATAAAGGTACTGCTTATAGTGGATAATTGCCCAGCACATCCAAGGGTGATAAAAGTCTTGAGAAATGTTGAAAGTATTTTTCTTGCCACCTAACATAACATCAAATGTTCAACTATGTGATGTTGAAATTATTAGAACACAAAATTCATTATCGACATTGTTTTCATTCTAACATCTTAGAAGGCTACAAGCTAGGAGCAACAAATCCTTAAAAAAACAAATATATTGAATTATATCAATTCTGTTAATGCGGCTTGGACAATTGATGTGAAGACAACAACTATTGTAAATAATTTCCGGCACTGCAAGACTCAATGAGACGAAGATATTAGTGTTGAACCAAAAGTTAGTGAAGATGAAGGAATCAATGGATTGCGTGAAATTATTTTTAGTCTAAGGTATAGAAATGTGATGGATATTGAATACCTTTTAAACCATCCTAGTGAAAATGATGTGATGATGGAATCTCCTATTGATAAATGTATTATTCAAATGGTACTCAATGCACCTATCAATGACGATCATGATTAAGATGATAACTGTGTTTTACCAACAATTTCTCCTAAATAAGCATTTCAAGCAGTCGTAATCTTAAATAATTATTTTGTACAACATGAAAAAAAGCCAAATATATTATATGTGCATTGCAAATAATTAGGGATGAAGTTGAAATTGATTTGGATGCAAAGAAAGAGTAAAATATTTTAAATACATATTTTGAAAAAGAGGCGATGCAAAAAAAATGTTGTCAAGCTAGAAGTTCGTTAATTTGCATTATTATGAACTTTTATGAATTTAAGTAATTATTTATATATTCATTGGGCTTTAAAGGATCTCAAAAAATTATCATCTTATACATTTAGCAGAGTTATTAATGTAGTGCACTAACCCAAGTCAAGATCGAAATTTTTTATTATTTAAGCAAAATTATTAATTTATCGAGATTTTATTGCATAGGAAACAAAGCTCATTTTCTATCTTCTATTTGCCTTTTTAGAAACCTTAGGATACGTTTGGTTTATTGTTATCAAGTTGTTTTAAGCTTTCAATCTTGTAAAACACTTAAAATTTGTATGGTAATGCGTTTTCAAAAATAAAATTAAACTTATAACATAAAAATTAAAATATCTTTTTTATGTCTTCATTATTTTCAAAGAAAACAACAAAACCTATTAAAACAAGAGAAATAAGCAATTAAATAAAAAATTCTAAGAAAAAAATTATACTATTCTGAAAAAAAAAATTTAATTCTAAAAAAATAAAAATTATAAGAAAATTAAATTTTAAATAAAATTATAGAAACTTCTAAAAATAAAAACTCTATCTGGTTATTTAAATAAAAATTCTAAAAAAACTTTTTAAAAGAAAACAGATAAAATTTCTCAGTATCATTAATTTTTATTTTTTATTTTCTATGTTTTGTCAACTAAATTGATTATTTTTTGCATTTTACTTTTATAACGAAAAAAATATTATAAGATTTACCAACTTTAAAATGTATGTATTGTTGATAATATATTAATATAAAATTATTTTATTTTACTGAATAATCAAATTAATGAAATATAAAATAATTTCTCAAAATTTCAAACCAAACATGTATTTCTGTTTTCTATTTTGAGAAATTTTTTTTTATAATGACAAATCAAACACATTTTCAATAATTTTAAAATAGACCATAAAATAGAAAATCTAAACTAAATTCAATATTGAAAATTGAAACACAAATTAAATGGCCCTTAGCATCTTGAGCCACTCTACCTCAATTTATAGATCCATTTGTTAGTTCGTATTTTACTTTGAGGAATCTTTCACAGATATTAGGGGCACATGTAAAGGAACATAATACAAACCTTCAAAATTTCTTCCCAAAACGATGTTGAAAATTAAGGCCCTGTTCTCTTTGTCGTTTTCCAGCCGTTTTCTGTTTTTAATTTCTCAAAACAGCGAAAACGCGTTCTCTATCTTATTTTCGAAAACGCGTTTTGGAAAATGAAGAAAAAAATATAACTGAAAACGGAAAACAACAAAAACATCGTTTTGTAAAATTTTTGGAAAAACAAGGTACAAACTCGAAAACACGCGAAACGCCCAAATCGTGACTGTAGCTGTGCCCTCTTTCACAACTCAACTCTCTCAACTCCCTCTCAACTCCCCCTCAACTCCCTCTGTAAATCCAACGCCAGCAGCAAGAAGACAACCACATCGAAGGCAAGGTAAACGGCAGTGGCGGTGCTACACAGGATCGACACTTTTTTTGAAGATCTTCGTTCCGGTCACGCCTAATCGCACGCTGCAGCGACGGGTTTCAGTTGGAATCCAGATTTCGCACATCGAACTCAAGGTTTTTGTTTCTTTGCTTGTAGTAATCTGTAGGTATGAGTGAGTATTCAATTTTTAGGGTTTAGGGTCCGATTTGCCGTTTGTTTCTTTATTTGATTGGTGCGAAATTGTGGTCGGGTTGGGGAATATGTTGTAGTCACTGAAATTGTGGGATGGGAGCGATTGCTGGTGGAGGTGGAGCTAGTGGTGGAGGTCGAGCTGGCACTGGAACGAAGCTGGGGCTGGAGGTGGGGGCGATTGCAGGTGCTGGAGGTTGGGCAGATTGCTGGTGCTGGAGGTGGAGCTGCTGGTGGAGGTGGAGCTGCTGGTGGAGCTGGGGTTGGAGGTCGATGTGGAGCTGGCGCTGGAAATTCAGGTGGTGCTGGAGGTGGAGGTTGGGCTGGAGGTGGAGGTCGAGGTTGGGCTGGAGGTGGTGCAGCTGCAGGTTGGGCAGAGGTGGAGGTGCAGCTCCAGGTTGGCAGAGGTGGAGGTGCAGCTGGAGGTTGGGCTGGAGGTTGGGCAGAGGTGGTGCTGCAGCTGCAGGTTGGGCAGAGGTGGAGGTGGCGCTGGAGGGCGAGGTTGGGCAGAGGTGGAGGTGCAGCTGGAGGGCGAGGTTGGGCTGGAGGTGGTGCTGGACCAGTGGGTGTGATGGTTGTGGTTGTGATGGTGGGTATGTGGGTTGTGGTTATATATTTTTGTTAGGCACTTGATGTTAGTAAAATGAACTTCAGATGCTCTGCTACTCTGTGTTGCATTTTGTAGGCAAATATTCTAGGATTTAATGTGAACATAGTTGGATTTAATCTTGATTATAAGCAATCTTAATCATATTTTCAAGCATTTTATTGATTCCATTAGTATAATTTCTGATTTCATAAATCAATTATTTAAGCTCTTCCGATCGGAGTTTGATATGTCAAAAAATTGACATCCACACTAAATAGTCGATTTTACACCAACATTTTATGCAATATCACGAAAAAATGTAAGCTAAGTTTATATGATGATCCTATGCACTGTCTAAATGTAACGAGATTATATCTTTACTTGTTTATAAAAGTGTTATTGGTGAATCAACTGAAAAGTTTAAGGGTCAATCATAAGTCAAATAAAGAAACTGAGCGATTAATGATTATGTTTTGAGCAATATAGGATTTGATATTAGAGCGGAAGCACCATCTTTCTTAATGGTAAATGAATATATCAAGGACACTTTTGACTGTACTTCTCTAAGTTTGTTTACCAAAATAAATATAATTAATCCCCCTCATGTAGCGAGTATGAAAGAAAATTTTCGCTTCTCTGCTCCGTTATTGTCATTATTTATTTTCTATCGCTTCAATCTTTTGTGGGTATGTTTAAATTAGAACATAGTTGCTCTTACTTTCGCCCGATGCATTACCTCACCAATCTAATCTACCTATACCCCTATATGCCCTGAATATAGAAGTTATTGGTTTTCACTTATTTTTAGAAGTTATTTCTCTTATTTACGAGGTGGGGTAGGGATGAAAATGAGTTATTTGATAGAAATTAAAATTTAGATTTTTAATATAGTCAAAGTAAGTTATTAATTTTAACTGTGTATTTTATATGTTTCACAATTATTCAATCACAAATTTCTATTAAAATCAACTAAAATTTTAATGTGAACATATCTTGGGTAGGTACAATTACACTTTTCTTACTAGGTTTATGTTCAACTATTAAAGTAACATGTATATCTCGTTTTTTTTAAATATCAGTCTAAAAGGAAAAATTAACTCTAGCATTCAGGAAATTTTCTTATTGTGGAGTTCTAATACTAATCATTTTGTATGTGACAATTTTATTTATGTTCAATATAGAACATGGGTGGGCACAGAGTTAGGAATAAGGAACCAAAGTCTTGGTCGGATGAGAATGAACTTGCGTTTATCGAAATTCTTTACGAGAGAGTGAAATCAAACGCATTGCAATGTTCTACGTTCACAAGAGATGAATGGAGCAGAATCAATGAAACAATGGTTGCTTCAACCAAAGTGGATTACGGGATAGACAGATTAAAGGGAAAGTAGAACCGTTTACGTAAGATTCGCCGTATGTTCTCCGAACTGTTGGCGCATGCTGGGGTTACATGGGATCCAAATACCAACAAAGTTAACGCTGCAGAGGAAGTTTGGCAACACTTTTATACGGTATATTTATGAATGAAAGCATATTTTCTTTCATCATTTTTTGAGATTTTCGATTGTGATATTGTCTAATGTGACTTCTTCAGTAATGTAGATTAACCGGTCGGATTACAAGCTATTCAAAAAGGAAGGTTGTAAGCACTATCACACTCTGGGGGAGATATTTACCGGGACTACTGCTACTGGAGGATTAGGCAGTGCCTCCACTCAGCTTCCAAACACATCAGAGGAAGAAAGACAGCTTGAAGATGACTTCTTGAACAGGGGAGTGCATGTACGTGTGGAAAATGTAGACGAAGTGGATGGGGTTTCTACTATTCGTCGGCGTGAGGAAATTGGTACGTCGGGTGGCAGACGTAAAGAACCGAAGATCAGCAAAAATGATAAACTTGAGGCCTGCATGGCACAGTGGTCATCTAGGTGAGTATGAGGAATGAAGAAACTGAGGTTCGAACACTGTACTTCAAAGAAAAGCTTGCGAAGATGCAAGGCAAATCTCAAAATCAATCGGACAGCGAAGTTAGTACTCATGATAGTTATTCCAGTGTCACATGCATGGACATTTTAAATAGTATGGAAGGGGTGTCAAATGAGGTTTATATGAAAGCAATAGAGGCTTTTGAAAGTCACACTTTTAGGGTGTCCTTCGTGAAGATGCCAGGAGCAAGGAGATTACCTATCTTGGAACTACTTTGATGTTGATTGATGTTTTAAGTTCACTAGTATCTTGTTGTTTTCATTTGTGATGTGTAACGTTGAACTACTGTTTTATTTTCCCAACTCCTACTTCGTTTGTAAACTTTTATGGTGATATTTGGTTTTCATGTATGAACTTATCGATGTTGTTGGTTGTAGAACTGATGTTCGTTTATATGTGAAGTAATGCTGGTTATTATGAGAATTAATGTGGGTATATTTTGTTCATAGTATGAATGATAATGTGAATGGTGATGATTCCATTACTGAAGATTCTAGTGATGAGGACTTGTTAATGACAGATGACTTTGACGTAAATTCCATTGACAATTTGATGATGCTTAATATGATTGATCTTCACAGAGGAACTACCGTCGGCAGGATACCTTGTAGGACATCAATGCTGACGGGAAAAATGTACGTTCTCGAAATTTTAAATGGACATCCGGATGTATGCCATCGCAATTTTCGTATGCAGAAACATGTGTTCATGAATTTTTGTGATATTTTGAAACACAAAGGGTTGTTGGAAGATGGAAAAAAAGTGAGTGTCGAGGAGGGTGTTGCTATGTTTCTGATGATTGTAGGGCACACTACCCGATATAGTATTATTGGCGATAGGTTTCAGCATTCGAACAACACAATACACAAATGGGTTAAACGAGTGATAAGGGCTGTTTGTGCATTTGGCACAGAGATATCCAGCCCACAAATCAAGATGTAGTGCATGAACGGATTTTGCAAAAATATTCTTTCTTTAAGGATTGTATAGGCGCAATTGATGGAACACACGTCGCAGCATGGGCACTTGCATCGAGACAAACATCTTTTCGTGGACGGAAAACAAATGTAACACAAAATGTGATGTTAACATGTGATTTCGATATGAAATTCACATTTGTGTATTCTGGTTGGGAATGCACTGCTAATGATTCGCGAGTATTCGTTGACGCAGTTACAAGAAGATCGAGCAACTTTCCAATGCCACGGGGAGGTATATTATTGCACTACAAATATTTATTGTCAATGTATCTGTAGTATTACACTATGTGAGTTTTTTATTTTTTTAATGTAGATCAATTTTACCTTATTGATTCTGGCTACCCAAACATGACTGGGTTTCTTGCCCCTTATCGAGGTCGAAGATATCATCTGCGTGACTATGTTGGACGGGGAAGACTACATGGGAAGGAAGAATTGTTCAACTATCGACACTCCTCGTGTCGTAACATTATTGAACATTGTATTGGAGTTTTAAAGGCAAGATTTCCTATTTTGAAATTGATCACCAATTATCCTCTTAGTAGACAAAGACAAATACCTACTGCATGTTGCGCAATACACAACTTTATTCGCCAGGAGCACGCTTTAGATAGATTGTTCGCTGAGTATTCCGAGAAGAATATGGTGTTCGATGATATACCGGAGTCAAGTCAAGCACAAGAACCCATACATTTTGGTGCTAGTCAAACAGCTCAAATGGGACAAGTTAGAGATCAAATTGCGACACAAATGTGGAATGACTACTCAAGACGTTGTACATGACTTCATTCATTTATTTTGTATGTAGTTCAGTATCTGCTTATGTTGTCAAGACACGTAAACTTCTAATTGTATCGATTGAACTGTTTCATCAAATGTAATTTATGTTGTGTTTTTAATATCTTATAGTAAAAATATACGTATTAGTTTTTCAAATGTATATATTTAGTATTATATTTAATCCTTGGTTGATTTGCATTTTGAAGAAAAAATGAATTTTGAAATAGTGATTAATGGAAGAATGTGTGGTTAAAAAATAATGAGAATTTTTGGGTTTCCGTGTAGTATTATTTTATTAATAGAATGTGTGGTTGAAATGAAGAAAGAAAAAAAAATGAGAATGAGAATGAGAAGAAAATGTGTGTCACATTGGGGCTTACATTAAACAATTAGAATTTATTGAATAATCAGTTTTTTTGAATAAAATATTATTAAAAAAATTCTCAAAATTTCAAAGTAAACGCGTTTTCCATTTTTATGTTTTCGGAAACTGTTTTTCAGAATGGCAAAAGGAACGTATTTTCAGAAATTTTAAAATAGACACTCAAAACACAAAACAAATTCAAAACACAAAACACAAAACTGAAACACGAAGAGAACGGCCCCTAAATTCTTTCACACCCTATTTTGTGGACTCAATCTATTCCGTAAATTACAAAATTTTACAGGCAAATAGTACATGTAAGATTTTTACAGGCAAATAGTACAAATTTTTACAGGAAAGATAACGCAAAGGGCTACAATTTTGATTTAGATACCATCTTCAAATTCATTCGTTTTCCATGTCAAAAAGGGTCCTAATATGAGGCTAAAAATCGGTGCAAAACTTTTCAACTTGAAAGTTGATATGTGATAATGTTTTGACTATGTTTCATCATTTTGACTCATTCCTTCATCCAATTAACATCTAACACTCTCGAATTTTCATCACAAGGTTATAAACAAGTTTAGAGTATTTGCTCTTTAGTCCTCGAGCTTTCACTTTGGTCATTTTTCTTCAATTTTTCACCGTTTTCACCAATTTGCAACCTAAACAAAGATATATAAGTATTTAGTGCATTTATGAGTCAAATAATCATAGAAACGCAAATATTAATGTGTGAAATTGTGAAAAATGTAACAAATGTGCTATTATCATGAGGCAATGACTGTATAAGAAGTTATGTCTAATAATAATTTGGGCAGTTTTCTTCGCGAATTTGGCCTAAATCTACAATTATGACCCATGTGTGGTGATCTTTTCGACCTCATTTGGTCACGAACTTTTGAGTGTAAACAATTTCATGATGTGAAGACATGATGAGTCGATGAAATTTTAATTGCCACGTAAGATATTTGATAGTAATAAACGATCACGTTATCAAAAACTATTAGGAAATGGGATGGAATGATCTAATTTGAAAATCAAAATATTATATGGTGACCCAACGACATAAATTGAAACATAATTATTCAGATTTTCCTAATTTGTAAAAAAAAAAAAATTAAAAAAAATATAGTGACCTAATTGGTATAAATTCAAGTATAATGACTCAATTGAAAATTGTGTGAAAGTATAATGACTCATAACCATATAAGGTCCAGGAGAAGTTGAAGCCCGTTTGGTTATTACATTAGGGTATGGGTACGCAGGCACGAGAAAGGCAAAACCACAGTACAACTGAACATAATCTCTCTCCTCAAATGCATTCCGCTGTTTCTCCTTAATCTTCTTCTCCGATTCTACCGACATAACTCAACTGAGACACTGAATTCAAGCCCCATTACAAACCGGAAAAAATATATAGTGTGAAGAAAACAATGGGTAAAACGGAGAAGAATAGAAAGAGAAGAATGGCAACGGAAGCATCTGGTGGGGCTGGGAAGAAGAGGCTGAAGAAAGGGAGATACCGAAAAGTAAAGACCATAGTTACCAAAGCTACTCGAATTCGTCTGACCCAGATACTTGAAGAGTTCCGTAAATCTGATGCTGAAGGTGATTTAAATCGAAATGAAAAGAAGAATTTTTTTATTTTATTTCTAATTAATACAAACAATACCCAGTTTTGCATATTGCTTAGTTATGAATTGGTTGAACGCTATGCCGATTTTAATTGATATTAAGAACTTGTAGGAGCTAAGTATATTTATATAATTCAATTTCCTTAAAATATAATCCATGTGCATATACCTTTCAGATTGCGCCTAAAACTATATGTATTTGTATGTAGATATATGATATTGTTCTTTAGTTTAGCTAGGAGTCAATTGAGTAATGTGTGAATTAGAAATTTTAAAAATTTAATGTTGTGAATCTGCTAGGCTGGGTCCCTGTAAAGTACAAGTTCTAATTCAACATGTAATAATAGATTGCTTGGACAATGGACGAATTATTATGTATCAGGGATCTCGTATTATAAAGCTGAGCTTGTTCGGGGTTAATGCTGTCTTCATTTGCTTATTCTTGTATATGGTTTGTTCTGCGCCTGTCTGCTTTGATAAAACTATTCATTGCCCAAATAAGACAATATGATGGCAGCCAATTTTTAATTTTTCACACACTGTAACATGTTATTTTCGTTCTCAGACAGAATAATTGTTTCCACCACTATACCAGAAAGGTCATAACTGTAATCAGATTATTATTTTATATGTTTAATTTCAATTGTATCATCATTTGACAGATGTCCCGAACTCTATTGTTTATTGGCTAAATATTGTCTCCAAGTTCGGTTCATTTTCTTTTCTTTCTTATTTCTTTGTTTGCTACAGAATAAGGATGTCGAATCTCAAATATAAAGATTGTATTCTAATAATTCTCCTGCTGTGATTTATTATGTTCTTATTATTCATGAAATTCTTTTGGCAAGGTAAATGGTCCTGTATTATTGTTTTCGCCTTCCAAGTGTTATCTGGTGTGCTGATGTGTTCTTATTTTCTTTCTTGTCCATGTTCTACTGTGCCACGTTGTTTCCACATTCTGACTTTTTTAGTGAAATATTATTTGGTATGAACTACCTTTTGGTATATTATATATCATCGTCCATATGAAGCTCAACTGTCATAATGAATCACAATGATTTGGAATGTTCAATTATTTGATTAAGGTCTACATGACTATCTGACTGTAGTTATTTGCTACCATTGATACCTTGGGCCCACATGAGTGAATAAATCTGGAAATTGGTAGCCTGTCTGAATACTTCTTATGCTCGGAGTTAGGGGGACTAAATGGAGTTTCATCTTTTATCACGCTGTGCAAGCCAATATGAGTTGAACTTCCAATACACACTATCAGTTCCAAGCTAGATGATCCTGATCAGAGTATTTTTGGATTATAATATGTTATTGGATGGCTGGAAATAGCCTGGAATTATAACCAATAAATTTTTTTCTAGAAAGACATAGGTAGGCTTATAAAAGGGTAGAGTAGCGTAAAATTAATGATTGAAAAAGAAGCCTTGAAGGTTTGTCATTTTAAAATTGAAAGTTGAGCACTATATTTACAAGCCTGTTCTAATTGATTTAGACAACTTTGACCACATTTTTGTGCTGGTTATGCCCTGTATAGCTTACTATAGTTTGTAGTTGCATAAATAATTTGGCACGTGTAAATTTTGCTGATGCAGTGTATACACTTGAAGCTAATCTGTCAAATCAGGATCGAGCTGCGGTGCATATCCTATGTAGAAAAATGGGAATGAGGTCCAAAAGTACTTGGTAAGTAATTACAAGCATGATAATATTACCTAAATGATTTGGGTTTTAGGTTCTTTATCTCTCTAATGAACATAACTCTCTCTAGGCGGGGGGATAATCGACAAGTTTCTGTTTATAAGACCAAAAAGGAAGGGAAGGAAAATCTTGTTTCTTTCAGATTTTCAGCTGAAGCAAAAGATGTTTTACAGGATATGTTTTCTCGGTATCCCCCTGATGACAGAGAGATGGCTGAGAATGAGGTTGGAGAATGTTCCGTAAGAACTTATAAAGTACAACAAAGAAAAGGTGACATATTTTGCAAACCTGAGATGACCAAGTCTGAAATTGCAAGGGAGGTGGTATCACTTGCTTCAAGGATAGAAAAATCCCCATACTTGAGACAGGTCTAGTGCCTTATCATTTAGTACTTTAGTTTACTTCCCCGTTGAATCTTGTGCACTCTTAGTACTGTTATCTGTCAGCTTTAAATGTGAAAACCAAGCAAGTTACCGTGGTTCCATGTTACAGATCACCGAGGAGAGGTCTAAGCTTCCAATTGGATCTTTCAGGGATTCCGTTACATCAGCTTTAGAATCTCATCAGGTTGTCTTCATCACTTGTTGCATAACGTTTGTCTGGCACAGACTTTTTCAAGCGAAAATGATTATCTTGGAGAATGTGTCAAAAGTGGGGAAAGTTATGGGTCCATGGAACATGTTTTTGAAAATTTTCTTCCAGAAAAATGATTTTAGAAAAATCTGTTCCAAACAAGCCTATAGTGTACGTATTTTATTAGTTGCCTAGTTGTGAGTCTACAACACATATATACTGAATCACATTGATGTCATGTAACAATTATAACTGCTAAGATCCTAGAATAACAGAATGTTGAAAGGCTATGTATAAAAGACCCCTACAACTAGGAAGTCTGGTTTACAGAGAATTGGAGAAGAAAGACTTTGTTTATAATTTATTGTTCAGCTTGATGGGATTTGTGGTTTTTGGTGACTGCTTTTTTAAAGTATTGTAGAGATCCTTTTTTATGTTTAAATTTGCAATTGTTTATCTCCTTTGGATCATGTCCAATAGATAAAAGATGTTTTCATCTTTCCAAAGCAGGTTGTGCTCATATCTGGTGAAACTGGATGTGGAAAAACGACACAGGTGACCATTTATGCTCCCTGCTGTTCTGGCCCTTCCCAACCCCCAAACAATAATTAATGAACTAATAGTCTGAATTGTAGTTCATTTAATTGTTTTTTTTCATCTTTTAAATTTTTTTCCTCCATTTTTTAATTGAAGGTATTCAAAAAAGTGGCAAAATATTGATTGTTTTTGTTTCAAATATTGTCTTTTGTGTGAGCATAATAGGAGAATGTAGATGGTTTGACATTTTGAAATGAAGTAAATTTTTGGGATGTTTAGATGCGCAATTTCTAGAAATCAATTTCCTTGAATTAAATAAATTATTCATGTGAAATAATTGAAAGGTGGCTAAAAAGTACTATGCTTTGTGATCTGAGATATGTGATGGATTGTGGTTTTTGTAGACTTAGTTCGTTATAACTTCAAAGGTTGAAATTGATTATATGAGTTGTTCAAATATTAAAAGCACAAAGTTTGAGATTAAAGTTGAAGGATAGAGTTTTCTCTCTTTTCATAAGTATCTTGTACCTAGAAGGCTAACGAAATCCTACTGTTTTTTGTGTTCCCATGTGCATAGAAATTCATCCAAATTAATTTGTAATATTAATATTTCCCTTCGGTAATTTTGTATGGATGTCTATTCAATGCACTGGAAGCAAAAAAGACAATCAAACCCACTGACTTTTAACTTATGTGTTTCAAATCAAGAAAAATTGTGTTATAGACTAGAACGTAATCATATTTTACACTGTTGGAATGAGAAATTTGAAATGTCAACTTAGCAAATGAGCTCTTACCCTTTGTTTTTGTGCGTATTAACATATTTCACACTGCATCTGGTTGTCTGAGAATGGGAAAATATTTTAAATGAAACAAATAATATTTTTCTTTGTTGGTGTGTGCTGTGTTTGTTTGTGGAGGCAGAATGAAGCAAAACATTTGATATTTCTAATTAAGTTCCAACTACTACAAAATATTTGGACAGTTGTGATATATTTAGTCACAATGCTTCTTCCTGGTCTTGTTGGTTTTTCTTTCTGCATAATATCTTTAATATTATGATTTTGAATATGTTATTTATATTATTACTTTCACCACAATCAACATAATTCAGGTCCCACAGTTTATTCTGGATCATGTATGGGGTAAAGGCGAGACATGTAAAATTGTTTGTACTCAGCCACGACGAATCTCTGCCACGTCAGGTGGGCGGAACCTGTCTTGAGTATATATATTCTCTTTTTCCATCTATTCTCGATTTTCATGTATGCGTAAATGTCTTTACTCTTTATTGTTTCAAGTGCAGTGGCAGAGAGAATTGCTACAGAAAGAGGTGAAAATGTTGGAGATACAGTAGGGTACAAGGTACTACACAATCTAATCAATGGCTGTGCTTCTGTTTATTATTATTGTTGTTGTTTGTCAGCAGTGTGTCTAATTTAAGAGTTTCTAGTAGATAGGACTTGCCTTTTCAATAATCTGATAATACAAATTTTCAATAAATATGATGATCATATTTATATATTATTGAGGCTTTTGAACTCCTTTTTTTTTTTAAAAAAAAGCACACCTCATTCTTGAAAGAAGTATACTCAAAACTCCCTCTAGAGGCCCGACAAAAGAAGCATAAACCCATTTAATGATCAGAAACGGTGTAATTTCAGTTGCTAGACAGACAAGAGAACGTAACATATTCATGAGAGCAAAACTTTTTTTTCCTACTGAACATAGAAGAGAAGGCCCGACAAAAGAAGCATAAACCCATTTAATGATCAGAAACGGTGTAATTTAAGTTGCTAGACAGATAAGAGAACATATTAACATATGCAAAGCGTGATAATCCTTCTGTGCTATTTCATCATCATTATCATGATTATCATTGTTGTGCTCTGTGTGAACTCTCCTTTCCACACTTCTCTTCTTTGTACTGCATGTATACTAGGCACATACCTTAGGCTGTGAAGATAATACTGACTTTCTACTTCACGGGAAATGCTAGATACGGCTGGAGAGCAAAGGCGGGAAGCATTCATCTCTTCTGTTTTGCACCAATGGGATTTTGTTGAGGGTTCTAGTCGGCAGAGGAGCTTCTAAGAATACTGGAAATTATGTCTCTGACATAACGCACATCATTGTGGTAATGTTGTCTCTAATTCATTTATATTATATTTTCAACAATGTAAATGACTTCATCCTCTGATGAATGATTGCTATAAATACTATGCAAGTATTACCCCACATCAAATCCCTTCTCTCGTAATTTCAAATAATAGTATCTTTTACATTTCGTTTTCGTTTATAATATAAGTTTCACAGTATCTGTATACCGTCCATTATTTGCTGTTCTTACATTGAAGGTCTGTTCCTGACAAATTTGTTTCTACTTTTAGGATGAAATTCATGAAAGGGACCACTACTCTGATTTCATGCTAGCAATTATCAGGTGCCTTGCCCAGGATTACACTGTCTCTCTTTTGTTGGCAAGTGAACTTATGTTCCCTTTAGTCATCATGATCATGATATATTTATTATATATGGGGACCAGTAAACATGTCATTGTTTGATGCCTAAAGCAGCTTTTGTCTTTGCTAATATGATTATTGCTTTTCTTTGAAAACAGCTTATTTGTTAAAGTGCTTGTTTCATCCTTTGCTATGACCTCAATTTTGATTATAATTATTAAACATTGTATTCTACTATCTTGAAATTTTTGTGCTAATTTTGTTATTTTTGTCTCCAGAGACATGCTTCCTTCATATCCTCATTTGCGCCTGGTTAGTTTTTTCCCACGTCTTTTTTGTTTACCATTATGTCTTCCATGCGAAGTATCTAACTGCCTATTCATTTCCCTCTAGTCGGTCCAGGTTTGTTGAACTCCACTTAATTTGCTGACCAGTTAAACTTGAACAGGTGTTGATGAGTGCCACATTTGACGCTGAACGATTTTCAGACTATTTTGGTGGCTGTCCTATTATTCGAGTTCCTGGGTTTACTTATCCTGTAAGTTCTTCTAATAATGTATGTGGTGCTGATTTTTCTATGTATAAATTTAGGATATGATATGTGAAACATCTTTGCTCAGGTGAAAAGTTTCTATCTAGAGGACGTACTTTCTATACTGAGATCAACAGAAAACAATTACCGAAAATGTACTTCAGATGATGTGACAATGGAGGACTCTATCTTAACTGAGGAGTACAGAGTTGCTCTTGATGAAGCTATTGACTTGGCTTTGTCAAATGATGAGTTTGATCCCCTCCTTGATTTAATATCTTCTGAAGGGGGTCGAAAAACCTTCAATTACCAGCATTCTATAACCGGAGTTACACCACTTATGGTATTTGCGGGAAAAGGGAGAATTGGTGATATTTGTATGCTCCTCTCTTTTGGTGTGGACTGCCGTTTACAAGCCAGTGATGGAAATACTGCCCTTGATTGGGCTGAGGGATTCAATCATGGAGAAGCTGCTGAAATTATTAAAAAACACATTGAGAAAACCATGGAGGAAACATTACTCAATAAGTACTTATCCACCGTTGACCCTGAACTAATTGACCACGTGCTCCTCGAGCAGCTACTGAGAAGAATATGTACTGACTCAAAAGATGGAGCCATTCTTGTTTTCTTTCCAGGTTGGGACGATATAAATAGGACAAGGGAGCGTTTACAATCTAGCCCCTTTTTCAAGGATGAATCCAAATTTGTCATTATATCTCTCCATTCCATGATCCCTTCAGTGGAGCAAAAGAAAGTTTTTGGACGGTCCCCTCCAGGATGCCGCAAAATTGTTCTTTCAACTAATATTGCTGAGACTTCTGTGACCATTGAGGATGTTGTTTATGTCATAGACAGTGGACGAATGAAAGAAAAAAGTTATGATCCATATAATAATGTGTCAACTCTTCAATCTTCTTGGATTTCAAAAGCAAGTGCAAAGCAACGAGAAGGACGTGCCGGACGATGCCAACCTGGGATTTGCTATCATCTTTACTCAAAAGTTAGGGCTGCTTCCTTACCAGATTTCCAAGTTCCTGAGATTAAGAGGATTCCATTAGAAGAGCTATGTTTGCAGGTACTTACCTCTCCCTTTTGCTTTTGAGAGAATGCACAAATACAAGTATCAAGGATCCACCATGCATGGGGTGATGTTTCAATGTTGAAGTGTAATGTTTCTTTTGTTTACCATGTGCAGGTGAAACTGCTAGACCCATCTTGCATGATAGAACATTTTTTGCAGAAGACGTTGGACCCACCAGTTCATGAGACCATACATAATGCGATCACAATTCTTCAAGAGATCGGGGCTCTGACACTTGAAGAGAAACTTACGGAACTTGGGAAGAGGGTTGGATCTCTGCCAGTTCATCCGCTCAAGAGCAAGATGCTTCTTATTGCAATATTATTGAACTGTCTGGACCCGGCATTGACGTTAGCTTGTGCTGCTGACTATAGAGACCCATTCACTCTACCCACACAACCTGATGAAAAGAAGAGAGCTATAGATGCAAAATCTGAGCTAGCTTCACTTTCTGGTGGACTTGGTGATCAGTTAGCTGTAATAGCCGCCTTCGAGGGATGGAAAATTGCAAAGGAAAAGGGTGAAGGATCTCAGTTTTGTTCTCGCTACTGCATATCTTCTAGCACCATGAGAATGATATCACGAATGCGCAAGCAACTGGAGACTGAATTACGCCGGAGTGGTTTTCTACCAGAAGATGCATCTAATTGTAGTGTGAATGCGCAGGACCCGGGAATAATCCATGCTGTCCTTGTTGCCGGTCTTTATCCGATGGTTGGAAGACTGCTTCGACCTAAAAATGGTATGAAGCCCATTGTAGAGACTTCAAGCGGTAATAAGGTTCGGTTGCATCCCCGCTCAACCCTCTTCAAGCTACTATTTAAAAAATTTGGCGAGCAACCGTTGATCATGTTTGACGAGATAACTCGTGGAGATAGGGGTTTGCACATTAGAAACAGTAGTGTTGTGGGTCCTCTCCCCTTATTGTTATTGGCCATGGAGATCGTAGTGGCTCCAGCGAACGAAAATGACTATGAAGATACGGATGTCAATGACGGCAATGAAGATAAAATAGAGAGCCGTGATGAGTTAATTGCTCGCCGTGAAGAGAAAATTATGTCCTTGCCTGATAATGCAGTTAAAGTCGTCGTTGATCGGTGGCTTCCTTTCGAGTCAACAGCTCTTGACATTTCTCAAATTTACTGCCTGAGAGAGAGACTCTCTGCAGCAATATTATACAAAGTAATTTCCTGTGGGCATGTTATACTTTTGTTGTTATAGAAGGCACTCTACAAAAAAGGCTGTATGTGGTTATAAAGTTCTTAATTTTATCTTGTGTTGTGTTGTAGGTGACCCATCCACGGAAAGTTCTTCCAGAACATCTCAGTGCCTCTTTGAATGCAATGGCCTGTATTTTATCGAAGGATGGAATGTCTAAGATCTCATTGCCATTGGAACCTGTGGACTCGTTATCTACAATGATTAGTGCCAATATTGATCAGTCGAACGGTACGACGAAAATGGTGTTGAATGAGTATCCTGAACATGACAAGTCACCGACGAACAATGTGAATGACCAGAACTCTGTCTCAATATCGTAAAGGTAGCTCCCCTATTCCTATACTAAAAGGGTGAATCCAAATCGGAAGGTTGCATCGAACAGTTTCATTCTTTCAGGCTTAACTGACATACACAAGAACTAGTAAAGGTACTGCAAAACAAGAGTTTGCTCTACCATGTTGAGATAGTGTTCAAGATGTTCAATTTTATAGTTATGGAGCTGCGTCGTGCACAAGCATATGAATCTTCAATGATAGCCTTTTTGAAATTGGTAATGCAGCTTGAGAACAGGAAGTAATTTCATTTTACCAGCATTTTGGAAAACTGGTCACCCTTAAATCTTCCTATTTTTTGCTATATGGGAGTTGCCCAATGCCGAAGGTTGGGATCAAGGCAGGCAAATGAATTTGATTGAGTACTTGGCTCGTCCAACTGGATCCAAATGTCAAGTTTCTCGAGTATAAGCTCGATTAACTTGACAATATTGTTGATTTGAGTGAATGGTAGTTTGGCCAAGTCAAGTTGATCGAGTTAACTGTGCCTTTTAATATATTGGAAATAGACTATAATCATTTTTAACAAGGTTTACTGTCTTTTAGCCTTTAAATAGGCATTTTTGAAGGAAATGTTTGATAGATGCCTTTAACCAAACGTCTTGAAAATTCCTATATATAGTATTTACCACAGAAGGGTATACAAATAAATCAGTTATTAATAACTAAAGTCTAAATGTCTAGTTACAAGTCATGGTTCAATTATTCTCAATGCTTTCGGATTGCAATAGTAGAAACATCAAATAAGTTGTTAATTTTTAATCTAGATTTTTAGCTCGTGTGTGTGTAATTAGTGTGTCCCGTCACATCTCCGGTGCTTAGGAGATTAATTCCGATATACTTAGACTTCAATCCTTATTACAAGATTAGAATTTTGACTAAAATTTACTATCCACGTACATACTCGTCAACGGTACTAATAATCAAACACACATGCAAAAAAATCATCTACATCAAGCATGTAATTTACTTTTTCTTTATCGAGTTGGTATTTTTCACCATCGGACAGTATCAACCTCCACTGCCTTGTGACTATGGGCCAAATCACGTCATTTTTGTTTAGCGAGAAGTAAAATTTTCAACGTCTTTCCAACCTATTATCTCTTGGATGAGTAAATCTCTGCTACACCAGACCAAGATCCCAATATGTTGACAACATAGTACAACGAATGTTGTCGAGGAATTAGCCTCGAAACCCCTAAATGTACCTTCCTCAACAAAAATGTATATGAACGGAGGCGAGACAGGTGATCGATGGACTGAAAGCCATTGATCACTATGGTTGGGGACCACGAAGAGAGAACCAATGGCTCTGATCATTTCATGCTGAATTGGGTTAAGGATCAACCATCCTGGAAAAGAACCAATGGCTCTGATCATTTCATCATGTTAGGCAGATTAACATTGGATTTTCGAAGATTGTACGATAGTGACACTGAATGTGGAACAAGGTTCATTTACATGCCCTTAATGACAAATGCTTTGCGTTTAACTGTGGAAAGAAGTCAATGGGATGAGCTAGAATTCAGTGTACCTTATCCTACAGCATTCCACCTTAGATCTCAATCTGATATCCAGCAATGGCAAAGCTTTATCCGCGATAGAAAGCATGAAAGCTTTTTTTTTGCTTTGTTGGGGGCGATGCGTAAGAGTTTCAAGAATGATTTTCAGAGGGCTGTTAATGAATTACAGCAAGAATGAATCGGACTCCTGCAGGCTTGTGGACGTTCAGTAACACACTGCTATGATTATGCACCAGCAATTCTTGAAACTTTTCTTAATTCAGATGTCTGTTTGCAGCCAAAAGGAGACAGTTTCACAATAAGGTCTAATTTCGATTGCATGCTGTTTGGTGCAATTCCAGTACACTTTTGGCAAGGGAGTTTTAAAGATCAGTATCGATGGCACTTAACGGGAACAGCAGAGGCTTATTCAGTGTTTATTTACCACAATGAAGTGAGAATTGGTACTGATATTACTATATTAGAAGTGTTTTAAAGATATACAGTAGAGAGGAGGTGAATAAAATGAGATGGTCAATTATCGATTTCATGCCCAAGTTTTCGTATGCAAGTTGGAATGTGGATTTGGAGTGTGTTAAAGACACATATTGATATTACCATGGATGGAGTTTTGAGAAGGTTTATGCAGCCAAAGCAACCGGGGTCTGATGAAGAAGTAAATACTGTAGGAGATATTACACCGATAATGTGCATATTATATTCATCAAGAGCATGCCGTTAATATGCGTGAAATCGAAACATCATTCGATTTACCGAAATCTGATTTGAGAAGATAAAATAGAGATTTACCGACTTCGGATATAATAATATGAATTCTTCACTTCCCAACATGAGTGAACGCATGTTGTTCTTCAATTCAAACTTTTTTCCTTCAATAAAACACATAAATAAATTAACCATATTCTAAAATCAAGCATAAATAAAATCAGAAAAAAGAAAGATGAAATGCAAGTGATGCGATTGGTCGAGGCAAGTGTTTGACACTTTTTCCTTAAGATGAATTTGCCCCGCATCGGTGCTAACGATTTCTTGGCAATCATCTCCCAAGATACAACGACCACGTCAAGTCATATGAGCACTCCAAATGACTTAGACTAACGAACTCGATCGGAGTTCCCTCTCTACCATAACCATGATTTTGATGCAAGAAATAATCACTTCTATAAAGTGTTTTATGCAAAACTAAAGCAAAACATGAAATGATATGAAACTATCAATTGAATTGTTTCTTGTTTCTTCTTGTTGTTGTTATGATCCAAACATATAGGGAATCCATATATATAGTAGTTGGAACATCCATACCAAGAGACACATCTCTTGAATAATCATAATTATTGGAAGTTACTCATACCAAAAGTCATGCTCTCCAAGAGTCATGATCCATATGAAAAGACACATCTTTTCATCTACATTCTCTAGAACATTCCACAATATTCTACACAAATCCAATAATTTCAAGTATTAAGTGGTTTAAGTTTGGCTTAATTTCTCATTCACCAAATAAGGAATTTCCACTTAAATCATTTCAATTGGTCACAACCAATTTCCAATACAAAATTCCAACAATCCCCCACATGAATGAAAATTAATGCAATTGACTATGCAGACACTAGTAGAGAGAGGGCGGAAAAAACACTGCATCAGAGAAGGTAGCTTCTGGCCTTGAACCTCCCTTAGTGAAATACTATCGGACTTACTGGCTAATTGGTGAACGTGATGTCTTGAACCATTCAGCCGTTGGTGTAAGCCGAGACAACAGTACTCACACAATGTCTTCCCTAAACCGTTCATGGTTCTCATGGTTGTGTCCATCTTGGCCATGGATCATTCTTGGTTTCATAAGTGTTTAGAGAATTTTAGCCTCGAACAATTCTCATTGAAGCGGCCCCACTTCACACTTACATAGGTGATCTCCTATTAAGAGTATTCTGCCATACTCCACTTGACTGAATCAAGCTATAGGAATCATTAAAAGAGTATCTTAACCTTCAATCATTCAGCAGAAAGCACTTTAATTATCATAGGAATGAGTAGGAATAATTTCCTAAGTGCTTCATGGGATCTTCATAACTTAGTTGTCCATTTGAACCAAGATCTTGGGATCTCCAGTCAACAAGGTAGGGTTACCATTATAAAGACTCTTACGTCGTAGGCTTTAATCTCATTCCCGTCGATATGCAGTATTCTTGATCTCTCGGTAAATCTCTAAAGGTACCACGAATTTACACCATTGAGATCGACTGCTTAACGGTATTATGTCTACGTCTAGACTTACCATTACACGTGACTTAGTATCTCATCAAATATAGCTAGCCAACAATTAATTGATTTAATAGATACAGCATGTCACCACCAAGAAATCCTCTCATGAAGCTTCTAACTAACTTTATCTAAAACTTTATAAATTCCAAACAACAATGATAGAGGATTTCTATCACACACTACACTAGTCAATCACTTTTACTAGTGGATTTCAAAAACATGGGTATTCAATATCATTATTGAAATATTACAATGCATTTCAATTTTATGAATATTCTTCAAATATTCCAATTAATCTTGCATATCCAAACAAACGCCGTAATTGGATTTTATCCCATTTCATCCACTTTTGACTTAGTGTATATCATACTTATAATTAATATAAGGATTTTCTACCTTTTCCACATTCATAGACATATTTCTATGATTATAAAGTATAGAAAATTGTAACTTTTAAACATAAGTTATCCCCACAAGTCCTCAATTAGGAATGCATGTGCAACTAGTAATGTTGCATCCACAAATCTTGAACTTTTCATATAAGTTCGTAAACATTGATGTTAACCCCTACATTTTTGGGTTACACTTGAACTTAGAGTTCATCAACTCTTTCGTAGTTCAACTCATTATCGAATAGATAATGTCCATATCAAATGCTTCGTGAAAGTTTAAGTACTTTCAAAATAGTGGTCGTCAATCCACAATTTATAAATTATACTTCAATCCAATTTTCTTTCTTTTAATTTGATCATCCAAATTAAATTAAGGTCATTACATAGACCAACAATGCTCTCAAACATATTCCAATTTAATTGGTTCCACGATTGAAATCAAATTTCAACAAATGAAGAAGACTAAGTATCTTGATTCACAAGAATTGCAACTTCTCCAACATATGCAACATATCACATTTGTGACATTTCACAAGATAGTATTATTTCATGTTAAATAATATTTATTCACTATGTTCAAATTTAATGAACGAATCATCCATCGATTCGATAGTTGTGTTCTCAAAAGACACAACCCAACGAGATGACACACCTCTTCGAAACAAGAGGACACACCTCTTCGAATCAATCTCTATGAAGAGATACTTCTTCACTCATGTTGGGAAGTGAAGAATTCATATTATTATATCCGAAGTCGGTAAATCTCTATTTTATCTTCTCAAATCAGATTTCGGTAAGTCGAATGATGTTTCGATTTCACGCATATTAACGGCATGCTCTTGATGAATATAATATGCACATTATCGGTGTAATATCTCCTACAATCTTAAGATGAATTTGCCCCGCATCGGTGCTAACGGTTTCTCGGCAATCATCTCCCAAGATACAACGACCACGTCAAGCCATATGAGCACTCCAAATGACTTAGACCAACGAACTCGAACGGAGTTCCCTCTCTACCATAACCATGATTTTGATGCAAGAAATAATCACTTCTATAAAGTGTTTTATGTAAAACTAAAGCAAAACATGAAATGATATGAAACTATCAATTGAATTGTTTCTTGTTTCTTCTTGTTGTTGTTATGATCCAAACATATAGAGAATCCATATATATAGTAGTTGGAACATCCATACCAAGAGACACATCTCTTGAATAATCATAATTATTGGAAGTTACTCATACCAAAAGTCATGCTCTCCAAGAGTCATGATCCATATGAAAAGACACATCTTTTCATCTACATTCTCTAGAATATTCCACAATATTCTACACAAATCCAATAATTTCAAATATTAAGTGGTTTAAGTTTGGCTTAATTTCTCATTCACCAAACAAGGAATTTCCACTTAAATCATTTCAATTGGTCACAACCAATTTCCAATACAAAATTCCAACAAATACTTAGGAAGAAAATTTACGCGTTAGAACTACACAAACTACAAGTTGCAATGTAAATCTTCTCTCTTCTTTTTCGCTCTTCGTATGCCTACTAGAAGTGTGTACAAGTTCAAAAATAGTGTGTTAAATAAACGTTGATCATAACAGTAATCATCAAAAAATTTCTTTATGTGATGATCTTTATGATCATTAATGTTAATTTTATTGATACTCAGATATAAATATCATTCCGTTATAGTTTCGTGGTACCATAGTTGGTCTAAGTTCGGGTGATATTCTTTGTTATTCCTAGTATGAGTATGCAACTGATTGAAAAGATGCACGATCGGCTTTGTCATTATATCATTGTCTTTACATTAAATGACTTGTACTTACATTGTCTTAGCAATCAAATTTTTATTAGTACTTTACCATTTAAAGTGCAGTTAGTGTTGGGAATTTACTTAACATGCACAGCGGAAATTAAACAATTTTCAATTCCCAAACGAGGACCTGCAATGTGTTTAGATAGAAACTGTGATGAGAATGATACCTTTGATGAATTCCACAAACTCTTTTGCTTTTTCTTGAACTCCAATGATCACGATCTGCAATCCAAGCTGTCCAATTGTCCAGCCTCCAATGGTGATCCACACAGAGAATAAGAATGACGGCTAGGGTTTCTTTTCTTGTGCTAGCAAGAATAAATAAAATTCTCTACAATTTTTCAGACCCTAGTAGTCTATTAATATAAGTCCAGATGGGCTCGACCCATCTATTAAACTTAACCCGGTCCAAGATTTAATTAATCAAATTAATTAAATCTGGTCCATGAATTAATTAATCCAATTAATTAATTCGAGCCTATTAATAAACAACCCAATTAATTAATTATCCAACACTTGTCAATTAATTAATTGGTAAATCTCATTCTTCTGATTCTCTTTTGTGTGTGACCCATTAGGTTCCCGATCACGATGCCGAACGACGTGAATTATTATTTTGATCTAATCAAAATCGATAAATTAAAACGCCCCTTTTAATTTATCACTAATTCATTTTCGTTGTCCCAGATTGACATCTAGCAATGTATCAGGGCAATACATGTGACGGAAAATATCACGTAGCATGACAAAACCAAACTTGTTCGTTTACCGTGAAACTATAATCTTTTCGTCAATATGATCCGATCAATTATGAGATATGGATATGTGTCAATCTCAATTATCGATTATATCTTTTATCCCACTGTTAAGTCAATGTACGCCGAAAACTCTTTTCCGACTTATGAGTTCACCTTGGCCAAGGATTTCATTATCAACTTAACTGGATAAAATGTAGATCATAATCTCTTACTATCTAAGAGTGACGAATCCTCTATTGATCATTCACAACCTTCATATGATTCTTGACATACCCGAACGATGCTGTATTAGCGACCCTTGACAGAGCAACATCCAACATCACCAAAGTATGACTGCCCTCATATAAGGTACTATGATGACCTCAAGTCAAAGGACCAATTCCACGATCGAACGTTAGAGATTAACCACTAACACTTAGATAGTTATCCAAGTGGAATCTCTCAGCGGGTCTCCAATGTTTTGTTCTATAACAAAACATCCACGTGTTCATTCAAGTGTCACCACACTTTAGCTTGTGAGATCAGCTACTTACTTCACAAGTAAGAATGCCACACGCGATAGTCTATCCGTAATAACGATATCCGTATCTCGTTATTACTTCGACCACGAACGATTTAAGATTCAGTCATATGTAATTTGTATCTCACAATCACAACTCCTTGTGATTAACAAATCACCAAGACTTGAATCTACGGATTCTATTATTTAATTTATTAGAATATTAATTCAATTAAATAATAGATATTGCCATATATATGCATTGATTATATATATTCAAAGTGTTTATGTCCAAAGTTGATTGGACTAGGGCATAACACTTACAGTTAGCAGTATAACCCAATCATTCATCACAATGTTAATCAAAAAATATTCAACAAAACTAGTTGTTTCTGAAGCAAGACTTTGAGAAGTAAAATTCAGAGGAATTTTTATTTTTTAATTGTAATTCTTAATATAATACTACTGTCTAATAGTGACATAACAACTCCTAAGCTTGTCTATTGCATAAACTTCACAACTTGAGAAAACTTTCTTTTTTCTATTTTGTTGAGTAGTAGTATGTATGTATATTATATAATTTTATTTGGTATTTAGAAAGAATATTGAATAGTAGAGTCAACTCCAATATATCATCCAGAAAAACTTTTTTTTTGAAGGTGGCTCTATAAATAAAGATTCTAGAGGGTCACAAGTACCATTTAAATTTCGTTTTCAATATATTTCCTCACATGAGCAAAGATTATTTGATGAAATGAATAGTGACAGGACTAAAACCCAAAAAATATATGTTATCTGACTAGAAGATTTTAGAGAGGGTCACAAGTAAACCTTTGTCTTACCTAGTATAGTTTTTGCTCTATTTTTATTTCTCTATTCTTTTCGATATTTCTAGAGGACAATGCTCGAAGTACACCTTCATTCCCAGCATAAAATTATAAAGGTCGACGAAACATCAAGGAATAGACAAAGTTTCTCCCTTCAAACATATCATAGTAAAAGATATTCTTCCATTCAAAACACCATAAAGTCTATACACTCTTCCATTTCACTTTTTAAGCTTATCATACAGAATAGAAATTTTGATGCACCAGGCTGAACATGTTCCATCCTCAAGGACCTCAACAAAGTTAACTCCCTATAAACAAGCCAGTATCCCTCGTTCGCTACCCTGTGCTAGCTTGTGTATACTCACCTATCTGTCTCAGACTGTATCTCTTTCATTTATTGTTCTTTTAATTCACAGGTAAATATGGATTGCAAATAAGTAGAATTGGCATTTTTCTTGGCCTTGATGAATTCTGATAGCAATTCCTGCACAATAAAACTCAATGCCTCTTCGCTAGCGTTTTCTTTAATCCCTTCAAAATTTTCCAAAACCAAATTAAGTTCATGACAGTGAGCATTGAGGGAATAACAATTACCAATGGACGCCCAAAGACGTGCATCTGCTTCACCTGTTGCAGGAGAAAAGAATAGTACAATGAAATGCAAAGTCGAGATGTTATTGATAAATATATGCTACTACTTGTGAACGAAAATGAAACGAAATATCCAATTCTGCAAATGTGTTTCTTTGCCGGAATAAATATGCTCCACTGATTTTAGACATGAAGGAAAGAGTATTATAATATGTCATATATTGTGGTTGCGACAATTTAAACTCTACTGAAAAAATCCAGTTACTGTAATGTCAATCTTATGAGAAACTTCATATAAAGATGGAAAGCAGCAAGGATCTGTCCAGAGTAGCTCAAACTCATATAAGTTCTTAATATTACCTGATTATAATGCAGGTAGGCGTGATAAAACAAATAAACAAACAGTAGTATTCTTGCAACCTGCAAACAACAGATTTTATTAGGCATTTCAAACTGTTATGAAAAAACTAAATAAATAAGATTTGCAGAAGTAGTAGACTGCCAAAAGAAATGTACAATGTAAATGGAAATATAAGAGGTGCTGAAAATCATATACTGAATCATTATATATATATTCACTCTTTCACTTACTAGCCATGCCAAGAACATTACGATTCCATTGATAGTATATGCTCTGGACCTCTTCATTCCAGTCTCGTCAAGATACCTTTTCAAAAGATCAGGATTGATATCAAAAGGTGTAAAACAAAATCTAACTTAAGAAATCGACTAGTATGGGCATCCCAACTCTACCATCTCAGATTGATCGATGGTGTAGTTGCCTCTGAAATTAGAACCATGAATGCGTAAACCTGCGCTTCCCCCGTCATCATAGCATAGGTCACGCCCGTCATAGAGAGAAGATGATGAATTACCTGAAATTATATCATAAACATTTCAATTTACCAATACCAACTTAAAAATCTTTATATCAGGTAATTAAGGGAAATCTATAGTTTCCTTTTGGGATCAGAAATGTATGTAAAAACATTGTCCTTTCTAACTTGCAACATGAAACTAAAGATGGCATTACACCAAACATTTTATATGTAAATTACCCTCCCAACCTCCAAAAATGGGGGCAAATTGGTATTTAAAAAAAAAAGTTGTTTCCAAGACAAAACACTTGATGATTTAGCTAACAAAAAGTGGCCTTAAGGTCAGTTCCAAGACCCCAAGCATATTATAATTGAGGCTTGGTCAACAAGCCATATTGAAGTCAACAATCAGATTTGACAAATAATTTCACATTTTCAAGCAGAAGAGGGCTTAGGAGCAACAATGAGGGAAACCCCGAAGCCCTCATGATTTAGGGTAAAATCAATTAGGGGGATTAAACACTAGTTTTATCACACATCCCAAAAATAAGAATTCAGTTTTAGTCACAGATTCTGTTTCTATAATTACTCATTAGTGTAAAACTTTGATTTTTTAATTAAGACCCACTAGGATTGGCTGAAATAATGGATTATTAATTTTTTTTTCCTATTTCTATCCAAATTCTTGATATTACATGGAATAGAATTTCTATTGCTTATTTCCTGGCATTCATGAGCGAATCAACATGAACTAGAAGATCATTCACAAACACACTCTTTAGGCTTGATTCGTGGATTGACTCGGACAAAAAAAGTGGAATATTGGATCGGTAGTTGAACTAGCGAGTCAATTCGTTTCTAGTATAAAATCAATTATTTATTGTAATATAAAATCATGATATCTTTGCTATCTGAGGTCAGATTGAGCTGAATTTTGACAGTAGGTTACAACTCATTGCTACATAAGTTTTAACATGGAGCATGAGGTTAATGATTCAAGCTTCCTATTGTCAGTTATGTATATGTCAAGATCTCCCTGCATTTCTGTTGAAAATTTTCCAATTTCTTGTTAGAGTTCTGTTGTATTGTCATGCACTTTATTCGTGTTATTGTTGTATGCCTCAAGTCGGATAACCTTAATTTTCCTTTATTCACTGATAGTCAAAAATTTTGGGTGGAATATGGTCCCAATATTCTTACTCCCCTTATGGAAAGGTTTTCCACCTTAAAAACTACTAGTGTGTTTATAGCACATATTGACATTATCTGCATGCTCCATTTGATCATTTTGGGTTCACACTAGGGGAAAATTGTTTTGTTTCGCTGCAATCTGCACTATTGTAGATATTGTTTGGGTTGATTGTTTTCTCCCAGCACATCGTATGGTTCTCAGTTGTAGTCCAATAATTCAGTGCAGACTTCTATAAATCTGTCATCAATTCCATCTGTCATTTTTTATACCAATTTTCACTATTATTGACGATTTAAAGAGTGATTCGATCTTCAATTCAGTTGATATATCCTTGCTCATTACCCAAAGTTCATTCCACATGATGCTTGTCAACACAACAGTATGGCACCAACAAACACAATGACAACCAGTATAAAACAAGGCAATTAATAATATATAACTGAATTAAAAGGGACAGTGCTTACATACTCCATTCCACCTAGAGAAGGATAAAACCAAAGGATCATGCCAAGATCCGTTATGAAATAACCAACAGACACCTAACAAAAAAATATGAAAATGATTAAATGTTTTTCAACGTGATAAGAAAAAGAATTTATTTAACCGTAACAAGCCATGAAAAAGGCCGTACAAATTTTGTCTACCATAGACCCAAAGGTTCAAGATACTTTATTTCAATTAGTTGATCGATTAAGGAAACAAGGACTTACGAGCAGATAACCTCAAAAGTATATTTGTCTTTACAGTCATACCAAGGGAAAAGGCTAGAACAGTAGAAACACAATATTTGTCCGACTGATCATCATAAAGGTAAGATTGCCATGGCCAAGAAAGAGGAACCACTCTCCTATGGTACAAACTAGAAATATTCACTTACATATCACCTCTTCACATTTTTAAAATTTATATTCATTTGGAATTGTAGAAACCATGCATCTCTTTGAGCTACCAAGTGTGGACAGTTACACCACACATGACCACTTCTATCAGACTAGAGAAACTACAAACTATCGAGCGTGTCACCATTTAGAGCTCTTGGCAATTGACTAGTATTAATGTCCAATTTCATTGCACACACAGGCTTACATCAGCTGATATGACATGAAGCATGTCAGTGTTGGTGTTCACCATTGGGAGTTTAAAGTGCATTGCTAATCTAGTCTAGGTTAGTTCAAATAAATAAGTAGACAGCATAAGCTGGTTTCAGAAATCTATGATTCGCTACCAATACAAGTGTTTCTTTCCTTTCCTAGCATAAGATTTTGATATTGGACTAAAATGTAAAAATGAAAAGAAATTTCGACAAAGCATTTAAATGCAAGAAAAAGAAAATTGAAGCATGCATAGATTGGATTCATCTGTTGGCTCCTTCAGAGGTGAACATCCGGTCTAAGATCTCATGTGCTTTTGTTTCCATTAATTTTTTTCAATTTACTCCTATTTTTGGCAGGTGGAGAAGTGGTTCACGAGGGTAAAACTTGGGGCAGCAAGAACATTTAGGAGGACAAATTACTCACGCCTAAAGCAGATGTAGACAATTTCGAACTTCGAAGTGTAATAGGGCCACGAAGCTGGTTATCAGAATAGAGATCTGAACAGAGTATCAAGTACAGTGACATGGTTGCAATGAACACTGCATGAAATGTAGATATGGCACTGCATGACAAGTAAACACTAATTAAAAATCATTTGGAGAAGGATTATTGAACCTAAAATGATTTAGGTCATAAAAGCTAAACAGAGAATCCACATACCGGTTGTTCCATTCAATTTGTTTGGATTTTGCAAGGCTCGAATAGCTTTTAAAGTATACTGGACTAATCAACTGGCTGAGATCATATATCTAAAGACAGAGAAATACTAAATGTAATGAACACCCATAATAACATTACTGAGAAAATAAAATAGCATTTAGCTAGTCCCAGTATAGGAAACAATGAGAAGTTCTAAACCGAATGGCTTAATATAATTAACACTATGCTGGAGATGTAGAATCATTCATGAGCCATGAAATAGATTAGCGTCTTCATACCATTTTGCAAGCAGAAATGCTGCTGATGACTGATGCGCAGAGGATAAAAGGATCTGCATGTACATAGTTCTGGAGAAGCATCTCAACTTGGCTTTGGTAGGATTTGAACACCATATTAGTTCCTTCAGATGACAGCATCACAGAATGATCCTGCTTCGGGGGAAAAATATCCCTTCGCTCCGATAATCTATTTTTTCCATCAATTATATGTTCATTATTTCTCATGTTAGTTTCAAAAATACTGTTTTTTATAAGGAATAAAAGTAGCAAATATTTCAATATAGGTCTAAGAGACCAATCGTCTTAAATGACCCATATTAGTTTGATGAACATGAAATAATCATACACAAAAAGCGCATTCGTAGAGAACTTATACACATACACAGGGTAATCACCACTTTCCACAGAAGTAGTTTGCTGACGTCTAATAAGTTCATCTGACAAGAATTTTCTCCTTAATGGCCCAGAAACAAGTGACTTACAGAATGACTTGTGTAAGAGGTAATCTATAAAAACAAGTACCGCTACTCCACCTAGTCTGGTCACTCCAATCCTTTGTATTATATTCCCTAAAATGTATCCTTGCTTATCATAAACAAGCCCATGTACCTTAAATAATTGCTATTTGGCACAATGCAATCCTTGTTGATCATAGGAGGAAGAAAAATAAGAGGAGAACATAAACAAAGACAATTCATTTTCAAAATTCTTCATAAGATAAATGAAAAAATTGAATACTATTTTAGTTTAAAAAGATACTCTACACGCAAATAAGAAGAAGCATTTCTATTCATTACATACAAAGACAACATAATGCATGCATTAAATCAGAGGGGCAACTACCGTTAAATTTTCAAAAGTTAGCTTTCAAACTTATTTGAAACTGTTGAGAGACAAATCACATACCAGGGGCTTGGACTACTCTTCTTAACAAGCTTATCCTTTCAAGATGGAACTTCAATTAATATAGTAGCATAGCCCAAAATGCTCAAACGACCACTAGATCTTTCTAAAACCTCTAACAAGCAATCGGATTCCAAGATTGGTGATCTCATACGAGACACCATTTTGTGGGACAAGTTAAGAGTTGAGCTCAACATCTCAAATGAGCCCCCACATCTTGACATGCTTGCAAGATGGTGGGACATTTGAGAACACCAATATGAATACTAAAGTATTTTGAGTCCGTTTGATTGCAAAGGTGGAAAATTGATAGAAAGAAAATGTTTTACAGGGAATTGATTTGTTTAGAAATTGTTTTATTGAGAATTGTAATTAATTGTGTTTGATTGATATAATTTTCCATGAAAAATGTTAAAGTTTGGTATCAGCTTAGCTTCATTTTTTATGAAAATTGTCCATTAAAGTGATAATATTTTCTATCATTGGGTCTAGAATTTGTTCCAATTACAAAAAAAAAAAAAAAATTGAAAAAAAATAACCATACCGAATACCATTCGTTTGGCTTTGTTTTGCATGGAAATATCAATAAAAGTGATAAAAAAATTTTACCTTTGTGTCTAGAATTTTTTTCAATTGCCAAAACAAAAACAAAAACTGGAAAATGAATTCCCACACGAACCAAAGGAAAACCAATTCCTTGAAAATGTAGAAAACGGGCGCGTGAGGGAGTAAAAAGTAAAACATTTTCCTTGCAAAATCTTGGCTATCAAACATCCATTAAGTAGGAAAATGGAAAATTAAGCATTTCAAACAGGCCTTAGAGGTTGTGACCTTAACATCGATCAAATACTAAAGTTTTAATCAACTTGTATAAGGACTTGTGACTTTTTAAGATGAACCCAAGTCAAAAAAAAAGATTTTCTTGTAACTTCTTTCCACTAACCATAAACTATTTCTTCGTCATGACGATTCAACCAGAAACAAAGCGTCAAAATGAAGTTACACGTACAAAAATTCCTGAAGCATCAAACAATACCCATATAACAACACCAAGCAAAGCTCTTCAATGCAATCAATATCAAAATTCCAGTTTCCAAGAATAAAAAATAACTTACCTAAAAAACTCAGAAAATTTCCAACCTATCAATTATAAATAGAGAAAGAAGAAGAGCCCACAGCTTAACATACCAGGTGAAGAAATAAATATATTCGGTTGGGTTTCGTATTCTTCTTAAGATGATTGAGAAGAATCTGGGTAGTATTTTTCTCTTCCACTCCAAGTTATCATATATGCATTTGTAACTTTCCAGAGGGCACCTATCTGTAACGCGCATATAATACTTACTGTTTCTCTCTTATTATTATTATTATTTTATTTGGGGCCTCTATTTTAGTTCAATTGAAACTTGACCAATTTCTGTTATTTACGGGTTAAGGTTATAATTGTCATTTCACACTATGATAGTTAGAAGTTGAAAAGTGAAAACATGGTGATTGGTGACAGTTGAATTGGCCAGAAGTCCTTTGTGGAGAGGAACTGCTTTTTGAAAAACTACCCTTTTTTCTTTCTTTTCTTTTTAAAGAGAATTTACATTTAAAAAGTTAACTCTTTCTACCTTATTTTTCCCTTGCGTTGATTTTAGAACCCCGTTTGTTACTCATTATTTGTCGACTAGAATTAATTTTGTGACCAATTTTTTCCAATACATAGGTCCCATTGTGAGATAGAAAGTCAAAAAGAAGGACCGCCACATTTGCAACGGTTGAAAACTGTATTAAAATGAAGAAAAAAATTGGAAACAAACAAGGACTTAAACTATTAAAAAAAATATGTTTTCACATCTCTTCATATTCTTTTCTTATTTTATAACTACATATTCTCCAAAAAATTACTTTTAAATAATCACTTTCATATATATTTGAGACGAATTTATGAATAAATATAAACAAATGGTGGATAAGTGAAGTGGATAGTATTTGTGTGTTTGTTGAAATGTGCAGTCGAAAATAAAATTTGATAATTTATAAATAATTTGCAAATTAGCCAAGAGGATAGTTAGAAATTGTCGCTTAAGCTTGTTTGGGATGAATTATAATGAATTACTGCGAAAGTGAGTAATGAGTCTTTTGAAATATGTGATTGATAAATGGATAGTAGTTCTAAATGTGTATCTAAAATTTTGACTTCAAACTATGAGGAGATTATAATTTTGTCACTTAAAATGATTATATACTGATTTTGTAACTTTTAATTTTGCAGTCGGTGACTAAATATGTTACAAAAATACTTTAAAGAGCAATTTAAAATTTTGCAAGAATTTCAATGACTACTTATCAAATTATTCGATGAATATCTAATTTCAATGACCTTAGTTATAAAGAACTTTTGTTTTATTTATTTTAGTTTATTGTCGACAAGAGAAGAGAACATCAACCTCAATTGAGTAAAATTTCTTTTGAATATTTTAGATTCTCTGCTATTCTTAATTTTAGAGCTTGTTTGGGAGAGATTTTTGGGGAAAGAATTGATTTTGAATAGTGATATGATGGGAAATGTGTGGTTGAAAAAGAAGAAAAAATTATTGATGTGATGAAAAATATTATTTTATTGAAAAATGTGTGGTTGAAAATGAGAATTGATTTACTGTAGAGAAATATAATCCCTCCCAAACAGGGTCTTAATATTTTTTTTACTTCATATTGGCATCTCTTTTATTAGTTAAATAAGAAAATAAGTTATTTTATTTTAATATAAGTTAATTTGAACTTAGAGTCCGTTTGGTACACATTAAAACGAAAGAATACATTTTTTTTTGAAGTGATGTGATGGAGAATATGTGGTTGAAAAAGAAGGAAACGTTATTGATGTGATGAAAAATATTATTTTATTGAAGAATGTGTGGTTGAAAATAAGTAGAAGAATGAAAATGAAAAAAATAATGTGGCCCAAACAGGCTTAACTTGTTTCTTTCTTATAGGAAGATCTTTTTTCTTAACTATGTACGCTTTTTAGGTTTGCAATAAATATTCATTTATAATATTTCAAAGTGTAACATCCTAAAATTAAATTAATAGGTTTTTGGTACTTCGTATTTGTATCTTTTTACTTGTTGATTAAGAAAATGAGTTTTTAACATTAAATTAAGGTTAATCTGAACCCAACTTGTTCTTTTTTTATCGTCGTATATGCCTTTTATGTTAACGTCTTTTTTCAATAACTTTATGTGCTCGTTTATAACTTTTTACTAGTTGATTTAATAAAATAAAGTTTTTACATTAAAATAAGTAACTTGATCTGAATTTGAACCGAATTTTTTATTTTTTTTTATAAGAAGATCCTTTTCTTCACCATGTATACTTTTTAGATTTCTATCAATATTTTTTTTAGATCATTTCTATACTTATGCCTCTCATTTTGTAGGTTAAAAGAACTCAACTAGTCCTTGAGCTTTTGTGCATGTTTCAAATATATCCTATAACTCGAAAATGTTTCAAATTGATCCTTGTACTTTAATATGTATTTTCTATTCGTTCTTGAGTTGGTATCAGCTAAACAAAAATTAATTTAGCCCCTGTTTGGTTTAGATGGAAATGGTGATTTTAGTAATTTTAATAAAAATTGATGAAATACGTGGTTAAAAATTTGTGAATTATATAAAAATGTATGATTAAAATTCATTGATGAATTAAATTCTTTAACCGAACCAAACGGGAATTAAACCCGAATAACACAAAATAACTCAAGGTACATGCCTTTTGTAGTGCAAAAATACAGTTTGCTGAAATTGCACTTTAGTATATGGAAAATAGTAAAATTGCAAATTAACTCCAAACTCGTCAAAAGGTGCAATGAGCCACTAAGACTTCTAGGCCTCAAATAATACCTTATAACTTATAGTTAATCTTAAACACTTTGTTTTTAATACGAGGAACGTAAAAGTTTTCTCGCTTGCAATTTGGTCTCCAAACTTCAACAAAATTGCAAATTGAGCCCGAATGACTTTCTAATAACAGATGACTCTTCTAGTCGTTAATTGCCTTTATAAAATCATATTATCATTTTATAAATAAAATAATTACAATGAAAATATCGAGATATTGCAATAATTTTAAAAATTTATACCATGCTAACAACTTTTCACCAGACTTACCAATTCATCATTTTGTGACTTATTCGATTTGACACACAACTGTCATATCTAGAAGACTAGAATATATTCTAACCTTGATAAAAATTTGCATCGAAGCGGTCGAGGTAATTAATCTTACTATATCAATACTTTTATTCATTTTCTTTCTGAAAAAAGATCCCGTCGTGAAAGCTTTTTGTGGTGAGAAAATATTTTTCCTTACAGAGTACAATGCAACATTGGCGAAGAGTAATGACTCCAAGAACCTAAAAGCACTTTCAAGTTCTTTCAATTTCACTATATTTTAAAATATGGAAATATATTATAAAGCTTAAATCTACCACACCAAAAAACATATGAACTTATGTATCATGCAATATTCACTTCCCCCTAATTACCTACAGTAAACAATGTCGAATTCTACACAAGTATACTTTTAATTTTCAAATACCAAAATATGTAAAACAACTTACCCCCTACAAAATATTGGAAAAGTTTGCGATTTTTAAAGTTTTTTCGTCTCTTTTCGTTGTTCTTGTTATGCGACTTTTTCTAAGTCATTACTTAAACCTCCGAAAAATGAAAAATTGGAACGGAAAATGAATATTTCTTACTTCAAAGATAGAACATTGAAATAATGGGAAACCAATTTTTGCATTGGAAATTAGTTCATCGAGGATTTGCAGTATTACACCTGGGATTTTGTTCACGTTTACACGTGCGTTTAACGTAAACTTTAGACATTTTCTATTGTTAGGAATCACTTTTGCATATACGCGAGGAACCGAGAAGGTTAATACCAAGAAAAAAAGTTAGGGCCGCAAGTGTCAAAGAGTATAAAGGTTAGGGAGGATAAGTGCAATTTTCCTGAGAAAAAATTGACCAAAGAATAAGAAATACTTTTCTCTATACGTATCTCAAAATTTTACATCTTTTGTGCATTTATTTCCGTTTCGATAAATTACTCCACAATACTTTATTCTTGATCGTTCATCGACAGTAAATTTAGCAAATGACGGAGAATCTTTAACGTGTTTTCATATATAGTCCATGTTTGGTAATTATTAAAATTTTATTTTTAGTAGATTTTGATAAAAGTTGATGGAATGTATTGTTGAAAAGTCGTGGATCATATGAAATATGTGATTGAAATTAATTGTTGACTTTGACTTAAATTTAAATTTTAATTTGAATCCCTACCAAACAGGGACATAGAATAATGTTGTAGGCTTTTGCTTTTTGTACACTGATTTTTTACACTTTGATTGACATTTGCATTGTTGTGAGTGTCAATTGGATGAAAAACTGTTTGAAATTTAAACTATGCAATTGAATAATACCACATGTTAAAGTATAAATCAAAGTGTACATATAGCAATGTTCATGCTACTAACACCGACGAATGGGGCAGACCAACTCATTATCCAGTAATTACTTTAAAACTACATCTATAAAAATAATTACTCTCATTACAAAAGTTTAAAATTTTTATTTTTATAAGAAAGTTATTCTCAACTTTTTCAATGGTCTGGAAATGATTCTTAGCCGATGTTTGGCCCCATCTTTTAAAAAAAATATTTTTTCAAAACTCATTTTCAACTACACACTCTCTCATAAAATAATTTGTAAATTTAAAATTTTTTTCACATTTTTTTAACTATACATTCTAAAAAAATAACTATTTCAAAATACATTTTCTTACAAAAATGGGACTCAAACAAGGACTTAGTCTTTAGAAGTGAACTTTTGATTTTCCATTGGATAATTATATTCACACATTTATTTTTTATATCTACACTACATTTTAATTACAATAAAAGTTTTCAATATTTGCCCACTTTTGCTTTTATGTCATCAACTTTTTTTTTCCTTGTTGTATTGTCGTTCTTAATCTTCAATTAATTAACATACTTTGTCTCTAATCATAATTTTCATCCAAGTATTCTACCTATGTGCATTGAAAAGATGGATAAATATTTTGTTTAACATTTGTATTAATTATTTAAAAATACGATAGATAAATACGTCTTTTTGATCCTCGTAACAAACATTTTGGATGAAAATTGCCTCTATAAATAAGATGTGAGAATTAATAGATGGTCGATGAGAAAAATATATTTTTTTTAAAGGTGAGAACGTAAGTTTGAAAATAAGAATAGTTTAGGGATATTCTGTATAATTAAAATGTGGTGTAGTTAACAAAAAATTGCTGTGTGAATATATTTAACTTTCTCCAATTTATTTAACTATGTGAGCTTCATGTGAAAATTAGGATAATGGTAATCAGTTTGACGATTTTGCCCTCTACCTCTGATTCATGGCGAAAAATTCATCTGATATCGTCGATTTTCACCACGTAATGATAAATAAATAAAATAGAGAGTTAATCTAAGAGGCTAGAAAACCAATCCTAATGTTCTCTATTCTTAGACCCTGTTTGTTTCGGATTAAAATCAGATTTTAATTTAAGTCAAAGTCAAACAATCGATATTAATCACATCTTTCATGGGTCCTACGACTTTTCAACCACACATTTCAAAAACGTTTATCACAATCTACTAAAAATTTAATTTTAATCCCGATCAAACAATCACTTAATGGGTTAATTTCACAAATGGTCACTGAAGTTATAGTAAAATAACAAAATGGTCACTGAAATTCGAAACTTGCATAAACGGTCACTCAACTTTCAGGCGCTTTCAAAAATGGTCACTGAAGTTAGTTTTAGGACTTTCTTGTTCTAATTGAAACCTAAAGCACTAAAACATGGTCACGTAAAAGTTGGAGGACCTCAACTTCAAAGTGCTCTCCCTTCTCTCTAGAATTGCAAAAAATGCACAAAAAATTCGTCAAATTCCGGTGAAGCAAACCACTGGATTTTGGTACCAATGTCTTGCCCATAACATCAGCTTCCATTACATCCAAATATCATGAAATTTCACTGACAAATTTGGAAGAAATAAAGGAAAATAAAAAAACTGCCTCAAACTTTGCAATCTGTCGGAAATTGCACTTCCGGCCACCCCCATGCCATCGGACCTACACCGGTTGATGGCCCATGCTCAGGCGACCTCAAACATGCCAACAATTCAACCTAAACTGCTGTCCGATAGGTCGAATTTATTCACCAAGAACGCTATCGTGAAGTTCGCGACAGCGCACTGCTTGGCTGCAATTTCCGGCGACATTCCGACGAACCAGGGGTGCACCAATGGGGTTAGGTGCGTCTTCACCGGTGCACCTAGCCCAGTAATGGGTCTTCACCAATTTGGCACCAATCAAAACGAATTTGGATCTGAACTCTTAGCTGGTGCGAACTCTTGGCTGGTACGAACTCTGCCAAATTCGATGCAACCCAGGCCACCTAAGGCAGCGAACTACCTGGGCTAGCCCTCCCTCAGCCTTGCCCTCCTAGCCCAATAATGGGTCTTCACCAATTTCACCCAAAACCTGCTCAATTCAGCCGGAATTGGAAGAAGAACGAAGAAAAAAGAAGAACATGAATTTGAGGGATTTTAACACCCACCTTTGCAATTCAGGTCCTCCGTCTCTTAAGTGATCGTGTTCTAATGCTTTAGGTTTGAATTAAAACAAAAAAATCCTAAAACTAACTCCAGTGACCATTTCTGAAACCACCTGAAAGTTGAGTGACCATTTATGCAAGTTTCGAACTTCAGTGACCATTTGTGAAATTAACCCATCACTTAATTTAGCCCTATTTGATTTAATAAAAATAATAATCAGATTTTTAATATATTTTGATAGAATCTCTATACAATAAAAGAGTCACTTTTGAAAACACTGTTCACAGTTTCGTCCGATAAAACGACGTCGTTTTGGCATGAATCCCTACCAAAAAAAATCGATTGCTCCGTTTCTTCTCATTTTGCCCGTTTTCAATCTCCCAATTTCCTCTCGATCTTCCTTCTCAATCCAGCAATGAAACCGTCGATGAGCTTTAGCTTCTCCTCCATCCATCATCCATCGGAAACCGCCCCCACCGCAAAGCCACCGGCACCGAAAACTGCCCCCAGCGGACTACATTCATCCATCCCCAACCTTACCGCTGCATGAAAGGCGAGTTCCTAATTTTTCCAGCAACGAAGCGAGATCTTCCCCAACCACCGGCACCCCACTGCCTTATAATTACGCAACCACCAGATTTTGATTTCTCTTTGCCAACCTTCCAAACTTCGAAAGCACCACCGCCGCCATTGTAGCAAGAAAGAGCCCGAGGAAACGTCTAGGAAAGTAGACGAGGGTATGTTGATTTAATCTGATATATTGCGTTTTTGCTACAGGTTTTTGTGATTTTTTTTATGGATTGTTTCATTTGGGGAGTTTTTTGGGTTCTTGTTCTGGTGGGTATTTGGGAATAATTTTTGTTGATTAGTTCTATTAGAAGTTGTTTTTTTTGCTTCATCTTGGAATTGATTTGTAGGCCGGGAATTTTATGGGGACTCTATTAGAATTTATCTGCTGAAGTTTTGGGTATTACTTCGACAGTAAGGTTTGAGGCTTTTGTCCATAGATTGTTCGGCTATGAAAAAATAATTTCTTTTAATTAATAGATTTCCTCCAAGAAATTGGCACAATAATGTTTTGGAGGGGTCATCTGTGAATTTCTTCGAATTTTAACTCATTCTTGTAACCTCTGCTGGCTAATGTGGCTTAGCTGAATTCGTTTATTTATTTATTCTAATTTTTCGTATATGGCTTCTTTCATTGTACAACAATTGAAAGTGGCAGTGTAACTAAAGGAGCTTAGTGTAAGTGGAAGGCTTACATTCTTTTGCTTGTGCAGTCTGATTGCTAACTTGTGTGTTAATTATTGGTAATGATAAGAACGACCTCTATAAGCATTATTGAGTGTATCTTAATTGTTATGGATCCCCCTTGACATAATATGAGATACTTAACCTATACATGAATAAGCTTCTTTACATGCTTTCATCGTTAACTGTAAGGAAGTTAATGAAATTGTAAACAGTGTTTTCATGCCAAAACGACGTCGTTTTATTGGACGAAACTGTGAACAGTGTTTTCAAAAGTGGCTCTTTTATTGTATAGGGAAATAAGTGCTAATTCTGGGCTTGTTTCGTGGAATTGACTTTTTTTTTTGTGCCTTCTGGAACAGATCTTTGGTTCTCGGTTGAAATCTTGGGAAATTGAGCAGACCCACTTTGAGATTTTTTGATACTTTCAAGTAAGTCTCTCGAAGTTGTAATTATCATCTTTTCCTGTGAATTTCAGTTATTTAGATGTGATATTTCTTGATCTTAATAATCAGGTTTCAACATCTTAATTTGTAAGAAAACCCCAATTAAGAGTTGGCTTTTAATGTGTAGATATGTTTGATGTTATATAGTTGTGGCTTCTTGTTTGTGACATACTTCTGCACATGGATTTGAGCGTATTTAAGGAAATTACAAGGAAAATAAAGTTTAATGTAAATTTTAGCAAACTAATTTTTCTATCATAGACACCATTTTTGGTAAGAGACAGTTGATACAATGGACATTGATATTGCAAGTTCTGCCCTAAAATCCTGCTCAATGTGTGAAGTGCTAACATATAATCCCCTTGCGAAGATTCTTTTTGACAGTACTTGTGTGCCAAATATTTATAAGATATAGTTCTTTCATCTTGTCAAAATGTGACAATGGTGAACTGGGCTCAATTTTTCAATTTCACTAAGTGGCCTTAGACTTGTCACATGGGAAATTGTCATGATTTCATCAACAGTTCTTCTTGGAATTTGCTATCAGTTTCAAATTGGAAGCTTTGTTAGCAAATGTCAAAATGAACAGTCCATTAAATGAATCCAGATAAGGATGCTTGCTAAATTGCTAATGTGTTCTTTAGGTAATTAGAATGTCATGAAATGATGTACTCTGTCGGTAATCATCGGATGGGATAACAAGTATCAACCTTCTACCATTAGTTCTAACACCTTGTACTCAAAATTGTCCCCTCCTTTACTAAATCGATGTCTTCCTTTGCAAAAAAGAGATGATGAGAATTGTTTATCAAAAAAAGATTTAGTGTTGATTTCCCATTATGCACTATACAGAATTGTTTATCGAGAATAGATTTAGTATTGATTTCCCATTGTGCATATTTTGTTTAGTGACTTTTTTACGCCCTAAATCACACATTTTTGGCCTATCTACTTAATCGATTCATTCTTTTATTTTTCCCATGCATGGGATCTGAATCATTTGATTGCCACATATCATTAGTCGATGGACTTGACACAACATGATAGCTGATGTATGATCATTATTAGTTCATGTGTAAAAATTCAGTTGTTTTTCAATGTTTAACGATGTTATTTTTACTTTCAATGTTTTTTCTTTCTTTTGAACCTCTTTTGTCACAATTCTTATTATAAATCTCATGGACAATTGTTTTTTAAAAAAGGTTGAACGCCAACCTTTTGCACATGGATGGTAACAAAGAAAGCAACAGATATGTTCCAAATGTTAGTCTGTCAATGACGAAAAAAGATGTTCGCAATGAAAGACGCCGACAGATGTATGCAATACGCAAGGAATTAGATTCGACCATCTGGATCTCATTCATTAAAATCCGGAAGAATCTCACAAATACAAGGCAAGTTATATTATCACGAAATACATTTTCACACATTTTACTTATTTTACTATTTTCGTCGATGTATGTTTTAAGCTTATTACCGTTCGAGGTTATAATGAACCTACATTTGTTAGTTTTTAATGATACTTTATGATTTGTGTTCCTTCCAGCTGATCGGTATAGTAACACAAGTTGTCCTACGGAGGAATTACCTCCTACTTTGGATGATGTGATAGCAAATCCATTCCATCTTTTGGATGAAGGTATAAATTAATCACAAATCTTTTATTGTTTGACATTTTCATTTCAGAACAACAATTTAGTACATCCCTTTACAATCCAGTCATGTCTTCGTTTGTTTAAATTTTTTTAATTATTGCTTCAGGTAATTCTGAATCAAATGCTGATCCTTTTGATTTCCTTACAGCTACAATGTATAACACAGATGTCATAGAACTTGAGATACAACCAGTACTTACTGAATCTTATGTATTAAACCCCCCTACAATTTGTTGTTTTTGTGGTGCAAAGAAATTTCATAGAGAAAGCAATGACTTTTGTTGTTCTAATGGAAAAATTAGATTGCACGATAACACTGTACCTGATGAACTTTTCCATTTGTATACATCAAGCACACATGAGTCGCTACATTTTAGAACTATTTGTAGAAGCTATAATAATCACTTTGCATTCACATCGTTCGGTGTAAAATATGATAAAGATTTGTGCAGGATGAATAAAGGGATTTACACTTTTAGAGTTCAAGGTCAAGTCTATCATTACATAAATAATTTAGTCCCCATTGATGGGAAACCATCCTTTTTACAATTATATTTTTTTGATACTGAAAATGAATTACAAAATCGTCTTAAAAGTTCATTCAAATTTAGTGAGAAACTCTTACAAAAATTATTGGATATTTTACAAATTAATCCTTATGCAAAATTCTTTCGCTCACTAAACAGCATAGAAGCTTTAGAAACATATAAAATACAAATACGTTGTGACCCTGGTCTTGGCCAACGAGTATTTAACACGCCATCAACTTCTCAAATTGCAGCAGTTTGGGTTGATGAAGATCCAAACGCAGATGTTCACATTCGAGACATATCTATTTATTGTCATTCTGGTCATGCACAATTGCACATAAAGTCCATTACTACTTTGGGTGTTATGATCCGCTTCAGTATCCTTTGTTATTCCCATTAAGGGAGCCTGGATGGCATGAGGGTATTGAATATTTTGACACTCAAAAATCTAACATTTCGATTGTTAATGAAAATGTTAATGATATCCATAGTGTTAGTTCAGCTACCGAGTTTATTGAAAAAGAAAACTCAGGTTCATGCTCTGTTTAGTTTTTCATTATTCTACATTTTCTAGCTTCATCTAATTACTTACAATTTACAGTTTTTTTATATTTCTATTATGCTGCTGGTTTGAAAAAAAAACGCAAGCATTTAACTGTGTCATGCCGAGAGTACTAGTGTTATAAACTTCAAATTAGAAATACAGGTAACTCTATTCTTCTTCATGCTGGTCGTCTCTTACAACAGTATATAGTTGACATGTACATAAAGATAGAAACTTCTCGTTTAGATTATTTTCGAAATAATCAAGCACATATAAGAGCTGAACTCTATCAATGAATTGTTGATAGCGTTGAGATGGGTGAGACTAGAAGTTCCAACATCGGTCGTAAAATTGTTTTACCTTCATCTTTTACTGGGGACCCCAGAGATAATAAAAGAAGATATATGGATGCTATGTCTTTGGTTCAACGTTTTGGTAAACCCGATATATTTCTAACAATAACATGTAATCCTAATTGGCCTGAAATTAAACAAAAATTACGCCACATTGATGAGAGCCAAAATAGGCCTGACTTAATAGCACGAATCTTTAGATCTAAGTTACAAGAATTAAAGAATGATTTGTTCAAAAAACATATATTTGGCACATTAGTTGCTTACATATATGTCATAGAATTCCAAAAAAGAGGCCTCCCACATTCTCACTTTCTATTAATTCTGAATAAAAGTTCAAAAAACAATTGTATATCTTCAATTGACCGAATTGTTTCCTGTGAGATCCCAAGCGAAAGTGATTTCCCGTATTTGCGTTCCCGTGTTATAAAACACATGATGCATGGTCCGTGTGGATCATTAAATCCTAATAATATTTGTATGCAAGAAGACAAGACTTGCAAGAATAAATATCCTCGAGAATTCGTTACAAATACAACTATAAATGACAGCTCTTACCCAATTTATAGACGACGAAATACTGGTGAATGTGCAAAGGTCAGGGGATCCATTTTGGACAATAGATGGGTTGTACCTTATAATCCTTATTTATTAAGTAAGTATGATTGTCATATTAACGTTGAAATTTGTTCAACCATAAAAGTTGTCAAATATTTATACAAATATGTTTACAAAGGCCATGGCAGAATAAGTTTTTCGATAAATGCTAATGAGAAAGATATTGAATGTGACGAAATTTCAAGGTATCAAACAGCTCGTTGGATCTCTCCGCCGGAGGCAGCATGGAGAATTTATAGATTCCTTTTAGCTGAAAACTTCCCGACTGTCATTTCATTACAACTACATTTAGAAGACTGTAAATTTGTTACATTTAGGGAGTTTGAAAGTTTACCACCTGTTATCTCTAGGGATTATGTTCAGCGAACCATGTTAACAGAATTCTTTCGAATGAATATTTACGATGAACTAGCTAGAACAATTTTGTACAGGGATTTTCCTATTCATTTTGTATGGAATTCTCAAAGTCGAATTTGGACTCGTAGAAAACAGAAAAATGTAATAGGTCGAATTGTTGCAGCAAATCCGACTGAGGGTGAACGATATTACTTACGAATATTGCTTAATCACATTCGAGGTCCAACATCATTTAACAGTTTAACAAGAGTTAATGATCTTCAAGTAGTATCTTTTCGTGAAGCAATTCTCTTACATGGCTTGTTAAATGAGGATAATAGTTGTGAACTTTGTTTAGCAGAAGCGATTACATATCAAATGCCTACCTCATTACGTAGACTTTTTGCTACCGTACTCTTATTGTGTTCACCGAATAACCCGTGTTCTCTTTGGGAAAAATTTAAGATTCACATGTTTGAGGATTACATGAGAGATGGTTTGTCTTATAACGATGCCGAATTAAAAGCAATCAAATACATAAGTTCCTTACTCGAACCTTTAGGAAAGAATATTAACGACTATAAATTTGTTCCATACAATATAAACATAGAAGAAAGTGAGAGATTGTCAAATATGATTTCTGAAGAAATGCGATATTCTGTGTCTAACATGGATACCAATCAAGAAATACTGTTGAACGAACATCAAAAACAAGCTTATGATATTATTTTAGAAAACGTTTTTAATAACAAAAATTCCATGTTCTTTATTGATGGTCCTGGAGGAACTGGCAAAACTTTTTTGTACAAGAAATTGTTGTCGGCTGTAAGATCTAGAAATTACATTGCTTTAGCTGTAGCTTCATCAGGCGTAGCTACATCCTTGTTACCAGGTGGACGTACAACTCATTCAAAGTTTAAAATTCATTTGGAATCCAGTACCGAAACAAATTGTTCTATTAGTAAACAATCAGTTTTAGCAGATCTTTTACGAATGACAAAACTAATTGTATGGGATGAATCTCCTATGGTAAATCGTTTCACCATAGAAGCTTTAGATAAAGTTCTACGAGATATTAACGATTGCGATTTACCTTTTGGTGGAAAAGTAATAGTTTTGGGAGGAGATTTTCGACAAATCTTGCCAGTAGTACCAAAAGGTAGCAAAGTAGATATAATAAAATCAAGTTTAGTTTTCTCATACTTGTGGCCTTCATTTACAAAATTATCTTTAGTGCAAAATATGAGAGCTCATTTAGATATATCTTATTCTAATTACTTACTCGATATATGTAATGGATTAGAAGTCACTCATTCTTGTGATATGATTACCATTCCTTCTGAAATAACAATACCTTACAAAGATGAATTAGTTTCCTTAATGAGCTAATCAACGTAGTGTTCCCAGATTTACATAATTAAGCGGATAATTTAGCTACAATGATAAATAGAGTTATTTTAACTCCTAAAAATGAATCTGTTGATCAAATAAACACAATGTTACTAAAACAAATTCCAGGACAAACATTTACGTACTACAGTTTCGATGAATCCATAGATAAAACGGAGCAAAGCATTCAAGAAGATTTCTTAAATACATTAACACCAAATGTTATACCTCTACACGAGCTTACTTTAAAAAAGAATTATCCAATTATGCTCCTTAGAAATATTAATCCTTCAGAAGGTTTATGTAATGGTACAAGACTTGTTTGTAAAAATTTTGAACGAAATGTTATAGACGTTGAAATTTCTATTGGTGAACACCATGGAAAGCGTGTGTTTTTACCTAGAATTCCTTTGATACCACTAGAAGGAGACAAAAATTCAATACCATTTAAGAGAACGCAATTTCCAATAAGCCCATGCTTTGCTATGACAATTAATAAAGCGCAAGGGCAAACATTGGATTTTGTTGGTTTGTATCTTCCCGATTCTGTTTTTTCCCACGGACAATTATATGTAGCTCTATCTAGAGCTAGAACAAGTAAATGCATTAAAGTTTTGATTAAACCATCAACTTTACATTCAATCTCTTTACACAGTCTTTGTACAAAGAATGTCGTTTATAGAGAAATTTTAGACTTAGTACATGAGGTACAAAGAAATACTACAATTTAATTATAAAGTCTTAAGAGGTTTATATTTGTTGAATCTTTTATATTGTCCCGTTTTCTACAATTCTTTCTAAAGTGAGTAATGTGTTTAATGTATTTTTTTATTTTTTTTTAGTCTCTATCAATTTCTGTGTTTGACAATATTGATTTTTCCATGAATAGAAGGCATGTTATTTCGATTTTACTGTATGGTTCTACATATGCAAGATTATATTTTTTTTATTTGAGAATTTGTCTTATATCTTTTTGTACAGCCGATTTCATAATTTTTCTTTCATTGTAAGAACTGAAATCAGTTATAATTATACCCAGAAGTAAATCTCAAGCCATATGCCGTAGAGTCACCCCTGCGTCTCTTTTACCTTCAGGAAATGCAGCTGCTATGATCGAGAAACACCTTTCCAGTGGTGATCTGTACATTGGGACTTCTGCAAATAATACGCCAATGAGTTTCTTGAACACTCGATCGGTATTATGAAGTTACTTATATGCTTGATAAAATTTAATAGACTTGGCCATTTTGACTAAAATATATATGTGAAAGTCCAGTTCTTCAATGGTTTAAAAATTTTAGAAAACTGGAATATCTCTTCTTCACTGCTTTTTTGTATGTTTTAGTCTGTTGACATCTTTTGAGAAATTCTATTAGTGAGTTTGGTGTTTTATCCAGTGTAAAAATTCAGGACATACAACTTTTTATCGATCATCTTGTTGTCTATTGGGAAAGCCTTGGCTAATTTTGATGAGGATAACTTGATCCCCCGTTTTGGATTTGGAGATGGTATGGCACCATAAACTTGTAATTTTTTTTTCTCAAAATCTGGATTTGGCTTACTCAAGTTATAAAACTTTAATCTATTTCTCTCTTCCTAATATTTTGATAGCATCAACCCACGATCAAGATGTATTGAGTTTCAACCCATTATCTAATTTTTTTTGGCTCTCACACTTTTAACAGTAATACTCCATTGGAGACCGATGACATTTGAAGTTATCATTCCAGGTGCACTGAATGTCTTTTTAACTTATTATTAATTTTTAATTGCAGAGACTAAGAGAATCTCTTGATGCTAACATTAAGAGATGGGCGACTGGAAAAGTGGGATTGAGGCTGGAGGGAGTAAAGATACTAAAGAAAGCAAGGTGAATAGCAGTAGAAATGATGATAATAGAGAGATGATGGAGATGAATTTGAATCAGGTTAGCAATTACAGTCATGGAGAAGCTGAGGTATTGACAGATGAAATTGAGGAGTCTCAATTGTTTGAAGAAGTCTCAAGAATCAAAGAAATTCTTGACAAAATTTCATGATTCTTGGCAGGACAAAGGAGAGCCCAATATTTCTTATATCTGCTCTAGATTTTATAGAGCACCTGAGCTTATTTTTGGACTTACAGAATATACTACAGCTATAGACATTTGTTTTGCTGGCTGTGTGTTTGTTGAGCTACTTCTTGGACAGGTAGTTCTTTTATATTTTTCAAATATAATATTTCATTTACATGATAGCTAAAAGAATTTCTCACGTGTTATGTTGACTTTCACTTTTCAGCCTTTGTTTCCTGGTTAGAGTGGAGTAGACCAGCTTGTTGGGAAGTTTTGCTCTGATTCCTGTAGAAAATGATGGGAACAACATCATGAGGTGTTAATAAATTTCAATTGTTTAAGGTGTTAATAATTTCAATTTTAGCTGAAGCAGTATCGCTAACGATAAGGTGTTAATAAATTTCAATTGTTTAAGCTCTCCTTATCTTTGTGTTCATTCTATTTCAAGATTTTGTTTAATAAATTCAATTTGTGTTGTATGGACGCTAATCTTACTTCATTTTTCTTGGTACAAACTAGAAACATAAAAGATGTGAATTTTGATGTCGGTGAGTTTATGAAAGTTGAACCTGATCTTCAACAGGAGCCATTATCAGACATGGATTTTGGTAATTTTCGAGTTACTGCTTATATATAAACCAACTTATTTGATTTAATGCAGATACAAATTCTTTTGTTATTTTAGTAACCACCATTACTTCTTGCTGGCTCTATTAATTGAAAACAAATTTTTCCCTTCTCTTTTACTTTCTATTTTGATGCAAGTATTATTGCTGCTTCTTTACACTTTATTTGCCTTTTTCTTTTGGTGTAAATGAAAGATGAAAAGGCTTTCGGCACTCTTTTCTCTGCAGAAGAAATTCTATATTTTGATTCCCCTAGGTGATACATTCTCTGGATCAATATTCTCTTTTATGATAGGTATATTTTCTGTTTGTTTAAATTTTTTCAGTGACGTGCCTTGAGATTTTTGAAAATGGTACCACGAAGCTGAATCAAACAATACTTTCTCTTTATCATTATTGCTAGAAAATTATGATTTCTGTTGGCTTTGGAATTTGGACAAGTAAATTGTACATATCCTATTTTTTGTGATGCCTTTTGCAACTTCAGATTTATAGGATTTAATGAGGAATCGTGACTCAAGTAATACATTCACAAATCTATTGTGACTGTATTTTGACTTTAACACAAAGTGCAAACTCTGCAAACAGAAGCTACCACATTGTCAGCACAATTTACTATAGTACAAGTTTTCACTAAAATTTCATCCATATCAAATTATTTGATAGGCTAACCAATGCCTCGGATCAGAATGTTGCAATTTGCAATCCTTTTTCTAATGTTATAACATAAAATCAGTTTACTTTTTCGTTGGAGGGGAGATTAACCGACAAAACAATCAATTCATATAATTACTTGTGATTTTATACCCCTACAAATATTACCTTATAGTGCAAAAATACCTTCAACTCCACGCTATTAAGTACCCAGCTACACTGTAGCACGTGCATCGCACGTACGTGCACTAGTATGATTAAACGTGTGAGTGAAAAGTTAATAAAATTACTGGGGTAAAAAATGAATTTTAGAAAATGGGTTTTTACTTCGAATTGATAAAAAAATATTTTTTTTCTCAAACCAAATGAGGGCTTTCCCACCGTCAGCGTCAGAATCGCCGAGCCAAAATCTCATCCACTGGCTGCCCCTCTAGGGGGTTTTGGTGACTCACGACAGCAAATAGAACCAGAGAAATTCAGGAGATTTGGGCGTTTAATTCTACAAGGTTTAGGTACTCTATTTGATATGCGTTTTTCCCTCGTATCATTTTATTATTCTTGATTTTTGTTGCTTTTAATTGATGAAATCGAGTTTCATAAAGTTTTTTTATGTCATATTTGTTTCAATTTGAAGAAAAATTCTCAATCTTTAATCATACTTTCAAATTTCATCTGATTTTTGCGCTGTTTTTTACCCTCTTTTATTCGCAAGTTTTATATGTGGAAGTTATGATCAGTGGCTTGCTGAATAGGTACCTTCGAATAAATGCAGCAATTCGATCAATTAAAGGAGAGGCCTATCCCAATGAATATGGGAGAAGTGGTAACTTTTCCTGAACCAGTTCTCATTGATTGATAATTTCTAAATTTTAGTTCTTTTTATATTTCTTTTGTTGTCTGTGCATATGGGTTTAATAAAAAGGCTATTAATTTGTTTAGAAACGTTCACTTTTTGTACTTGTAGCTTTAAAGAATGATCCGAGAGTATGTCATTTTCTCATTCTACCTTATGCAGTCCATTATGCTAAATGTTTTATCAGCTTTACTTTAGGAAGACATCAATTGTAAACACCATGACACCTGATTTTGATCACATAAATATATAAAATTGACCTAAACATGTATTTGTTTTGGTTGTAAGCAGTTCATGGCCAGTAAGGAAGTTATAACACATATGTTTGACTTCCTATTTGTCTGTCTACTCATTCCCAAAAGCCAGTCTCTCATATTTCGAATTTAATTTGATAAATTACAAGTAAACAAGAAATTACTGGGAAGTTTATTGTAATTATAAGCGTTGGCATCACTCATCTAAAATGATGAATTTTGGGATGGAATATTATGCTTTTGCTATTTGGAAACAGAAAAAGTTTCACATCCATGCAAGACATACTAAATAAGGCACTTCTATTGTTGTTCTTGCACGATAAGCATTCTATACATTTCTCATCACACACTTTTTGTGGAAGGGACTTAGATTTGTGTTTTGCTATTGGAAGTTGGGATATTAAAGGGCAAAATGCTGAAAAATTAATCAGAATAGAACTGAGTAGATTAAGATGGATGTTTAGTCACAATAAAATCCAATCAGAAATGGGGTTATAATCTAATAAGTGTAGCTAGCGCAAATTGAGGATAAAATAAGGAAAGGATGTCTTAGATAGTTATCATGTCTTGCTCAATTTTGAAGCATCTCCCATTCACAAAACTACACAATATTATTAGTCATGTTATAAGAGAGGCCAAAATTGGGTGGTTGCAAAATATTTGATTTCCTTGAATCTTTTTAGAAAAGGTAGCTTTCCTCTGATGGAATGGCAAAAAATATTTATGTCATCCACTACAAGTTTATTATGGGCGTTGTACTTGTTACCCATACCACAACTTGTTACCCATACCACAGCTTAGTAAATATGCGATGGTGTGTCATTGGCATATCAATGAACATTTGATGTAGGAGTTTCAAGGTTTCAATATCATGATTTCTGCTACAACACTATATCATACATGGCAATTTCTAAAAGTTGTGGTCTTTTTTATTTATTTATTTATTATCAAATATATTTTGAGGGGTTGGTTGTGGGGAGCCCTAGGGTATGAAGTCGGGCTGACAATAACTTTTATGTTGATGAGTGTACCCTTGTTTTCTCTGTGTGCCAGAATTTTGTGCAAGCGGAAGATGCACAACTGGAGAGTACCAGGGCGAGATGTATTTACTCTTGCATAATTTGTGTTATCTCAAGATTCAAGTATCCTTGTAATGCATCAGTTATCAGACATGTACATTTTTGTTATTTCTGGCAGTTTCAAATGTCCTTAAAAGGCATGGAGCACTAAAAGAGCGCCTTTCTAGGTACAAATATTGGAGAGTACTTGTAATTCCTACATATGGGGAAATAAATTGATCAGACATAAATGATTGACATTTTTCCTCAAGCGCGAAGTCTCTAATTTTTGTGGATTTGATGCTTGAATGATCCATGAGATGAATTTCTTTGTAAAGTGCCTGATAGCAATGACCACATATCTTTTTGGTAATATCTAAAATTGTTTCTGGGCCGGTATTAACTTATACAATTGCAATAGTGCAAGTCTGTAAGACAACTGTTTGTTTGTGGAATTAGAAGGATGTTAGAAGTTTTTGATCTAAAAATGAACTATGTCTGTCTTTCTGTCTCTCTTCTACCAATATTCTTAGATTGTATTATAGTATTATTCATATACAGTGATTGTATTAGGAAGGATAGAAATACATGGATTTGTAACGTCCATCCAGTACTGGGGCTGAAATGGTGTTAATGTTCACAGGGGATTCTGGACCACGTTTAGATCTCGTAAATCTCTTATGGGCTCGGGCTAACATGTTGAATCGTAGTCTACGCTTATTTTCTATCAAGATGTGTATTGTAGAATGCTGATGGACTTCCTATGACGTTGCAGCTTAAAATATGAAATTTCAACTTTATAAGATAATTTTATTTTCACTTTGACTTACTTTTTGCGCATGAATAGGCTTGGCTTCAGTTCTCTACTGTTCTTGTTCTTTACCCATTTTTTGCAACCAGATGTTAACGTGCTGGGTTTGTACTGACATTATTGTATGGGATCATTTTGGGCTCATGATGAAAAGAATGTTCCAGAGGGTGGATGGGCCTTGCCTGGGAACACAGGGTTAATTCGTCCACCCCTTTGTAAAACTAGGAAGGCTTAGTGATGTAAAAAGTTAAAAAACGCGAGTGATGGTTTGTAAATATAGAATATTCTCCAATCATCATTATTGTCATCATGGTGTTTTTTTAATGCAAGGGAAAATCAGCTCTATTATTCTTTCACGTAGACCTTTTCTTTTTAGTGAATGGCTATAATAATATATAGTAGAGGTTCTAAAAGCTGTTGATTTCATTAGGGACTCTGAAAAGACGGTCTTTGAGCGTTTGCAAAGGGAATTTGAAGCTGCCCGTGCTTCTCAAACTCAAGGTAGCTTTAGATAAAATCTTTTGAGCACTGTATTTTTTACTGTTCCTTTAAGATTTTGAAAATACTGTTGGTGGCTGCCATTTTGTGCTTCTTTGCATGTGGGCATATGTTGTTGGCTCATAATGTTCCCTGCATCATCTGTGATTTGTATGTCTTTTTTGTAAGTTTTTGAAATAATTAAATTAACATCAACTGCCAAGCAAGGACGGAACCGGCAGATATGTAAGCCACGCAAGATAAGGAAACATATATGCATTAACCTGCTAAGATATCAACATAGGAGTGAAACCCAATCAAAAACTTAGGAAGAAAATGAAAAACAGGTTTTTGGAGAAATTGTACCCTCATGTAACAGTTTGTGATCCGACCACTTCTTCATATGCCAAAAGCTGCAAACACCTGTTTGGGAGAATAGAAACTTAGACAAAATTTCCACCTTCTGCACGTGTAATAATATCTTGCCACTTCTTTCTTTTGTTAGCCACTAAGTAGTAATTATGATACATAATATTGGATACAGCAGTGAACCCATACTCTTATCTTTATTGAAGATTGAAGGGAAATACAAAAAGATGTTTGTTGGCTCACTAGGAGTTTATTTTCAACGTAGAAGTTCTGGGCGCCTAATGTTTTTCTGGAATTTAAGTTGTAGACTCCATATTTTCTTAACAACCAAAGAAGTTGGTAAGTTTAGAAAGGATGAGTTGTGAAAAGTGAAAACTGTTCTAGTTACTTCAAATGAATAATCTGGAAAGTCAGTCAACTCGCCCATAATTAGAAATCGTGGTGATAATGAAATTACATATTATTATCCTATTTCTTTAAATTTAAAGGACCTTAGACACGAAAAGAAATATCAATGTTTTGATGGAAATCCTATTAGATATATTATACGAAGATTTTGTAAGCTGGATTCTTATTTGAGGAAAACTAATTATGTTTTATTTTGTAGATTTTCTAGTATTTTATGTTATTTCTTTAGTTGTTTCCACTTAAAATTAGATTAGATAAAACCCTATGTAAAGGAAGGCTTTTGCATTTTATTTTAGCGACTCATAAATTGAATAAACACTCTCTCTCTCTTCTCTCTCATATGTCTCTCTGATTCCTCCTCTTTTTTCCTCACTTCCTCCTCTTCTCTTATTCTCTTCCTGTTTCCCATCCTTCTACAAATCCAGTTTTTGTTCATTGTTCCCACCATCCTATTAGATGTATTATATGGAGACTTCCCTAGTTTCATTCTTATTTTAGGAATAGTAAATAGGGTTTATTTTATATAATTTATTTAGTTGTTTCTACTTAAATTAGATTAGTTAAATACGAGGGGATTATGCATTGTATTTTACTTGCCTTTGATAAATTGAATAAACTTTCCGCTTCTCTCTCTTGTCTCACATCTAACTCTTTGATTCCTCTCCCCTTTTCCTCTTCTGCAATTCGAGTTCTTGTCCGATTGTGTACGTCGTCATTTTCTTTTCAATTCTACTTCCATTCTCATAGTTTTAATTGTTATCCTTATAATAAGATGATTCTCTCTCCTATTATCATAACATCTTAGTCCTTAGATTACTTGAAAACTGATTTTACCTATCACCATTCACTTGTAAGATATAGTTTTCTTAATGTTCTTAATTCGATGTGAATTTTGTGGAGATCGCATTAAAGTCATGATTTCCATGCACGCGTGAATATGTGTAAATGGATCTGCCTATATTAGATCCGATCTGATAAGAATAATTATCTGATTCGATAATCCAACGGATATTTGATTGTGAAATCCATATCCGATTTGCTATGTTTTCGGATATTCGATCCGATATTAAAGAAATTAGGAAAAAAATCAATGTTGGAATCAATTTTTTTTTCTAATTCTTAAACGGTTTTAATAATTATAAATTTTTAAATTTGTTTATGTTTTGAATTTGATGACTTTTTTATTCTAAATTTACTTATTTTCTCATTTATTTATTTTAACAATTCAATTATTTATAACAAATCAGATCAGATTGTTATCAGATCGAATTGACATATATCCATATATGATCTATTTAGTTAATGGATTATCGAATTCGGATCTTGATCAGGTTATCGGATTGAGATCCCAAATCCATCTCCTATTAATCTCATCGGATTCCGATCAAAACCCAATTCATTGGCAGTCCTATATACAATTAAGACACAAAACATATTTGCATTTTCCTTTTACTATTTATACTATAATAAAATTCCCAAACTGATAAACTGCTAGGTAGTTGGAATATTTATCTGCACAAAATATTTTGACTACACGAGATTATTGATATATTGCATGTTGCTTATTAGTGTAGGATGCATATCTTCTTCTTCTGAGTTTTGTTACTAGTTTTGGCACTCATTACTGTATATTGTACTTTCAACTGAAAATTGTGTTGATTTTTATATTGAAGATTTTTATATGCTTTCGCTAGCCTCTTGAATTGCTTCTGATTTGGTGGATAATGCACGTGGAACTTTATTAAATACCTTTGTCACACTTCAAATATCATCTTTTGTTAGTTTTGTAAATATGTTAATCAATTTGCAGAAATATACTTAGATGGTGAGCAATGGAATGATGGTTTATTAGCAACAATAAGGGAGCAGGTATGATTTCAGTAACTCGGTTTAGTAGTTTTAGTAATAATTCTTTTCATTTTCCATGGAGATTATAGAGTTGAGAATTCAATTGAAATTGCTTTTCTTTATAGAAAAAAAAGTCATTCTTGAATTTCATTGGGAAAACAGTGATTGTGGAATTTTTTTATTTCTCTCCGTTTTCTCATGTGCATCTTTTTGTGCTCTGATTTTGCTGCTTACTTGTTGGTAGCGTATCTTGTCTTCATACGAGTTTCCACTTTCAGAGGCACACTATGTTGTTATTTATGGTAGGTTCACATGGAGGCTGAAAGAAAGGCAGCACAATTGTCAGGGGATACAACTGCATTGCAGCCAGTACTCCCTTTTCATGGAAAAATTACTTATAGAGCTGGAAATAAGGTATTTTATGATTGTTAGGAATACTTGTTAATGTCTCTTAATAAATCCCGGAATTTTGTAGGACTATTTTATTTGATTTCCGGTGTCATACTGAGATGGTATTCTTCTATTTTCCTGGTATTGAAGAAAGGGAAGTGTAGACAAGTTTCAACCAACTTCTACCCGTTTAGTACTGGTCATGCACCATTTTCATTTTCTAGATGATAAAGTAAGATTTGCCTTATAGATGTGATCAACAATATGCTGTTGAAGAACTAAGAGTACTTGTGTGAGTTGTAGCACTCGTGCCTAGTGCTTTCCCCATGGCTTAGGCCTTAGTATGAATTAGTTTCTTGCTTCTTGAATGGCATAAGCATACCGATCTTTTGATTACCTCTAAAACACTTGACATTCACTGGTATAAGAATTCAGCATTAACCGGCAGCCTGTATTACACATTATGCACATGCAGTTACTAGTGGAGTACTCAAGTTCCCTCCTTGTCTTAAGAGGGAAGTCTTCTTGTTTTCTTGTTGGGAATATTGAATACTGTTCTGAACCAAATCTAAATATGAAGGAAAGAAGTAATAGTCTTATGCATACTAAGGTGGCACACTTTAGTAGCCATTTCCTGTGTGGTGCCCTTAGGAGTATAATTAAGCTACCACCTGATTCAGTTATAGGAAATGTTGAATTTTATCCCTTTAAACTGGGGTGAACTTGATAACAAGTGATTTAGGGGTGAAAGACTTGTGATGCTGTACGCTTCCCAATGTTTAAAAAGGCGTAAATAGGTACCGAGGCATTTTTCCTTCGTGAGGCGAGGAGTAAGCCTCAAGGTGGAGCGAGGCCTCCACAAACTAAAATAATATGTCAAAATTATAAAATAATACGAAAGAAATTTTTTGCCAGAATTTTAAAATCAGAAGAATTGGAATTTTTGCTGAATTATATGTGTGATTGCGTGGCTGCCTTGCAATCTTGTGGTAGAAGAATTTGAGAAATACAAAAAGATAAAAAAAATTAAAATCAGAGACGAGATGATATTAATAAAAAAAATATAAATAAAGGCATATTACCTGCTGGAAATTTTAGAATTGCGCCTTGAGTTTTGTAGAAGGCCTCTTGTTTCTTGGAAGTGGTGAGACGTGGGGTAGTATAGTGGAGTTCTTTAGGGTTTTTTACTGGTTAATCCTACAATAAAAAGAATTGATGGGCTCAATTTTTGTTTTATCATTTGAGAACAAGATGGGCCCATGTGAAAAGCCCCTTTTAGATATGAAACTCATGCTTACACTTAAAAAAGAGGGAAAGAATAAAAAAAGAAAAACCAATAAAATTGAGATGCACGTCTCACACCCCTTGAGAGTTGCACGTACTAAGCCTGTCTTATTGAAAAAGTACTGTTAAGTACCGCCTCAAGGCACAAAAGTGCATTTCACTGTAAAGCAGGCCTCAAGGCGCGCCTCACTGGCACCTCTTTAGACCATGCCATTTCCAGTGTGGAGGTGCCCAGGAGATAGTTAAACTTCCACCTATTTATCTTATCGGAAATGTTGAATTTTATCCCTTTAAACCGTGGTAAACTTGGAGCACAAGTGATTTAGGAGGCAGTGTATGCTGGTAGACTCGGAGGTTTGTTTGAACCTTTGAATTAATTCAGGTGGACCAAAATTACAATCATAAGCCCACATTTCCTTCAAGGACTTCTCCTACTGCAAGGATTATGACTCCAAATAATGAGAACCTTTAATTGCTAAAGGTAATTCTAGACCAATAACTATATAAATAACTAATATTAGAATTCCACACTTGTCCTTTGTTCTGTGCATCTGTTTTGCATAAGACCGTGTTGAAGTTTAGGTAAATGGCAGCAATTTTAATTGACTATGAACAACATGATTGACTACTTAACAAGGCATTCTTTATGAGCAGACAATTTTCTGTTTGGAAGGAGCAAGGATTGGCATACAATATGAGACATCATTTGCTGGTAATTACAAACTTTCTGGTTTCATACGAGTATGGATTATTACTAATTGGGGAAAAAAATATCTGGTGCTGCTTAAAGTTTATAACAATTTTCTCTCATTTCTTGTTTCTGATTGGATCATATTCGATAGTGTTCCATTTTTGTGAACGAATTTGTAAAGGTTGATTTTTAGTTGACTGGTCATTGTGATTAAATGAGCCATCCTGGCTACAAGGATGATTTTTTTTTTTTGTGCATATAAACCATAAATGGAAACATCTTGGAAAAAATAAATGGGAGTAGACTCAAGAGAGTTTTTTGTGTTGAATTTTGAACTCAAGCAATTAAGTAACTGGCCAGGGACCCACAAAATTGCTTTGACCAACGCCTTTCTAATTGATTCTCTTGGGTGTCCCATGCACTTGTAATCTCACTGTTCATTCAGTTGAATAATGAATTATGATTGGGAATTAGTAACTTTTTATCTAAGCAGTAAGTGTGATAAAGCATGGAAATGCAGAAGTGTAGTAGATACTGAAGAAGTAGACTTGATTGTCCTACTAAATCTTGATATGGCTCAATGTCCTTTTAATTGCGAAATACTAGGTTATATGTAATTTCCCTAGCTTACTTAGAATCACATCGAAAAACCTACTTATGTAGAATTGGAACTGAGTCACAGTTTCCAGTTGCTGGTGGTGCAAATCCATGGATTTATGTTTAACGCAATACACTTTAACAAAAGATGCATGGATGGTGACATGGAACTATATTACTCGTTAAAACAAGAGTTCATCTTTTTCTGCTAATGGTAAATACCACTGCATGATATTTACTTGAATTTGCCTAACCTGTGTGGACTTGCCTTAGGATCATTAAGAGAAGATAAATGTAGAGAGAGAGCACCCACAATATGAGCCACTCGATAAAATAGAAGTTGTTTAAAAGATACCAGTACTAAATTGATGCAGTTACACATTAAGTACTTAGAAAAAGCTAAATTGAGATGTCATCACTCATCGTTAACTTTACTTGCAACTAAAAGCCTTTGAACCTCTTCCTGGCAGAAAATATAGTTCCTTCTGACATTCAAATGAGTTCACTAAATTTGTTGCAATCTATACTGCCTTCATCTAGATGATCCATTATAATAAGTTTTGTCAAACTTCACCAGAATAACCTCAAATGAATAACAGATCTTGTAGTTCCTTTTTGATGTTCAAAGAAGCTTCATTAAATTTTTTGCCATCTTCACTGCCTACAACTAGACGTGACATTAGAGCGAGTTTTATTGAACTTCACCAAAATAACCTCAAATGGGTATTGTTATCCCAAAAAAACTAAAAAAAATAAATAAGGGCAGTTTGTGACATAATTATTTTTTCAATGATAGAGGCCGCTTAATATTAAACATTCGACCTTTAAGCTATACATTCCCCCCCCCCCCCCACCCCTCTTTCATTCTGTGCTTATTTGTTTGTACAATGGAAAGTTATAACCATTCAATTGTTGGACTTCAAACAGGAGAACCTTGCGACTTCTACCATTGTGTTCTTGAAAGCAAGTCATTTCTTGAGAAAATGACTGTTCTTGAACATACAGTTCCATTTTTCTTGCCAATACGTGAAGCTGAAAATGATCTTCTCTCTTCAAATGCAATGGTGAGACTGGTTGCTTAAACATATCATTGTTCATTGGCTGACTATACATATCTCAAAGCATCAGTGCCCTTATCTTGTTTCAGAAATTCATAGACCACATGGGGGATTTATTACAGGCTTATGTTGATAGACGAGAGCAGGTATTTTGTCCCTTTATAGATACATCTTTGAAGGGTTCAATTTAATTCTCTTATATACTGTATAATATAAAATAATTTTTTCCCCTTTCCTAATTCTCTCTGTATTTCTATGTTCCCTTTTTTGCATGAATTTGTTTTGATTTTTCAAATAATTCTTCTTCGTTTGAGTAGCACATATTGTTTACTCATGTAAGCATAATTTCTAGTTACGGAACGTAGTTATTCCCAGTCCAATGCTAGCAACCATGCAGTAATGATCTAAAAATGTATTTTTTTTTTTTTTTAAATACAGGAGTTTTCCCTTTACGTGTGTAATTTTAGTATGCATTCCTAATTCCAGAACTACCAGACTGCCTCAAACTAACTATATCCTCTAGATGCTACATTCCCTCGAGCCCTGTTCTGTATAGATGGAAAAATGTTGATGGAGATGGATCTTAGTGTAGCATTTCCCAAACTTGAGTTTGTGATGGCAGCAGATCAGCAACCATCTTGAGTGAAAGGTTGAAATGCATAGTTTAAAGCAATCTCAAGTGTAGCTATAGTCATCTGTTGGCCTTCTGTTGAAGAGTCCTTCAATAGACATCTATTGACCTTTTGGACTCAAGGGTCAAATTAGTTGCTTTATGATCTTAAGGTGCAATATTTTGTTTATGAGAAGTCATTTTTATCTTCGACAAATTCAAATAAGTTGCAATAAATCCCTCGTAAACCACATTCTTGCTCAAGGAGATAAATCCCTCTTGGGCAGGACCTATTACATTTGGAAGCCAAAAATTATGGGATAGCAATTGCTTCACTCTTTGGGGCTTAGGCTAAGAAGATAGGCTCGTTGTTCAAATAGATTTGTTTTTACCTCTGTTTAAATGGAAGTATCTGGATTAACTAGCTGAATTACTGATTTTTCTTTTCTTCTTGCAAATTATATGTTGCGTGTTATATTTTTGTTTTATTCAATTTACAGAGTTGAGAGGCAATTCTCTCCGATAATTTATGAGCATGTATAGACAGTATGGTAAAACAAAGGTTTTTGTTTAGGTTTATACAGGCTCACTAATTTCAGACAAAACAGTTGTATATGTTAAATTTTCTAAAAAAATTCATCAATTCCATTATGAAAATCACAAAGAACAATATCTAGGAATCGAAGTTAAGAATTACTTACAAGATAGAAAGGAAAAGTGATTAAATTCCATCCTCTTGCGGAAAGGTGGGGATGCTCTATGTTCTCCAAAGAATAAATGATACATTTAAATGCTTTTTATCTTCAAAATTGAGTTTTTAGAATCATAAAAATTCTCATGTAACTCTCCTAAAAATTACCCATATGATGCTATAGGGAATCGCCTTCCATGTTTGTCCCAAAATAGAGATGATATGACAATTCCAAACTCTACTACTAAACTCTATGTTATGAACTTGATGTTTCAAGGATCCATGAGAGACTTGGGTTCTCTCAAATCCGCCCCTTTTGGTCTTGTGAAGCAGTAGGTCATGTGAGACCAAAGCTTGGTTGGCAGCAAGTGATTCATGAAGTTAGGCATGACTAAAGAATGGAAACTTTTTATTGATCAACTACTCAAAATACCACAATGAGTGTGGAGCTAAATACAAAACTTAGGACACACAAGGAAGATAAAGAGAGAGTTTGAAAGAATAGAATCTTTTTATTGCTCTCTAATTCTCTCTACAACTTGATTATTGCAAATGAGCTCTTTACCCTTAAAGTTGTAAGTCGTAACCTCCAGAAGTGGACATGGGTGATAAATTCAATCAAATGGTTAAAAGATGCTCTCTATATACTAGTGTACAAATATCCAAGATGTTTACAATATAGGCAGGCTTCTGTAGAATGTTCTTGAACTCTTGGAACTGATATCCCTACTTCTTTATGGGGATTTAGGTAGATTAGTCAGCGTGAATGCACACTGTGCTGCACCATGTCTAGGCTGCCTTTGGCTGTGGCTGTTGCTATGGTTTCAGCAGTCTGCCTTCAGGTCTCAGACTCTCAAGTTGCCTGCAGCTCCTGTTAGCAAAAATCTGCTCTAATGAATTTTAAGTAGAATTGTGCATGATGTAAAGAGACTGCATGATATAAGAGAACATATTCTATTGCTGTATTTCTTTATATTGGGTTCGTTTCCCGGCTGTTGCATTTTTTAAACCTTTCAAAAAATTTCTTTATATTGCATTAAGATGATCAAACTTCATTTGCTTTGAAGTAGGTTTCCACATAATGAAATCCTTTACGTTCCTTTAATTGTAGTTTCATTTTTGCAGTATCTTCTTGACATGAATATTCTGATTTTTATAACTCGTCTTCTGAATTGCTCGTCTTGTTTTTCTCCAGGTTCGTCTTATAAAGGAACTGTATGGAAATCAAATTGGAGAACTTTATCACAGCCTTTCGTATCATATGGTTGAATTTGTGGTTGATGATTTTGATTGGTAGGTGTAACCCTGCTCGTGTATATATATTTTTCTAGTCTATCTTGGTGAATTTTTTAACAACATAATTGCTTCCATAGTTTTGTTGTTTTTCTTTTCTTCAAGCTTGGTCTTTATAAAACAGTTGCCTTGTTTGAAGTTACGTGACTCTTACTCGTTTTTCACATTTTATTGAAGCACAACACGTACAAATTGAAAAAGTTGAACTACTATTCAGGCTTCTTGTTATTTATAGGCCCTGTTTGGTGGCCATTTTTTTTGGGAAAAACATTGTTTTAAATAGTGATTTTTGGTCTCTTATTCATTGGAATAAATAATATGCTTGTCAAAGTTAATATCTTATTAATGGATCTCTTTATCTATTTTACAGATTCTTAAATTGAAAATAGAAAGAAAAAATAAAAAATACCTATATGTGGTTTTTATTTGGTCTAGAAAAGTCTGTGATATGGTGCCAATGGATAAGAAATGGTGTGGGCTTGAGAGAATGATATTTTATTTAACATATCATTATGTATGGAGTAATCACAAATGGAAAATTTGGTTTAGGCAGTAATAGTAGAAAATGTTTAACTTCTATAGGCTTGTGTGTAAAGGTTCTACCTTGACCCTTATTTTTTCCTCTATTTGTGCTAGGTTGCATGATGTATCCAAGATGAGATCCTTTAAGATATGTTATTCGCCGATGATGTAGTTTTAGTTAACAAAACTAAAAGATCGTAAGTTAGAACTTTGAAGACCTTTGGAATCTAAACGTTTTAGGTTATTAATTATTTAGAACTGAGGCACGTAGATAGAATGTTGTTTCGTGTGCGACTATGAAATCCCAGAATTATATGGTATCGTGAACAAGGAATAAGTGATGAGGAGTGTCGAATCCAACGGGGATTATTGTATTCACAATTGAGTAAACTAAAGCTAACTTAATTCGAAAGTCGAACACACAAATTTATCAATTTTTTCTAAGAATCTAAACTAAAGTGTAACAAAAACTATTTTAACAAGTAGAATTGAAGTTTGAGGAAAATTGAATGAGCAATATGTTGGGAATTCGGATATGGCTTGATCCGTGTCTTATAACTTCGCAATTTGTAATTTAATGTCCTACACTCCTACCCATTTTCAATTTATTGACCCAATTCTCCTAATGTAGTTAATTACCTCTCTTGATTTTGAAATTAACCCTAATTGATTGCATTAGTTTACTATATATCTATATAAACTAATAAACCAATCAATTGCATTATGATTAGTGAGACTTGCCAAATGGGTCACTTAACGCCTAGAAGTATATCTCTATCTTGTAATTAGAACCCAAGGTGATTTCTACGGGGTCTAAATTGAATGATAATATCTTAGAGACCCACGTATTCACTAAACAGTAATTTATTTATCAAGTTAATGAAGGCAATTAACTCATAGCAATCACATCATATAAATGAGGAAAACTTGAATTAAAACGAAGATTATGTTACATCATTCATCCCAGCAAACCACAATCTAGCGCTTAAAAAAGAAAATAATATACAAATGTTTAGGGAATATATTACAAAATTTTTGAAATTAAGAGAGTGTTGAGAACATTTGGAACCCGTCACTAAGAAACAAATCCGAGTGAAATTGAGCTTTAGCCTTCTTCTCCACTTGAATTTTCTTCATAAATCTCCTTTTTTCTTCTTTGGAATAAGGATGAATGTGGACTTATCGTAGAGGATCACAGTGACCTAAAAAGTAATTGGTTTAGGTATTTCGGTCCTACTATTATAATGAGGACGTGAAAATGATGTTATACGTGGTACACTAGTGAGTTGGACAAACGGAAAAGTGCTATAGGGATTTTGTTTGATTGTAAGATGCCTATCAAGTATAAGTTTTATTGAACAGCAACCTAGACCAACCGTGCTTTAGGTACCGAGTTTGGTAGTTAAAAGGACATTTTCCTAAGAATGTATTGATGCTTCGTATGTTATAGAATTAATAGAATGGGAAAGATAGTTACATGTCCTTTCTATTGAACAACAACCTAGATCAACCGTGCTTTAGGTACCGAGTTTGGTAGTTAAAAGGACATTTTTCCTAAGAATGTATTGTTGCTTCGTATGTTATAGAATTAATAGAATAGGAAAGATAGTTACATGTCCTTTCTATTGAACTACCACCTAGGAAAAATAGTTACACGCCCTTAGTGGAGATGATTCTGATTTTAGATAAATTTGCTCCCGTCTTTCCCATTGCCATCTTCATGTTAGATACACTGTTTTCGAAGTGCTTGCTTGGCTAAGCTTGACCAGCTTATAAGCAATTATAAGCTTTGCCAAACATGCACAAAATAAATGTTGAGGTTAAACGAAATGACAGTGCTTGGTCATATCTTAGAAGTACGGGAGCTTCGATTAATAAGGGCAAGAACATATCCGAAGATTGAAAGGTAAACTAATATCAACATAGCATGATGTGGTTGCTAAATATTTCATTTTGTTGAATCTTTCAGCAGATTTCACTTATGAACTGGGGCTTAATTTATTTTTGTAGATTACACATTGAAGAATAGTTCTTCTGATAATGCTTGAGATATATTTTTAGATTGTCAATAAATCCTTAATGAACAACACATTCTTCTTGCCCGTGCTCCCTTTCCCTCCTATTTTGGTAAGATGTATAATCACAGAAGTTTCACGATACCAGGTGACGTCACAGATGCTGGAATTGTATCATCGTATAGGGAGTCTGTGATTGTGGTTTAAGATACCTTCTCTGAAATTTACAATTACAATGCGACATACAACCATTTCACGTTGTCCCCTCAAACTTTTAGATATTCACAGAGAACTGTTCTCTTTACATTACATTTTTGGCCGAGTCTCTATGAAAGAGAGAATAAAAGCAGATTCAGCATCTGCTGTATATGCTTTGATCCTCTGTTTATTAATTTTTTTTTTTTTTTTTATATTGTATCATCAGCTCTTTCCTCACCACTTTTCTGAACCTCTTGTACCTCATTATTTTGATGGCTTACAAGTTCATCATTGCTGGATTGTCCGGATCAACAAGTTGTACCATTTCTAATCTATGATTTGCATGAACTGAGCTATGTAGAGTAGTCAGTTATTTATTCTCTTGGGGATTTACGACCTTTATTGCTCTTTTATTATCAAAATGAAGCACCAAACTTAAAAGGCAAACAATATGGATCCCCATATCAGTTTACATTTATTTAGTTCGTGTTCTATTAATTATGGTTTGGTAATTAATAGTCTTAATTTATTTCTTGTATTGTTCAGCCATATCTGTGCTCGTATAAATTGTAATGATTTTTCAGTTCAATATTGGAAACTAAGTCACCCTTGAGTGCCGGTTGTAGGCAATAAAATGTTATCTTTTTATTTTTTTATTTTTATTGAAGTAGCTGTTATATTGCATGCTGTACTATGTCAAATACTGAAGCTAAGTGGACAATCTAATCTCGTATCAACCCTTTACATGATTATGGTAGTTCTTTTACAACTGGAAGCATCTTTCTTTATCTTTCACAATGCACATCCAACTAATAGTAGTAACTTTCTACTAATCTCCGGATATAACTGGCTATGATTTATCAATTAGTTTAGACGATTTGATGCCTCTCTCTCTCTCTCTCTCTCTCTCTCTCTCTCGTTATGGTATTTTCATGCAACCTTGCCATCCTACATATTTATTGCATTAATGTTCTTTAACCATATTGGTAGCGGCAATGTATGTGTGGATCCTTTTATGCATGTGTTCACACGAATTATTTGTCTAATTACTATAACCCTCTGATTTAAATTCTATCTAGGTTTCTACATGCCCCAAGTTTCAAGTTTGCTTTTGTTTTTCCACTTGCAGCAAGCTTACATTGAGTCTTAAATACGCGGTGGATCTTCTGTCCGTAGTTCCAACAGGGGTCAGTGTCCTTGCATGGCCAATGCACGCTGTAACAATGAACACTAGGGAAAATGGAGTGCTGGGAACTCAACCTATTCCAACTCGTTTGTCATATGCAGAGGATGCATTACGATCAATGAGTTTACCTGAAGGTCAGTCGGATAGTGGTAACCCTGTTGTGCATTCCTGTTACTGATTACCGTAGATGCTAATATACCTTATTCTCCCAACAGCATATGCGGAGATCGTTCTGAACTTGCCCCAGGTTCTTAAAGAAATATATCCACAAGAAAATTTTGCCCAGTGATCGTTCCTATAGGAACTGCAGAGGGTGCTTTGATGGACCGAAAAGAAAATAACTTGGCATTGAAAGCGATATAGCTCACTTTTTCTCTCATTTGCAGGTGGAAAATTGCTTTGTTCAATCTGTCTATATTTTAAGGCAATCTGTGTTCATTGGCTGAGTTCAAAATTTTTATTTATTGTGGATAAATACATTATTAGTCACTCACCTTCCAGAGAAGTTTTTTAGTTACTTCCAATTTCAAATGCTTCACTCAAATTTTTTGTTTTATGTTAAAAATTTAAAATGTTAATTTATGATTGAAAAAAAAGATGATGAATATAATGTTTTATAATGATAGCAGAAAATATATAAAAATATTTGGAAAAAAACTTGTTACCTCCACCATCCCATAGCCTTTGTGCATACCAAAATGTTTTTCTGGCTTTGAGGGCAAGTTGAAAAGGTGATTGCTTGTTTCTTTGAAAAAAAAAAAAAAAAACCCCTTAAATGTGTTGTTCAGAAAGTATGATTCTCAAATCGAAATGCATAACAAAATAGTCAAGAAATTAAGAAAGTCTAATCGAATTAAACAGACGCCGGTATGGATTGCACTAACACCTTAGAGAAAAGTAAGCAGATTTAATTATAATTAATTAAATTATTAAGACTTTTCTTCAAAAAATAGGTGTTAATTATAAACATATATTTTAATATTTTTAAAACTATATTATCAAATAATACATATTTATGTTTGGTCACTATTGTAATAAGATTTTTGGAAATAATGTATTTTTGAATAGTATTTTTTGAGAGAATGATTGGTTAAAAAAGAAGGAATTTTTTTTTAATTTACGTGTAATATTATTTTATTGAAAAATGTGATTAAAAATAAAATAGACAAAAATGTATTAAAATTTTAAGGGATAATTGCAATAGCGGTACCAAACCTTTCATTTAGTAGAAGACTATGTCCCAGCCTTTCATTTGTGTCACCTACAGTACCAAACCTTTTATTTGTGCCACCCACAGTACCAAACTTTTCAAAAATGTCGCAATTGAAGTCCAAATAGATGGTTTCTGTTAGTTTAACCGATAGTTGATCAAATAATTAACTTTGACAATAATTTTGACTGATTTAAAAATGTTAAAATGATAATTTTATATTTTTAATAATAAAATAACCAAAATCAAATAATTAAAATTAAAAATTCATTCCACCTTCTTCTTCTCCATCCACCCTTCCTCCCCCTTCTTCTTCTCTTCCATCCCCAGTTTTGGGGAACATTTCCACCTTGAAACAGTTGAATCTCTCGTACAACACGTTTTCATCAAGTCAATCCCGCCGAAGCTTGGAAATCTCACGAATCTCTAGGTACTATGTTTACGTAGACTAATCTGGTAGGTGGAAATGTGGAATCCCAAACTGGGTTAACTTCGGAGGCTCACCGACTTGGATGTAGCTCTCAACGCATTAACGAGTGGAATCCCGAGTTCATTAATCTGGTGGGTGGAATCCCAGTTGCCACTCGGGTCACTCAACCCGTATGAGAATAGATTCCAAGCATTGTCAATTTGCCTAATTTAGGCCCCGTTCGGGAGGGCTTAAAATCCAATTAAAATTGAAAATATGGCCGTTATTGGGTCCCACCCGTCTAATAAAAGTCAACAATAACGACTATATTTTCAATTTTAATCTGATTTTAATCCTTCCCAAACAAGCTCTTATATGAGTTAAGCATTGCCACTCAGAACCAATTAACTGATAAATTACCTTCAAATCTTGAAAAAAAACTCGCCTTTACAATGGATTAATGTTTCAATGAACGGGTTTTCAAGCAAAATGCCTGAGAATCTGTGTTCAAAGGGTGTTCTTGAAGAGGTTTTAATGATTGAAAATTCATTTTTCGGCCAAATTTCGATAGCTCTAGCTGAATGCCATAGCTTATTGCGTGTAAGGTTCGGGCACAACGAACTTTCCGGCAAAGTTCCTGCTAGTTTTTGGGGTCTTCCTCACGATGGGGTTGGGGTGGGGTAGATGGAGAAGAAGAAGGTGGAGTGAGTTTTTAATTTTAATTATTTAATTTTGGTTATTTTATTATTGAAAAATGTAAAATTACCACTTTAACCTTTTAAAATAGTCAAAATTATTGTCAAAATAAATTACTTGGTCAACTAACTGTCAAACTAACAGAAACTATCAATTTAGACTTCAGCTAAGATATTTTTAGAAAGTTTGGTACCGTTTGTGACACAAATGAAATGTATGGTACCGTAAATGGAACAAATGAAAGGTTTGAGCAACGTCTGCTACTAAATAAAAAGTTTGGTGTCGCTGCTGCAATTATCCCAAATTTTAATGGGAGCCGCCAAACAGGGGCTTGGTAAGCTGACATATGGACATATGGTCATGGATGGACATTAGATGAGGATAGATTATCGGATTTTTGATCTTAAAGCTTGAATTTGTTAACCTTTTATGAATATGGTTGTGCTACTTGTACATTATGACATCCATAATGGATGACATAATGTACAAATGGCAGTACATTATTGGAGCCCGACACACCCTCCAATAGGATAATTCCACTTGTACATTATGCCATCCATTATTTCATAATGGATGGCATAATGTACAAGTGGAATTATCCTTACGAATGCGAGAAGCTTTTATATTGACTTATACCTTAAGAGTTCATATTGAGAATTTAACGAACCTGCCTAATAATAATGAAAATGTCTAGTTAGGCAAGAGTTGACCACTAGATGATACTAATAGAGCATGGATTATAAGAATTTATTGAGCCCCCTAGTTAGCTCCAATACTTTGGGATTTTTTTTTTTGGGTACCCTTTGGAACTATTTTATCAATAATTTCATGTTGCGCAGTGCCAAATAATCACAATGACACGCACACATAGAACTTATCCAAACCCATCAAATGTTGCTATTTCAAAAGCTAAAGTTGCCATCGAGTCTCAAACTCAAACCCTAAAAGATGAGTGAATAAAACTCTTTGTTTTCTATTACCCGATAATGCAAAATTTTCAGTTTCAATCCTTTTTCCTTTTTTACCTTTCTTCCTTCTTTTTACCTATTTTAAATGTAAAACATGTCAATAATTGAAGTAAATTTGTTATAAAGTTCAAACAACCTTGCACTTGGTATATCTAATATTTGAATAATGTTATTCATTATGATTAGTTAAAATGTTATTCATTGTTAACAATCAATTTAGGTGATATTTGAACAATGAATCAAGAGGTCCGTCATGAGTTACTTAGGACTCGTTTGACACGATTTTTTTTTTAATTTCCTGTAAAAGAGTTTTTGAAAGATACTACCTTTATTTTTGCTTGAAAACTAATTTTTAAAAGGGTTTTTTAGTTTGTAAGTATTTTGGGAGGAAATTACATTGGATCAATTTTATCTAAAATCTCTTTTAATTAAAAGAAATACTTTCATAAAATTAGTCAAACAAATCTCAAAATATTTTTTAGATCTCGAATTTTTTTTTTAACTTTTCAAAAATCATATCAACTGACAGCTTACACAAATGATAATGACCACTAACAAAACAATGAATAGTAATACTCGATTTATTTGTCAAAATAATTTGACCCAAAAAATGAAAGAAAGAAAATAAGAAAAACTAAAAAGATCCTATTTGTGGGGGAAGGGTCCCAGTCCCACAGAGGGGCACTTTTCCATGTCATGAAACGGACAGGTCCCACGTCAAAATCCCCGATTCTCTCTCTCTCTTGCACTTTTGATCCCTTTTATCATTATTTTAATATTAGGAAATGTTGTCAGAATTCACAGTACAACGGAACGGAACAAGAAGACTTACACTAAAGGTCAGATCTTTTCTGTTTTTAGGGTTTTGATGAAGATTGCTGAAAAAAGCCTCTCAACTTTGCTTTCCTGGTGTACTTCTTTGTGTTTTGGCTGCCTTGCTAAATCAGGTAAATTCAGACCTTCTTGGGAAATGGGTTTGCTTTTCTTTGTGGGTTGCTTATTATTTTTGAGCTCTTTGAGAAAATTTGTAGGGGAATCCAACTTTGGGTGCCTTGGAGTTTTCGTTTTCGTTTTAGTTTTAGTTTTAGTCTTAGTTGGACTTTTCAGTTTGTCTTGTTGAATTTTTTGAGGAATTAATACTCTCAATTACGTTTCTGTTCATCTCCCAATGTTTCCGGATTTTTTTCATGTAAGAAAAAGTTAAATGCACTTTGTGTTGTTGATTTTTTTCCTTCCCAGTTTAAAAGTTAAAATTATCGAAACAACTGGGCTGTAATTTTGTCTGAAATTCTCGCTTTTCGTTAGAAATTCTTGATTCCTCACATGTTGGAATACCTTCCCCCTTTTTATTCTGAATAGGTTCTGTTGTTCCTTTATCATGTTGTTGTAATAATTTAACATTTTAAATTGTGATGCATATCAGCAGAGAATTTGTTCTGTCAGAGTGAGAATTTTAGTTAATCATATTTTTGACTTGCAAAACTCCTTTCTTCCAATGTTTTGAGAAGGTAAATTTCATTCCTAGACTAACCTCAGTACCCTTCTCTATCCTATGTAGAAGGTAGCAGATAGTTAAATTTCTGTTATTTTAAATATTTTTCTTCACTGATGCTCATAATTTATTTTTTCCCTTGGTCACGGTTTTCATTTTCACCTGTTAATGTAGACTGGTTCACAAACAACGAAGAAAGTGCTGGGATGTTCTTCGACGTCAATCTTATCCCTGTACAACAACCTGTTTATGATCTTCTAAAAGTCTGCTTTTTGTCAGTTTGATTCAATTGTTTGCCTGAAAGTTCGAGGAATGCAGTGTTGAAGGGAGTTCTTTGATTCAGAATAAAAAATTAATTGAAGTATGGGTTATCTATGTGATTTCTGTGCGGAGCAAAGATCCATTATATATTGTAGGTCTGATGCAGCTAGCTTATGTTTGTCTTGTGACCGTAATGTCCATTCTGCTAATGCCCTTTCAAGACGTCATTCAAGGACACTTGTGTGTGAAAGATGCAACAACCAAGCAGCATACATAAGATGCATTGAGGAGAGGGTATCTCTTTGTCAGAATTGTGATTGGACGGGGCATTCTGGCTCAGATACAAGTCCTGCACACAAGAGACTACTGGTTAATTGTTACTCTGGCTGCCCTTCAGCTGCAGAACTTTCTGCAATCTGGTCGTTTCTGTTAGATTCCCCCTCAGTTGGAAATTCCACTTGTGAGCAGGGGATGGGTTCAATGAGCATCACTGATAATAGGTTGAGGGATTGCCAAGGTTCCGAAGAAAAGAATGATATTCAAGACGCATCTGTTGTAATGGAAGCTAGTGGCATATATAATATGGATGTCAATAAATCAACTGTTTGGACAGGATCACAAGTGCCTTTGTTTGACCCGAAGCTACATAACACAGATCAGCCATCTGGATCTTCTAATCCTGCTCTGCCCCTGGTAGCAAATTCTATAACATTGTTTCAAGAGCTATATAACTTATTCTCTGTTTCTCCGGCTAATTTTTCATCAATTTGATGTACTCTGATGAACATTAATGAGACGTGGGAAGAACAGCAAAGCTACTAATATGTCGTCGTCTCATATGACCTAATTGGCTGCTGCCTACTCAGGAAAGCTTGAACCTCTTGTCATCATGAACTGTCCATGCCATTTATACTGGCCTGTTGTATTATGGTAGTTTTAGTACATATCAGACTAGTTAGGTGCTTCACGGATAAAGAAACCCTAGTGGAGTGAATTCCACTCCTGGTAAAAAGTGAAAAGGAAAAAAAAAATGGATATTTTGACTTCTTGAACAATGTTGGGCTCGTTTTCTTTTTCTACTGGAAGATTTTATGACCTTTCTTCTCTGGCCCTGTTGCACGTAGTTTGCAAGACTTTATGCGTCTAGAATTTTAGATTAGAATTCAGATTTTGCGGAAGTACAAGATTCTCTGCTTATAACCTGACTCACATGAAAAATAGCATGATATAAATTCCATAGAACTGTTTCAACTCCAAGTTGTTTTAGGGACAATCATCGTCTCTTTACTGAAAGTAAATTATTGTATTTGTACCTGTCCCTCATTTACTGTTTCCGTATCTGTTATTGACTTTCTTGTTTAAAGCTAATGGCTATTGAACATGCATTTAGAAAAGAATCAAGATTGCGACAAAGACTGAATACATTTCAATTTTGCAATTTCTGAAAGAGTTCGAGCTCCAGATTACCACTCATTGATAGAATTTGTGGGTTGTAATTTGTGGAAGAAAAACTAGGAGATCCAAAGGACAAAGTGACTAATATGGAATTATTTGATAGTATGTCCAAGTATGTATTTCGGCCCATGATTTATCATTTACAGGATTGAAACTAAAATGGATTGGGTTTTCATGTGTCCCCAAGAGGAGGAGAAACTTATAGAAATGATGGGTATTGATGAACGGTCATTTTTCTTTTACTCTGTATCATAAAAAAACATTAAAAATGTCTTTTGTTACGTATTTGCAGGTCTTCCCTGGAACAAAAGGACCTGCGTTTTACGAGGGTGACGGTTTATACGATAACTTTAAAATGGATGAAGTTGACTTGGATATCAAGGACTACGATGAAGTTTTTGGTGCAGCACTTGATAATACCGAACAGCTCTTTGATAATGCTGAGATTTATGGATTATTTGGGACAATGGACATGTTTGGCTCCAACTGTCAGGGTGCTTATGCAACTGAGGTGATTCTCTAAACGAGACTCTCATTTATTCTGTTGCATATGACCATTGCAATTTAGTAGTTAAGAAAAGTTTCTTTTGTTGTTGTTATTAATTTGAATTGTTGCTGAAAAGCCTCATCTTCACTGTGATCCTTATATGTCGATTTTACATGATGATGATTAGGAGTTATGAGTAAAATGAAGTTCGCAACATAAAAGAAAGTAGATAAAGAGTCATGGGTTGAGGTACTTGTACCATTCTTGTCACATACTGTTAGAAATAAAATTTTTGTTAGTGTGTGCTGAGAAAGAAAGATAATGTTCTCATTTTGAAATTTGAAAAGATCCATGGTGTAGCTCCATTCAATTTTTATTTTTACTAGGAGGTCAATACTACATTAAAGAGACGTTAACATGCATGGCATGAGTTTCAAAAATTTTTGGAACTATTACTTGGATATTTGTTTAGATATGAAAAGTTCCAAAAGAATAAGCCCCATGTTTGATGCCCATTTAAACAGAGTTTTTCTGGGAAAATGTGTTTTGGAATATGATATATATATCTATATTTTGGGAGAATATGTGATTAAAAAGTATCAAAAATTTTTGGGTTTACGTGCAAAATATTTTATCGTGAGAATGTGTGGTTGAAAATAAGTTTTAGAAAAATGAGTTTTTTGAGGATGGTAGACGAACAGGGGCTAAGTATATAAAAGCTCTCACATTATGTGGTGGCATGAATGGGATTAGTTTCAATTAGACAAACTCAAACTCGATAAGTTTGATGATACTATACCTGTAATAGATCTACATTTATATCTTTTCTCTTTAATCATGGATAAAAGCAAAGGTCCTCAGATGTTGTAGGGATTGACAGTTTTATGTAATGTCATTGTTATCTGAAGTATGAGAGTAACCACTGTTGTAATCAATCTTCCATTGATAGATAGTTTGCCCTTAAACAAAACAAAGCTTTGCAGTATGCCAATCAATCACTTGATGCTACAGTGCTCCTGGACTCATTTTTGCATGGCCTTCTATGCTCCAATTAGGTCAACTCTTTTATCTCCCATTTGCCTCTCTGTTACATACTCTTTTTTCAAGATTGCTTCTATTTCATCATCTCTCCCATCTCTACTCTAACAATTAGCCATTACTAATAATTTTCCAGTTATTCAGTCACCTGATCTCCTTGAACATCAAAACCTTTGTATCTCACTATAGCCATTGCACTGTTTAAACCATTGCTATGCCCCTTAAGAATCCTAGAATCTTCACAATTCTTGGTGCTTTGACTTGGTCCTAGTTTCTAAGTGTAGATGAATCTTGGACTGAAACTCAGTTCTTGAACCCACTACACTGCTCGCTCTCTCTCTCTCTCTCTCTCTCTCTCTCTCTCTGTGTGTGCATGTGTTTGTATATCTGTATTCATCTCTCTTTTGTGCTCTCTCGTGTCTCTTCTGTGTCTTTGGGTATATGTGTGCATCTCTCTTTTCGAGAAAAAATCAACTTTAAATATAGCTGAAGTTATTTCATCACATTAGGTGCTAATTGCTATGCTTCAGTACTAATGCCTACTCAAAGCCAAACTCTGTCTATATTTTCTTCACCAGCATCAATTCTCTGCTTCAGAAGCTTAATTGGCGTGCTATTAACTTTGATTGCTTATTCAAACTGAACACCATACTGTGCTGAACAGATATCTGCCTAAAGATTTGTATCTTCAGATTGGCTGGGAAATTCACGTAAGATAAATAGTTGTGCTTAGGAGTGTGGGGGTTTGGCTATGGTTTTATTTGGAGGATATGGGTGGCTTTTGGGACAAGGATCACATTCTTAGTTTAATCATTGTTGTCTATGTTCCATTTAAATGGTAGTGGGGGTGATGAATGGGGTACTTCATGATTCCGTGATGTTACTCTCATTTGACTAAAGATGAGAGGTAAGCTTATCACGGTCTGAGCCTTGGACCGATAGCAATAGGAAAATAGAGAATAGTTGGTGAAGCATTGAATATCCCATTCTTCTTTTGTGTGAAGGAATGAACTGCTGAGAAAAATGAAGGCAATCTAATTATTCACAGTTATATGTTGGTGCTGTTCACCTTCTTTTACTTAGGCACAAGATCAATATTTGTGCATGGTGTAATATCTTTGTTGCTATGTGGAAATTTACATTTCTCAAAGTAAAGAAAAGGAAATAAAGAAGGAAAGGAAAGGAAAAAAGTATGGAAGAAATATTTGTTAACTCCAAGAAATTATTGTGGCTACATTACATCTACTCTTCTAAATGTATAAAGTACCTCTTGAACAACCAAAACACGGACTAGGTTACCGAGCAATTGCCCAGTAGTTCATAATGCTATCTGACGTAGGAAGTATATAAAATCTTTTAATTCACTCTTCAACTATTTCAGATACATTGGAATTCTGCATTTGAATACTTTGTTTAACTTAGGAATCATTATAAATAGAAATAAAGGATTATAGTTCAAATATTGATATTATGTGGTATCCACATAAAATTTAGAGGTCTGACAAATCCAGCATTTGAACATTTACCTCTACCCAAAGTCTGAGTAACATAGACCATGGGAAGTAGTATAGGATTATTGCAATTTATTAATACATTATGTCCTTCAAAATTTCCATTTGCATATGTTGAGTTTTATGTTGAGTGTGTGTGTGTGAATATTATATAATGTCTCATGAAAAATTAAAATATTTAATTTTGATTTTGTTTTAGCTTGTCTGCAATGTTTCTTCAATGTATTACTTTGCCAAAATTTGCATGGTTCATCTTCACACATTATCTTGCTGTAATTCTTGTGTTATCCATTTGCTTTAACTTGCTTTATGCCAATGCAAATATGATGATATTCCTGTTCTGAATTCTATTCAATTTGTTGAATTTAGTAGGATAGACGATGAATGAAGGAAAACACATAGGATAGAGGAAAAATGATGAACAATTCTATTGGCATGGCTCACTGATTCTGTTAATGGCAGTTTTATATTCTACTGGAAGAATACTTCATAGAGTAAAACTGCTTAAATTTTGTGTTTGGCCTTCGTATGGTAGTTTTTAAGTTATTTATAGTGCTGTAAAATAAAACAAGATGTGCTGTCATGAACCACAACTTAGCTTAATGATTTTTGTGACCATTGGGAGTTCGGCTGACATTGAGTTAAAGGAAGCCGCATAGGCAGAACATTGGTGCATTGAGAACAGAGTCTTAGCAATGGAATTTTAAGGAAGCCTCTTTACGGAGAGCTTGCCTAATGGATTAGGAAGCTTCCCACCAAGTTTGAAGTCGATTCGAGTCCGTTTGGTTAAGTAATGACAGAGACGTAATGCTATGCTGCTCGGACTATCCACTTAGGATGAGGTACTCGTGTCGTGTCGGCACGACAAGGATAAGAGTATGAAATCCTATGTCGGATCTTTTATATTGTTTTTGTTATTTTGGTGTTAAATTTAAGATGATTTCTAGTTTGTATTTCACACTTCTAGACTTGAAATGAAAACCAAATAAAGCATTGTGAATTTAATTTTTTTTTTTAGATTTACAATCTAACATATAATTTATATATTCTTAAAAATGCATCTAAAATTTTTAGTTCATAAATTTTAAAAATTTAAGTTCATATGACATATCCACGTACCCTATGTAAACCTTGGATCCTTATTGGTAGTATCCTTGTATCTTGGAGTTTAGGAAAAATATATCCAAATCTTGCATATGCACTTGAGACGGACACCCGCACCTGAGTCCAAGAAACATAGACGTAAGGAGAAACATCATACAATGGCTTTGATGTATTTCAAGTAATATTGCGAGGGAAATAACTCAATTTTTGAGTGTCTATTAGGTAGGAAACTTTGAAAGATTGATATTGACGTTAAAGCTTGGGTACAAATCAAATGAAGAGTCATTTGGAGTTCGAAGGAGAAATTAAAATTACAAATGCTTGTTTGGCTAAGCTTTTAAATGCTTATAGCAGTGGCCCAATGCATATGTGGTTCAAAAGTAGATAAAAGTTGTAGATCCTAAAGAATGTGTGACAAAAATGATTTTTTACCAAATTATAAACTTAAAAAATCTTTTCGGAACATGTACTAAATCCTCAACACTTGAGATATCTACTCATGTCACCTGGGTAAAAGTTATTAAGTCGATTATAAGGTAGACATACTTAGTGAGCAATTAGCCAGTACTCCCTGTGCTTCCATCCTAATGGAGGTGCACCCTTCATGCTATCCCTCGTGCACAAATTTTGCAATCCTTAGGGTCCATTGGTGCACCTAAGGGCCTACTTTAGGCACATAATAGGGGGCTAAAGTACCCGTTTGGGGTCGAGAACCAATCGAGTGGTGTTGGGCCTTCATGGCCCTCTTTAGGTACCCAGTGCCGGTCCTATGATTTTCGGGGCCCGAGGCGAACTCTCAAAATTGGGCCCCCGGAGATCAACGTAAACGCAAAATCCAGTTGGGGATTCAGTTGTAGCATTTGGCACCCAAAACTACAACTACAAGAGGGTTGTTCCATACTTCCATATCCCTTTGGTGATGGCAGTAGAAAACATGGGAAAATGAATAGAGATAATTCAATGGACAATGAGTAATAATTCCGATAATTTACGCCCATTTTCTAATGCAAGGACAAGTATAGACTGCTGAAACAAGAAGACCAGACTGACCAGTCCATGACACACTACACAGAAATTAATGGATGCATTATTTCCTGTAAAAACGCAAAAAGTATAGCATTGGCATTTGGCCGTCCAATGCAAAGGGAGTCCGATTTCCAGCACAGTCACGGACACAATGTCACAATGTATTGCATTTTTTAAAAATGCAACTTTCTGATCTTCAGCAGTAGGTTTGATCTCAACTTAAATTGAAAGCAATCCTACTTCAAGCTAAAGACTAATACTGTAACTAACTCGTTTAGATGCTTAAAAGTAACCTGCAATTACATGAATATCAAAAGGAGACCTTGAATGGAACAATGTTGTCCATTACAGCAAGTAAAAAGCTTAACATTTAGAATTTAGATGCATTATTCCAGATCTCCATATATATATATATATATATATATATATATATATATATATATATATATATATATATATATCTATCAGTGAATGGTGAGCACAGTCACAGACACAATGTCACAATCCATAAATGTATAAACATTAAAAGTTAAAACATTGCCCATAAATGTATACCATTCCATTTGTTTTAACAAAAAAAAAAAAGTAAGTTAAAGACTTGAAGGCACTACCACTACCAACAGGAAGCACCGAAGCAGTTGGCACAACCTAGACGGCCAGACTTGAAGAGCGAATCAATGAATCACCGAAGCAGTTAGCACAACCGAAGTAGTTGGCACTACCAGCAGGAAGAGCGAATCGCAGTCGCGGGCGGCGAACGGAACTCGAAAAACGATACCGATTACTAATTAGGGAAAGGCGGAAAAACGAAAGGGAAATGGTTGAATGAAGGAAGAAGAGGCACTGGAGTCTGAAAAAACCACTCCGGCGTGACGGCGTCGGCTTGAAGATCAATTGCTTGGTAGATTTTATTTCTTGGAGTTGAGATTGAGAGCGGGAAGGAGAGGATTCGTGTGATTGATTCGGACCATTCCGTGAGTGTTCAGTAGGTTATAATTGGGCCTCCAGAGTTGGGCCAATTCTAAAATTTAAAAAAAAAAAAAAATTTGGGCCAGAAAATGAGGCCCCCTCCACGTTTGGGCCTGAGGAGGCAGCCTCATTCGCCTCGCCTCAGGACCAGGCCTGTAGGTACCCATGAGGGGCATGAGATTATTCAATGAGCATGTCTATGCTCTCACAATAATTGATATGGAAACACTCCTATGTCAAATGAGCTTTTGAGGCAAACACTCCAAGGGCCCCGCTTAAAAGGTTGTCAAGCGGTGCCACATTGCTGGGCAAATTTGCAAGATACTGATGTTGGAAAGAATATGCTGTGATGGCACTTTGAGTAAGCCATGGACTAATTAATAACAAAGGGTATTGCGGCATTTAGTGAGCTAAAATGCCCTTAGGAATTGACTAGTGTGAGGATTGCCTATGTGAATAACCCTCAATGCTTGAGACGGAGCTAGAGTGCTCATTTCACATCGAGTTATGTTTCGAATGGTCCTTATGTTGATTGCAAGCATTAGGGGCATGCTAGCTAAGTCGGTACTAATGGATTTTAGGACATTGATGATGATGTGCATTGTAAATAGGCAGTGCAAAGCGTTTGGGTGTTCACGGAGTAGCTTGAAGTCCCGCATGGGCGAAAAATAGTTCCGTTGTAAGAGTCAAAGAGTCTGTCCGTGGCACGCATAAAAATCTGATGAAGTCAAAATTTCTACAGGTTTTTTAGCATTAATGTTTAGTTACAGTTCAAAGTTCAAACTTGTTGGCACCAAGGTATTTGATTTGGAGGTTTGGAAACTGTAGGAAATGAGTTTGAAACCTAAGAAAAAATTTTCCAATTTTTTATTTCCTACATAAATTAGGGCACTTTGAGTACAGTCTTTGGAATCTCAAACAAAACTTTTAATGAAAAATATTGGGAATGTAGAGAACATTTTTTCAATCTCAATCGATCAATGGAAAAGGTATAAATGAAACAATTTGAAGAATTTAATATGATAACTTGAGTAAGCCTCTTTTCTTAGCTTAATTTTTGTTTGCTTGCTATGAGTAAATTTTTTTTTTTTTTGTGACAGCATCACACTTCATATTAAATTCTTGATTTGATTGTTTTATGGTAGACTGGAACTTACTATTGAGTAGTTATATTGCTACCAAAAAAATATTAATTTGAATGATGTTTTCTCCGTGTTTTGTGTCCTGCATTTCTTTTGATAAAGATTTGCACGTGTCATGTGACTTGTTTCCCATACCTGTTTCTGCGCTACATTACTTGTAGTCGTACCTGTTAGTTTCTTATTATTGTATGGTTTTCGAAATAATTCTTTGTTGTAATTTATAAAATCTGTGGGATCATGTATTCTCCTAGTCTTGTTCATTTCTTACTAGGGATCATCAATTGGAAGGTTGAATGTGGTGCAACCGGCATGCAGCAATGCAGCATCTGCTGATTCAATAATAAGCTGCTGGACGGAACCAAACTTATGTTTTGCAAGGCAAGCGCACTCTGGCCTCACTGGAGAGGGTGTCACTGGAGATTGTCAGGATTGTACAGAACCACCACGGTGTCCTCTGGGTCCTGAAAGTACCACACATTCTTCTAGCCGGAGTGATGCTGTAATGCGTTACAAAGAGAAGAAGAAGACACGCAAGTAAGATATCAATTGTTTTCTTGGTTACTGTTGTTGAAGATTTGATTGATATTATAAAGAAAAAAAAACGTTGGCGAGAGATGAAAAGAATAAAACATTCCCATTAAATATGAAACAATAATAAAAAATCTGAGATGGGAAAAAAATGAAAAATGCACCAAACATCATTGAACGAGAAATGGGCATGGGAAACTGATAGAACTAATCAAGAACAACAATTTTTATTAATGAACTTCTCCTTCATCTATAGATCTCCAATCACTACACTACAAAGTGAAGGATCTAAAGAAATGCTCTTCTAGTTGGACGAAGCGTAAAAGGGAAAATGCTGTAGGAATCCTATAGAGAGCTAGAAAAGGAGACAGCTAAGGAGAGGGAATTTCTGTTTTTAAGACTGAGGAACAAAGGAAATGAGGAAAAAAAATGCGAAGTGATAGGAAGAAGAGAGAAGATAGGTGGGGAGGAGGAGGAAGGCAAAAAAGGAAAAGGGAGTCAGTTAAACATACTCTTTTAATGTTAATAAATAAAAGGAAAATTACAGCTGGGGTACCCAACTTATGCAAAATAGAGGAAGTAAATCCTTGACCTTCTATGTGTTATGTTCAGGAACATTTCAATTTGTGGTACTTGCCGCTTGGATCCCCAGCAACTGGACTCTGTCTGTTTGACTGTTAAAATGTCAGTTGTATTGCACGAATTACTTTTCAACGGGCAAAATGGGTAAAAACTAATTCTGATGGAAAGGTGACAAATTTAACTGTCACTGTTGTGACTGCTGTCGCCACCTTCTTCTCTGTTATCCCTGCATCACTCCCTGCAATCTCTGCATCCTGCCAACATCACCCAACCAAATCCACCCATCAACCTTCACCATCAGCCCTCCGGTGCCTGCAACCCCACCGCCTGCTAATCTTTCAACATCCCACCCCCAGCTGCATACAATCAAGAATTAGAGTGCTAAATTTAGAAGATCCAATCCAATTCGATCCACTTGCAATAATTTGAATTCTCGATATGCAAAGGGTCCTCCATTTGGGACAGTTGCATTTTAGATTTTCACCTTAAAGCCACTTGTAGAACAATTGCTATGGGTTATGTTTTTTTCACTTTATAGTCTTTCTCAAAAACTGGACTGGGTGTTTCACTAGCAATTTTACGAGGAGCTATTGAATGTAAGAGGGAATCATAGCCTAGAATATGAAAGTTTGGATAAGCCTTGTTAGCCAAATGTTGGAGCCAGGCCTCAAGAAGTGTTACTCCTGCTCTCAAGGTGTGCAAGGAGGTGGGGGTGGTGGCTGTGCCATGTAGATTGCATGTGGGGGTCAGGGAAGGCTCTTTTCAATCAAACTTTGACATTTTAACTGTCAGAAGGACAATTCGTTCGCTGGGACCCAAGTGCTATAAAATTGAAAGGCTGGGGACCCAGATACAACAAACGGAAGATTGGGAACCTACTTACTCTATTTGGCATAGATTGACCAGCTTTAATTTTACCTTAAATGAACATGTGCTGTGTAAAACCTGACGTGCTCGTGTGGCCAACTGTGACAACTTCCGTTACAATGGTTGGATATATAGGTATAGGAAAAGGGAGAGGAGGCAGAGAAGAATTCTGACCATATAATATTTGCTGTCGCATTCGTTTCTTTGGAGATTAGCATGCATTTAGGATGTCTTATCCGTTTCTAGTGGAAGTATTAGATATTTAATTTCATTTTCCTTTTAGGTGGATAATGATGTTTTGTTCCTCTTTTCTCTTTTCCTTTGCTAATATATTATCGTTTATATTCAATGCTATAACAGATTCAAGAAGAGGGTGAGATATGAATCTCGCAAGTCAAGAGCAGATGTGAGAAGGCGTGTGAAGGGACGGTTTGTGAAGGCAGGGGATGCTTATGATTATGATCCATTAAGCAAAACTCGAAGTTGCTGAGCATACATCTTTTGCTCTTGAAAATGGATGACGTGAACTTTTTATTTCGTGTAATGAATGACAAATTGTATGGATACGCAGGGCAGTAGAGGTTTTGTTGAGAGAGCCAACTGATGTACTTCGTCGACGAGATTCATTAACAACTAAGTTTAGATTGTTATTGTCTTAGTGAAAAAATGGCCTATATTTTGCCTTCAACTTTAGAGAGAGATCAAATTTATTTGTTTTTGTTCGTGTTTGATAAGCATCTCTAATTGGTGACACAGCAGCTTCATCTGTGAAGATTGAACCATCATTTTGATATTAACAGGTCAGCTAGTACATGTACAGAACAAGTTGTCAACATTCAAAGCAGAAGCACCTTGCTACTGTAATAATGTATCTATTCTTTTCCTTTTTCCACTGGATTATATGTATAGCATAACTCATCCAATACATTTTGATTTGCAACAAAACACATTGATTTCTTTGTTCACTAGAATTAGAATTCCAATCAGAACTCAAATGCAGATTCTTGTTTTGTTTGACAAGAATGGTAAGCAATATCTAGATAATAGGTAGGAGCATAAACTCAAATATTTTGGAGCTAAAAAAATGGTCATTATTTTGCTTTCTGAGCTTACGAAAGAACTAGATCACTGTCTCACGGGGACTAATCTCTTGAAATCCTGAGCCAGACTCAAACTCTCCATAAGATTTTGCATTATAGCTTTCTCGTTCTGGAGGTCTCATTCCTCACGTTTACCGTTGTCCTCATCTTTATCTCCTTCATTTTTTTCTTAATTCATGTAAAAGCTTGAAAAGAGGGGTCCTCAAGATAAAGTTGTGTTCTAAATATGAATAAAACACATCTATACAATGGTTTCTGTGTAATTTTTCGTAAAGAAGATGGTCGAAATATGGTGTCTGGGAAAATATGTTGTGATACAAATTAGGATTGATCATAGTTTTGTAGTCTTGCGTTGTTATAGCCAGTGTTTTAAAAGGCGTAATATGCGACAAGGCGTGGAAGTCAAGCTATGGACTAGGTGAGCTTAGATAGGCATATGCGTTTTCTTATTTTAATATTATTTAAATTTTTAATCAATTAAAAAATCATTTAATAATTAAAAATAATGTATATCAATCATTTAAAACAGATTTATATAAACTCTATACATTTTTTCAAAAGTTTTCAACAAAAAGATATATTTTAAATGTAAATCCACATTTAAGTTTTAATTTAAAAGAATTGTAAAAAAAAAAAAAAAAAGAAGATAATAATGCGCGCATAGGTGCTTATAGTCGTGCCTATGCACGCATTAGCGGTCAACGATTGTTGATAGCTAAATAAGGCGCCAAGCCACTTGGCTTGACATTTTCGCCGCTCATCGCGCCTTGGCGACTTGTAGACGCGCCTTTTAGAACATTGATTATAGCGAGCAAAGTGGGATGTAGCTATCCAATCTTTTTATTCGGGACATTCATATGATGGTTAGACAACTGGATTGCAAGGAGTGGAGATGTACGAGAATTTATGGCAATTCTGGGCCAGAGCTAAGGGTGTTTACATGGGAACTGAGGGTGTTCACCATATCGGACCATCGCCATAGTCTGTTGCGACTTAATGGTAAGCGTGTGGGGGTGTAGAGAGAAGGCGTAGTCATGGGTTCCAGTTTGAGTCGATGTGGTTTATACTTTAACGATTCAACAAACTTTAGTTGTTTTGACTTACTTTATAACATCTTACCCAACAATCGAGTAGTTCAAATAGAGGATGTGGATGGCTTATCTTGATTCATTGTATGTGCACACTAATAAGCAAATAAAGTAGGTAGAATGACTGAAATTTGGGCATGACATGATGTTACCTTATGATATTCACGTGGCGCGTATGGGTCTATGCACGGAAAGTTAGATTGCGATATCCTATCTTTCTATCTAACAAAATGAATGACTTCCGTGCATCAAATGCAATAGTCTTGGTTCAATGGATGAGGTGAAAAATATATAGATATATACATATTTTATAAAAAAAAACAAAGCCTCCCATGATGTTAAGGGTCTGATTTCACGTGCAAAATGGTACTAGTTTGTCGGCTCGTCAACTCATTTTCCAATCTATGTATGTGCCATGTGCTTCTTATTTGCAACACATGAGTGCAAAAATTATTCGACAAAAATTATCGCACTTACAAGTCTTTGAAGCGTTTAAGAAACTTTTAGATTATAGAAGCTTAAAGCATCTTTCATGGTTGTGTAAAATAGAGATTTAAACTTTTAAAGTGGTCGAAAACATCTTCTACGGAAAGATGCAAAGGAGATGCAAATTGCGTTTTCCTGAAGAAAATGTAAAATGAGATGCAAATTTGTATCATTTTTCCATTTACAAGAGGTAAAAAGTGGATTTAAATCTTTTCATTGAAATGGAATTTGAATTTAGATGTATTGAGATGTAAATGAAGATGTAAAAGTGATTTTGAAATATCGATTTACATCCAATTTTACACAGAGCCGAGCTACAAAAACAGGGCCAAAATACAGGCCTCGGTGACCGACCCTCACAAAGGGGGAGGCCCCACACATTTGGGGGAATATTTTATTCACGTGGGGCCCGGCGCTGTGAGGGTCGGTCATTTGGCCCTGTTTTGGAGCCCTGTTTGAGTAGAATTATTCTTTTACACAACTATTAGAGACCCGTTAGAAGGGCGTCTTTGCAGATATTTTAAATTGAGTTTGTCATGTTACTATAATTTGAATTGAGTGGTTATTTGACAAATTAGTAGTTTAATAGTATATCATATAACTTTTTAAAAATTCATTTTCTTCTTAAATTCATTTTCAATCACGTATTTTATGAAATCTACAATTTTTATCAATTTTTTAAACCGTACATGACATCAATTTTTATCAAAATTTACTAAAAGAAATGATATTTAGCTAAATAAAAAAAAAGCCAAGTGGCCCCCCGGGGCACATCCAAGTTGGCAAAGGATGGGCACTGCTGGGCTTGCAATCTCAGGGTGGGGAGTTCGATTCCTGGATGTAGCAACTGAGTGTTGTAATACTCAATTTGGGTGGAGCAACTTGGTGATGTAATATCCATGGAGGAAGGCTCTCTTGGTAGGGAGTATAAAGGTGCACGCAGTCAATTTGGGTATATCCCGCGATTAACCTCCACCCATCACTGAGGGGCCGGGAATGAGTGGTCCAGGACATAGTCTAATGTAAGTTAGGATACCTGGATATAAAAAAAAAAAGCCAAGTGCATTTATGTTTCACATTTGTCCATTTGGTACGGTTTTTAACACGTCTCAAGACCTGTGTTCGACCTGTAGTCTGTTTTTTGGGTTCTTTGTCTGCATTTAAGTACTGGAAACTACTGTTTTGATCGGTCCCAGTGGACAAAGCTATAACAACTGGAAAATGTTAAAAGTATTCCACCCAAAAAAGACGAATGAAAAAAGGATAAACTTTTACAATGTACAGTGTACTACAAGCTAAAAACATGGTGGGAAGAAAGTTAAGCCCATGTTTGGTGCACGTTTTGGGTGTAAGAGTGCATTTTTACTGTTGATGTGATGGAGAGTACGTGGTTGAAAAAGAAGGAAAAGTTATTGATGTGATGAAAAATATTATTTTATCGAAGAATGTGTGGTTGAAAATGAGTAGAAAAATGAGAATGAGAAAAATAATGCGATCAATGGGGGCTAAATTTGTGGTGGGGTCTGCAGATTTTGATTGTATAAATAAATTGGAATAGATAGAAGCACCGTTGTCGGCACTTCTTCACCTTTCGATCTCTCTTTTGCTCTATCCAAAAATTTTCCTGATTTGTTAGGGCTTTAACTTCTGAGCTGAATCCAACCTGTAAGTCTCTCTTATTTTTCTCTTTCAGGAAACAAAAATATGGGTTTTTTTTCTGTGAATTTGTTGGTGGGTTTCAATTCATAGATCTTGTATTTTCTAGTTCTTTTGTTTTTTCATATAAATTCAGATCTTTTTATATTTGCCCATAATTCATATATATACTTATTGTTTTAATTTTAGATGGACAATTAAGTTACATCTGTCTTCAGAATGAATTCTAGTCTGTTCTTTTCTGTTTTGGAGTGGAAGATCCATTCAAAACTTTTATTCCAAGAGGGTTTTTCTAGAATTCTTGAAGCTTTTGGCTTCTTTTGATGTATCATAGAAAAGGCATAGTTTGAGTGCATCATAATTCATATGGCTTAAATTTCAGGGTGGTTTAGAGAATTGTTTTTAATAGTTTTTTGATTATGTTAGCTTTTATCTGTTTCTGACAGTAGATACATGTTTAGCTATGAACTTCCTATACTGATGATAACGTGAATGCAATCACATTTTAATTCTTCAAGATTCTCTTTTCTTATTATATGGCATTTAATGTCTTGATGAAGCAATATCAAAAACAGAAAAATCATGTTTGGCAGTGCATTTTATATTTCTTTTCCAAAAGGAAGTACTAGCTCTCCATCCAGAAATTCAAGTCTCAAAACCTTCTTTTACTGATATATTCACCAATTTGATTTGCTGCATAGAAAACTAGGAAAAAAGAGGGGAAAGGTTGAAGGTTTAGTTTTCTTGTACTGTCCCTAAAGACAAAAACAAGTCTTGAGAAGATTGATTTACTTTCTTTCCATATTACCTCTCAAAACTTTACTCTGCCAAAGTGGAATATGTTTGGCGTACGTGAACGTGTATGAAACTGATAATCCGTGCTTGGACTACCAGTCTTGCTTTATCTCATTTTATACTCGTGTTGGCTGAGTCCAAATTTCCAAATTGTTCATTAGGTTCCACGTCCAAAATGGGTCTTTCAAGTTATTCTAGTGCGGCTGATGCGGGTGTACTCTGTGTAATTCTGGCAAACACAGCCATGTCCATTTCAATTATGAAGGAGATTGTTCGCTCTGTGCTTCTTCTCATTGGCATCCATATTGCATCATGGGAAGAATTCTCCGTGGAGCAGTTAGACTCTGCTCATTGTCAAAAGAGCCCGTCAGAATCGTACATTGAGGAGTTCCGTAGCCGAACACCAGCTATTAGGTATGACTCAATGTTCACATGTGACTGTCCCAAACAAGAGTGCTCAGTCTGCTTGATTGAATTCGAGCCACATGCAGAGGTTAACCAACTATCTTGCGGCCATGTTTTCCACAAGTCTTGTCTTGAGAAGTGGTTGAACTATTGGAACATCACATGTCCTCTTTGCAGGAATAACATGATTCCTGAAGAAGAAGTCGAGGAAGATTCCTGTCCAATGTGAGTCGCTTAATAGATCACTTTTTGAGGAAGTTCCGCTGTTCTGCGTAGTGTGTACAGAATATGTAATAAGATTTTGCATCGCTCATGTGTTTGATGCCTTTGCTTAGCTGCTCTGTATGCGTCCTCTCGTAGTGACGGGTCTTTGGTGACCAATATATCTGTTGTAAATAGTGTGAAAAGTTTTTGATTATCCATGGACCTGAGGTTTTAGTTCAGTTCAGGCTTTATGAAAATCATCCTCTTCTATCAAGGTAATTGCATTTAGATTAACAAACACAGAAGGAAACATTTCTCAGTTTACAGTTCAAGAAAATTATCAGTAAGAGTCATAAAGACAACAACTGAAATAACAATTTACAGGATACCAACTAATGAAATAATAATGGGTTTTTCCCCTTAAAAACCAAAGATTCAAACAAGCTTTAACTCAACTTATAGTTGATGAAGACTGAAAGTAATTGAAAACCAAAACACAGAGTACAAAGCGAAATCTGAGATCTTCAGTATATGGATTTAGCTGGCAGATCTGCATGTATTAATACCATCCTTGCAGTCTTTGGTGAGATCATTAAAAGTTTCAAACTTCTTTTTTGCCCTCAATGACACTTCATCTTCAATAGACATCCTCATGTAACCATCTAATTCAACAGGTTTTCCATTATTGAGCTTTTTCATCTCAGCATACCAGTCGCTGTCTTCATCCCAGAGATCTTTAAATTCATCAAGAAAATGAGTCGAGTACTTGGCTTTTAAAGGGTCGAAAAAGGATGTATTATGCTCATTTGTTAAGATATACAAGTTCCTTCCTGCTTCGATTTTGCCTTGCAAAGTCGCCAGAAGAGCTTCTGGTGAAGTATCTCTATCAAGATTAGGCCATTGCTCCTTATTCATCGCCTTCTCTCCTCTCTCAATATGAATGGTGTCGAAATCCCAATCCATTCTCATAGCAATCGCAGACGCCATGTCCAACAAACTTCTGGACTTCCATACCATATGCCATGGCCGTGAAATAACCTTGTCCGTCTCACCTTCACACACTCTATACCAGTAATTATCTGGCTCCACTGTCCCAAACTTCCTCATAATCAAAGCATCTTCCACTCTAGCTAGTTTCATAGGTGTAGTTCTATAATCTTCCACAAGATGAAGAGTTAATTCATCTTTCTCTCGCCTCTTGTTCCATTCTGACCAGAATTGACCCTGATCCATCAGTGAAGCTGTATCCTTTAGATGCTCGATATCAAAGTAAAACCTGAAATCTTTACCATCCTCATCTTGACCAGATGATGTGTAGATCGAAGGCAAACATATACTCAAATCCAAAACCAAAGTCCGGTTTAAATATTGAGCTTCACCCAACATACAATTGAAACTGTACAAGAAGTGCTGCATACTTTTGCACCTATCACCACCACCAGAATAAACCAAATATTTTCCACGACTAAACGAACCATCCAATTCCACCCCAGAAAGTGAATCATTCGTTGTTTCCTCAATCATCTCTGATCTCAGCTTTTCAAATTCTTCCGTCTTCGCATCTTTCCCCTCCCTTTTCCTCTTCATCGCATTCACCCCCGAATGATAATCCCCAATCCCAACCACGCTAACTGTACAATTATCGCTGACAAGCACAAAGTTTCTGTAATCTTTATCAAATGCAGCAGTGTTCCCTTTAGGCCTAAATCGCCAAGCCATGTGGCAAGAAGTATTGTTGATCCCGCGAACTGCTCTACCAAACCGGTAGAAATCTATGTCCTTAAATTTGTCAATGGCAGCCCTCATTAACAAATGGAATACCTCTGGATCACCACAATCAATAGGGTCATCAACTTTCCCATTACAACCACGATTCTCGGCATCCTCAAAGGCAGTCTTATTCGATGCCAACAAGTCTTCACCAGTCTTGAAAACAGATTTATCAGATTTGAATGTGGAATCGGAATGGAACATTGGGTCATCGGGTTCGTAAGTTGCAGCCATTATAATGAAAATCAAGACCCCAATTACACACAATGAGAAGCAGAGGTTGCGAATCATTGCAAGTGCATTTTGGCCCAGATTTTCAGGCCTAAAAATCCCACTTCGAGACATATCCGGAGATCAATCGAACAAATATTATCTTACAATCAACAATACCATAAAAATGAAACCAAAACAACACGAAGAACTTAAAAGGCACAAAATTGAGAAAATGGGTCTTACAAATGAATGATAAGGGTATTCAGAAAACAAAGAAATAAATCAATAACATGGGAAAAAAAAAAAAGCGAGGTTTTACAGATCTTTCTGTGACAGTGAAGTAGGGCTATATGTACAAAACTCCGTGTTCAATGCCAATGGTGTGTTTGCTGGAAGGCAGATTGAGGATCAAAGTCAAAGTGTAGCAGAACATGGATTCATCGACATTTTCAATCTCTCTTTCTCTGATTTTCTCTTTCAGTTGACTGCACTATCTATAATATGAAATTGGAGCTAGGAGCATTGGAAAAGTAGGAGGAGCGTGATGCTAATACGGAGACACGTGTTAGAATGTCATTAGATGCGATTTCAGTCTTCTATCAATCCCTCAAGTTTTCTCTATTAATACAAGTTTATAGCAACTTGGTCCTTGACCTAATTTTTTGGTACAAGTCATCCCTAATCTTTTAAAATTAGTGCTTTTTAGTCCTAGTGCCTGTCTGGGAGCTCTTTTTACCAACTTTTAATCAGAAATTCAATCGTTATACAATATATAGTATCAGATAGCTGTCATAATTAATTGAGGCTGCAAGTAAGATGTTCCCACAAATACCCTTCGTACTATGGTGTAGGTGAGATTTTTATAAAGGGATATTAAAGTAATAAACTGTGCACAAATTAGAGGGGAAGTCAATTCATGTTAGAATTTCAAGGACCAAACACTGTCTAACGGATATATTATTGCTTAAAATTCTATAACAACAAGTTCTTAATGAACAACTAGCCCACCCCTATCCTCTCCACTGCATTTGGCTCATCCTACCCTCAGTTTCGCCACCACTGCATTCCATTCATAAGCGCCCTACGCCCTACCCCAAACTAAGAAGGGCAATTGAGTGGATCGAGATCAAAGGTAGTCTATAACCAAACCTTGCCATCAATTTTAATCCTCCAAAAATCTAAAGTTGAGCACACCATCATCTTTGACCCCTCCAAACTCTTCCTACCACCTGCAACCAACTTGTGAAATAGCCCAAACCCTAGCAAAATCCATCCCCAAACCACTACCGAATCTTGAATGTCAATTTTCTGGCCATAAAAAGATGTTTGAAGGCCAGTTGAAAACATGATTTCATAAGGAAAAAAAAAAGATTTCTATAGATAGGCTGAAGAACAAGCACATATATTCCTTTCTAGAGTTACGTTTTTCTTTTTGAATCATGCTATACTTAAAAAATATTTTTGACAGAATTTTTATAGAACTACACTTCTCAAAATTTCATTCGCAGTTGAGAAAAAAAAGAAGAACATTGTCAATCAGGTGCTGCATTGTAAAAATTATGTAAACAAGAATCTATACATATGGCCTTTTCATTTCTTTTTATCTTGTTTCGTTTAAATTAGAGGATAAAGTGGACTTTTGTCACAAACTGCTTACGAGGACTGATTGTGCACCAATTTTCGAAGATTGTGAACAACTCCAACAACAAAAAATTAGGTCGATGACCAAGATACTACAAACGCTATAGGTCGGGGACCAAGTGTAAAGAGAGTCGGTGCGGTAAATTCTGTGATTGGGGTTTGGCATATTCCGCACTCTATTCGATGGGGATCTGATCCCTTTCTTGTCAGTTGTCACTAAATTAAATCCTCAGCCTCTGTCCTACACACATTTAAATATTACCATAAAAGCTAAGGACGTGTTTGTTTTTGATTCTCAAATTTTAGAGTAATTCAATTCTCATTTTCAACCACACATTCTTCACTAAAATAATATTTTTCATCACATAAATAATTTTTTCTTCTTTTTCAACCACACATTTCCCATCATATCACTATTCAAAAATCAATTCTTCCCCAAAAAATCCCTACCGAACAAGCATATATATAAAAAAATTCATTTTATTTATTTTTGAAAACATGGTCACGACTCAGTAATATATTTCAAAATATTTTTTTATTTAAGGAAAAAAGAACAAATTAATAAAAAAAATGTTGAGTAGAAAAAGGAAAATAAAAATAATCGAAATTTTGACCTTATTTTATGCTAATTTATTATGATAACAGAAATTTTATTTTCTACATTTAACATAAATGTGCTAATATTAAAATTTAAAAAAAAATTACTTCATTAATTGACAACGAACCAAATTGATTAATTTATAACAATGTTTGTTTTAAGAAAATGAGAAATATTAATAAAAATAATATAATTTAGATATTTAAAAAAATTAAATATAGAAGGATAAAATAGGAAATAAAGTTTTGTTTGAGAGTTAAAGGGACAGTTTATCTCCATAAATTTCTAAGATGCGTTTGATTGCGAGAATGAAATCTGTATGGAAAAAAATAAATTATAGACAATTCAATTTGCTAGAATTTATTTATATGGAAATTATCAATTAAATGTATTTGATTGATTTAGTTTTCAACCTAGAAAATGTTATGAGGGTGTTTGGTTGGGATTAAAATTAGATTTTTAGTAGATTGTGACAGATATTTTTGAAATGTGTGGTTGAAAAGTTGTGGTTGATATTGATTGTTTGACTTTGACTTGGATTAAAATCAGATTTTAATCCGGACCAAACATGGGCTATATTTGTTCATTTTTTATTGGTGGGTAGATGAGAGGGAAGGGATGGATGAGAAAGTGAATTACATAGAAAATAAAACCAACATCTTCCTAAAAAAAAAATTCCTTGCTTTCATAAAAAAATATGATCACGCGATCAAAAGTAGGAAAATATTTTTCATGAAAAAAATTGTCAATCAAACAATAGAAAATTAGGAAATTTGGTGGAAAAAACACATTTTTTATAAAAAAAAATATTGACAATCAAACGCACCCAAATTCAGTTTTCTTAATACACGTTTCAAATTTTCTCTCCACGGAATTAATTACACCCACAAATTAAGGGTCCCTACTAGATAAAATGAATATTATATTGTTTTATTGAGATTCCTTGACATATATTATACAGCCTAAACAAATAACTATCGATACAAAGACACTCGACCTAACACAAAGGACACACCAATAGGACCACAGAGAAATAGGAAACAATTAATGATAATAAAATGTCAAATATCAAACTAGCCAACAAGATATGGGACATTTTTCGGAATCAATTTTATTTTCTCGATTTGGAATTGTAAATTTTTTTATTTTTTTTGAATTTGGAATTGTAAATATTGATTTGGTATTCCTTGTATATTTATGATGACCATGTCATAGATCTTCAACATTTCATATAAATGGCTACGAAATATTAATAAGTAGACTATAAGTCAAATATTTTTGCTTGAGTTGAACATAAACGCGACGAGTGTTGAACTTGTTTACGGATGGTAGTGGAAGGAAAGACTCGATCCTTATTTTCTGTTGGACGATAAAAATAGATTTGCACCAAGTCGGGAATGGTAACCATGGTCCTTGCCCTGAACTCACTCGATTTAATATTTATCACTACTACTATAAAAGAGAGGATGAGCCAAGCAATGTTCATTTTTGCACCTTCCATTTCACACTTAACTGGTTTGGTTCTGGTTTTTCTATAGTGATAGCCACATTTGTTGACTTCTCAATTTTAATTAAACCGACTCTCAATAACAAATATCTGGTTTCTCACTTTCTCCTCTTCCTACAAAGGCATGGTGTCCTCAATAACAAATATCTGGTTTCTCCTCCTCCTTCACTTTCATTCATCAATTTCTTTCTTCTTCATTACAAACAAAAGCAAACGTTTACCCAAGAATTCAAACGGAGTATACCTTCTTCTTCAACTTCTTTTAGAGAGAGACAAAAAAATCCTTCAAAAGGTTTGCTAATTTTTCCCTTAAGGTTCCTGTTAGTCTGCAATTCTTTTTTTTAAAGTTTTTTGAAATTTACAGAGACTTCATAAGTTTTTTAATTTAACTTCCGACGAGTTACTGTTTTGGTTGGGTTGTTCTATGTTTATTTTAGAGAGAATGGAGCTGCTACCATCATTGATGGTGTTCGAGATACAATTGTTATCCAAATTTGTTGGAATGATGTTTTTAATTTAGTTAGCCTATAGTGTTTCTTTTCTAGCGTAGAGGAATGATGGATTTTGCATATGAGACTTATTTTAGACATGAAAATTAAACACAAGTAATTGCCAAAGAAAAAAAAATCCTTCGCACATCGCAGACATGGTGTCTCGCTGGTGTCCGCGATGTGCGGACACCATGCACTAGTGTTCGGACATCACGGACACCAGAGAGACACCGGTGTCCGCCGAACACGGTGTCTCCGCGATGTGTGGAGGAACTTTTTTATTTTTTTTCCAGCACAAGTGCAATCACTTGTGTTGGAAAAATAGACTCTGTGTCTTCGCATGTCGTGGCTCTGCGCCGTTTTTTTTCCCATCCCGGAGACACGTTTTACGCATTGTGTCTCCACGCCCTTTTTTTCCTTTTATGTTAAATAACATGTCAATTCATTAGTTTTTTTCACTCCCTTAAACTTCTTACTCTCTCAATTAGTTCCTATATTATTTACTTTGGGCTCCAACTATTTGATAATTTATCTTATTGTTTTGATAGATAATTCAAAAATGTCTGCTGATGGAGAGCCTAATGTTCATAACCCTGAAACTATTTTCCAAAGTACAAATGAGTCTGTCACGCGTTTTATACAACGTGAAAATGTCGCAAGTGTACGATGTCAAGTTTTGTAATATAGTAATGAAATAGAGATTGTTGAACCCACAGGGATTGATGTATGATTTCTAATGAGTACTATAATTATGTAGTTTCTATTTTATTTGGACAAGTAAATTGGAATGATGTTGTGATTTTTATCTAATAATGACAAACTAAATTTGGTAATTAAACAAATGCAAAATTCAACGAAGTTATCAGATTATAAAATTCTAGGGAATGATTTCATCGCACTATCGACAATGTTTTTCAACCTAAATTTGCTAACTCAATCAGATTTCTCTTAATTTATAGGCAAGAACCTTAATTTAATTCTATCCCCTCTCTCGAGTGCCGGATAGAATTTATTTCTACAATTTAATTCCAATATCTCTATTCCGAGTTAAATATATAGAAATTAAAATGCACGTGGTTCTTAATTCAAAACAAGCCTCAAAGATCCGTACTTTCTCTCGAAATCTACGAAACTTAGGTTATGTTGTTCTATGATCACGTCTAAATTTCCCTCTTTCGAGTGCCGAAATTCACGCATCAAATCATTCAACTATTGGCCAAGTAATTGAATGCATTAAACACAAACAACATAAATAAATAACCAGAAAAATTCAAAAGAGTTTAAATATTAAGAAATCAAAACATGTTTCAAGAGGATTACATCAAACCCTAGATCTAAAGTATTAGTTCATAGTAAAAACAATTGACAACATGTAATTTATCATAGAAAACATGGAAAAGAAAACAAGGGTGTAGAAAAACTCTTCGTCGCCGCTTGATTTCTTCCCCAAAGTGTGTCAATCGTCCCTTCTTCGAATGAATTCTTCAAGAATTTTGCTTCAGTTATTCTTGCTCTCTCAAGCCGTCCCAGAACTCTCAATTAGGTCTTCTACCATGTATTTATATCCTCAATAGAAAATAACAAGGTTTGGAATTGGTTTGGGCCGAATTTCCTTGAGAAAATCTTTTTTTTTTAATAAACCCGGCAAGCGGCGCTTTGGCGCCCGGCATTCTGCTGATTTTTTCTTTCTTGGGCGCCTTGACGCCCAGTGTTCTGCTGATTTTTTGGGGTGTCTCTTTGCTCCTTTTTTTTTGGCTCTTTTCCACTTCATTCCTATCTCCCTTCACTTCCATGCTATAACTCCTTCCATGATAATCATCGTATCTTCATTTCAAGCTCTAAATCACCCCGTTTTCATCCAAATTGTCTAACTATGAAACAACACGAACACACGCACCAAAACGCTCAAAAGTGCTCATGAACAAACTAAAAACTATGATTTAAAGGAACTTGTTTAATGAGTTAATTTCACTCATCAGAGTCATACAATGCTTTCGTTCGCCAACAGCAGAATCAAAGATATAAGGATCGGCGAAATCGAGTTAGAACTGGGTGCATTGATCATCGCAAAAGGATAGTTAACCCTATGTTAACGGGGAATAATAATTTAAATGTCGCCGATGTGCATAAATCTATAATACACTGTCATTCTGAAGCTTCTACTTCAAATGAAGCAACTGCCAATATATCCAATTTTGAATTACAAGAAAGTTCTACTCTATTGAATGTACCAATTACTCCATATTTATTACCGACATGTACTTATTGTGAACATTGTGGTGCACAAAAATTTTATAAAGAAAGTAAAGGCTTTTATTGCTCAGATGGAAAAGTTAAGCTTTATATGTGTGATTCACCAACTGAACTATTCAACTTGTTTACTTCTACAGAACCTAAATGTATGAAATTTAAAAAAATTGTAAGGGGATATAATAACCATTTTGCATTCACTTCATTTGGTGTAAAGTATGACAAAGAACTATTTAAAGCATATAGATTAGATGTATATACACATTTAGAGTTCAGGGACAAGTATATCATTATGTAAATCAACTTATACCAAATAATAATATGCCTTGTTATATGTAGCTATATTTTTATGATATAGATAATGAACTTGAAAATCGTATGAATTTTATTGAAGCTACTTCAATGATTTTAATTGAATTCCTAAAAATAAATCCATACAGTAGATTTTTTATATCTTGAAGTGATATAAATAACATACATAACTACCAGATACATATAAGATGTGACCTAGGAATTGATCAAAGAGTCTTCAATACTCCTACGACGTCTCAAGTAACAACTGTATGGATTGAAGATGATGGAAATGCAAATGCTCACATTCGTGATATTACTATATACGGATATTCTGGTGATTCACATAAGGTTCATTATTATTATGGTTGCTATGATCCATTGTAATATCCTTTGTTTTTTTCATATGTAGAATCTGGTTGGCATGAAGGCATTGATAGATGTAAAAGTCAGACTCAAAATTTGCCCAATTTTGATGCTTTTCCTAGTACAATTAATTCTGCATCTCTAATTATCTAAAAAGAAGATCAAGGTTTGCGAATATACCTTTTAGTATATTTCATAATTTTTTCAATGTAAATGTTATAAATGAATACTGAAATTGGTTTTCCATCATACATTGCTTAATGGAACTAAGAAACAGCCTCTGGTTTCTTATCGAGAATACTATTCGTACAAGTTACAAATTCGACCTTCAGGTAAGTCTATATTGCTTCATAGTGGTAGACTATTTTAACAATATGTTGTAGATATGTATGTTAAGATTGAAACTACTAGATTAGACTATTTTCGTAATAATCAGAAACAAATTCGTGCTGAACTTTATCAAGGCATTGTAGATAGTGTTCAAAATGGAGAAATAAGAGGGTACAAAATTGGAAGAAAATTCATTTTACCACAACCCTTTACATGTGGGCCTAGAGATATGTTAACGAGATATATGGATGCAATGGCTATTGTACAACGTTATAGAAAACCAAATATATTTTTAACTGTAACATGTAATCCAAATTGACCAGAGATTAGACAAGAACTAAGACATAATGCGAAGTTCAAAATTGACCGGATCTAATTGTATGAGTATTTAAAGCAAAATTAGAAGAGTTAAAAAATAATTTATACAAAAAAATGTCTTAGACTTTGTTATTGCGCATATATATGTGAATTTCAAAAAAGAGGATTTTCTCATGTACATCTATTGTTAATTTTCAATTGTGGCCTCAAAATTTCTTGTGCTGAAGACGTTGATAAGATAGCGTCCTGTGAAATTCCTAATAAAAATAAATACTCTCATCTTCATTCTGTTATTGTTAAACACAATATGCATAATCCTTGTGGAAATCTAAATCCAAAGAATGTATGTATTGAGGCAAAATAGAGGTTGTAAAAATAAATATCCTAGAGATATTGTAACACTACTATAATCGGTCATAACTCATACCCGTTGTATAAGCGTCGTAATAATGGCATTTCTATTAAAGTTAGAGGTCAAATGTTAAATAATCAATTAGTTGTACCATATAATCCTTATTTAAGTACAAAATTTAACTATCACATTAATGTTGAAGTATGTTCTTCTATTAAAGCTGTAAAACATTTGTACAAATATGTATACAAAGGACATGATCGTATTAATTTCTTAATTGACACAAATTAAACAGAGAAAGAAATTGACGAAATCTCTACTTACCAATCTGTTAGATGGATATCTCCACCTGAAACTATGTGGAAGATTTTTTTCTTTCAATTTGTCAGAAATTTGTCCTACTGTTTATTCTTTACATCTTCATTTTGAAGATCACCAACAAGTAACATACAATGGGAATGATGATTTATCTACTGTTATTGACAATGAAAATATGATGAGAACAATGTTGACAGAATTTTTTCAAATGAATCAAGTAAACGAGTTTGCTCGAACATTGTTATATCGGGATTTCCTTACACATTTTGTTTGGAATACAAATACAAAGATTTGGACTCCAAGAAAGAAACAAGTTGTTATAGGACAAACTGTCACAGCAAATCCTTTTGAAAGAGAACGTTATTTTCTCCGCATTCTTCTTAATCATATTCGAAGGCCAACATCATTTCAATATTTAAGAACTTCAAATGGGGTAGCTACTACAATTTATCGAGAAGCTGCATTTCTACATGGTCAATTAAATAGAGATAACCTTGTGAAGAATGTTTATCTAAAGCTATTGTTTATGAAATGTCATTTTCTTTAGGACGTCTTTTTGCTACAGTCCTTATTCTTTGCATCCCTAATCATCCAAAGTTGTTGTGGGATAAATTCAAGGCTTATATGATTGATGATTATGTACATGAAAATATACCCATGGAAGTTGTTGAAGTACGGGCTTTAGAGAATCTCAGCTCTGTTTTAGAATTATTGGATAAAAACATAAACGGCTATGAAATGGTATCATTCAATATAAATATAGATGAGAATGAAAGGTTGAGAAGAATGATTTCGGAAGAGACAACTAATTTGGATGTTCAATGGGGCAATGTTGATACAGCAACATTAAATAACAAACAACAGTTTGTGTTTGATACAATTATGGAAAGAGTAAAAACGGAATCATCAAGTGGTGCTTTCTTTATCAATGCTCCGGTTGGACAGGTAAAACTTTTTTATATAAAGCACTCCTAGATGATGTGAGGTCTCAAGATTTAATTGCTTTGGCAACTGCATTTTCTGGAGTATCTGCATCTCTATTACCTAGAGGTAGAACAACTCATTCAAGATTTAACATTCATTTGGAAACAACTGGTGAAATTAGTTGTAATGTTAGCAAGCAATCGCCTTTAAGGACTTTATTGAAAATGTCTAGATTAATAATTTGGGATGAAACAACCATGGTAAATCGTTGTGCCATTGAAGCTATAAATAAGATGGTAAGAGATATTACAGATTGTAATATGCCATTTGGCGGCAAAGTGGTGGTTTTCGGAGGAGATTTTCGACAAGTTCTTCCAGTCATACAAAAAGGAAAAAAAAAGACATAATGAGAGCTACCTTGGTATTCTCTGATCTATGGCCTTTGTATTTACATCTACCATTAGTTGAGAATATGAGGGTAAAGTTAGATCCCAAATTTTGCGATTACTTGCTCAGGATTGAAAATGGAACAGAGCAAGTACATACTTGTAAATGCTTTAAGCTTCCAAACAGTATAATTTTGCCATTTGATGATGAAATTACATGTTTAAAAAATCTAATACATCATGTTTTTCCAAACATAGAATCATATGCTGATAATTTACATCTCATGGCAAATCGAGTTATTCTTACGCCTACAAACGAATGTGTTGATCATATTAACAAAATTTTGCTCGAAGATATTCCTGGTGAATTTTACACATACTATAGTTTTGATGAATCAATTGACAAATCAGAACAAATCCGAAAGGAAGATTTCTTGAATAGTTTGACCTCAAATGATATTCTACCACATGAATTGAAGTTCAAAGTAAACTGTCTTGTGATGTTATTACGAAATATCAATCCTTTTGAAAGGTTATTCAATGAGACACGTCTTACTTGTCGACAATTTGAGAAAAAACGTAATTCTTGCTGAAATCACTACTGGCGAATATTGTGAAAAACATGTTTTCTTACTAATGATTCCTTTTATATCTCTCAAAGTGATTGAAATTCAATTCCATTTAAAAGAACTCAATTTCCAATTAGGCCATACTTTGCAATGACAATAAACAAAGCACACAGTCAAACACTTGATTTCGTTGGTTTATATCTTTCAGAATTAGTTTTCTATCATGGTCAGCTTAATGTAGTATTATCAAGAGCAAAAACAAGTATATCTATAAAAGTTTTACTTAAACCACCAAACATCGACACTTTACACAACACATCTACTAAGAACATTGTATACAAGGAAAATCTTTCATTCATACATACGTAGAACTACAATCTTCATGACTATTTTTGATGTTTGACATCTTCTGAGATCAAATTGAATCTGTTTCTTTGGTGATATATACTCGACAAAGGTTTGAATCTGCTTCTTCGGTGATATATCTACTTTCATTCGTCATTTTTAACTTTAGCTAGATAAACGCATATTAAATATTATGTTTAAATACATTTCTCAATTATTAGAAAATATATCATGTCTTAGCTTTGGAGTCCGCTAATACTAATTAGGACATTACCTTTCTCTTTTCTTTTTCTGATTTTTCTTTCATCTATATTAATGCAGGATTTTGTCATTTATGATTATGCTCAGACTAAGATACCTGATGAGGAACTGAAAAACATGATAAGCAAGACCTTTAACTTGCATAATTAATGAAAGGCATGGATTTCTGTTACAGATTTTGAATTATTAGATAGTTCTGTCATTATTTATTTATTTATTTTGGTGATGGATTACAGAGAGAATAGAAAAGTTTCTGAAGAGATATTTTTATTACTCGGGTCAATATAATTATCAGAAACATTTTTTTGAGGTGAACTGCAAACTTTTAAAACTAAAGGTAATGTCATGTCTGTAGTTTCCTTCGACTAGAAGCTGCAAACTTTGTAATTTGCTACTTTTCCACATCTCTGTAATATTATTGTAACTACTTTTAACATGTTTGAGATGCTCAATTAGACGGTAGTGGGTAGAGTTAATGAAGAAAAGGAAGTTGACACCTTTTTATTGTACCATAAGTACTATCCAATATTGCGTTCTAATTACTTCCTTTATGTTATTCCTTTCCAATATAATGGTGCCTTATTCATTAATTGCAGCTTAAGGGTTTATCCACTTGTCATTGCTACTCATCCCTCCACACTTAATCGGTTTGCATTGGGATTTACTGATGGTGAAGTTCACGTGCTAGAACTCCTAGAAACAGAAGGAAAATGGAGTATGGCGCCTCCACAAGAAAATGGTGGAGGCTACCAGGTTAATTGCATTTGTACTGGACCAATTCTCATAGTACAATAAACATGTATTAGGTGGCTTAACATGCAAGATTCAACAGTCTGATAGGCCGAGGGAATGGTTACAATGTTAATAGACATAACATGGATGGGAATAGTTCAAAATATGTAAGATAAACTCAGAATCTTGGAACTTTTTTTTGCTTTTCTTTTCTTTTTCCTTGGACCAAATATTGTATCTAAATGGACATTTACATGTTATCCGATTTTACAAGCAGATTATGTTTTTATGTAAAATTGTATTTTGATGAATTTTAGGATTTTTTTTACACTACTGAGGCTTATAAGTTTGCTTATTTTACTTGATGAGGAGAAAAAAATAGCTTATAAACTCAAACCATTTACATAATAACAATAAATAAATTGTAGAAAAAAATATTATCTCCAAACTAATGATTTTCTTTAAGTTTGTTCAATAAGGTGGTATTCTGATTACCAATAAAACTTGAGCAATAAAAGTTGACAAAGTTTTATTCCAGAATAAAACTTTAGCAATAAAACTTGACAAAATTTTTATTCCAGAGTTAGTGATTATACAAGCAATATATCATTTTTTTAGCTTCAAAATTGTGTCAATTTATCATTCAAATGGAAAGACTTGTATATAACAATTGGAATACAATATAAAAATCATTTTGTTGTAAATTATTGTTAACAAGTAAAAAAAAAAAACCCCTAAAAAATAAAAAAAATTCTGAAGTTTACTTCGCACAATGCGGAGCACATGTGCAACGGAGCACTCTCCGTTTAGCGCGGAGCGTGTTTTTTAATTCTTTAGTTATTTAATTCTTTTTTTTTTTTTTTACAATTTTTTGCTTCATTTCATACATACATAAAATCAAAATTTTTTCCGTGGCTTCGCACCTTTTCTTTTTATTTCTTTTTTTTGCTAAAAATTCTACTTATTTACATTTTACACAAATTATAAATATAATTTCACTTATTAATAATTTAATTTAAAAACATTAGAAAATATTCAATTCCAACATACATGAAAATTAAAATTCATTTCGGGGGTAATGGGGCTCACTGCCCTTAGGGATGGCAAAAAAACCCGACAAACAAGATACTCGCGGGGCCCGACCTCGAATGGGGCGGGAAAAACCCGCTTAAATGGGTAACGGGGGCGGGGGCGGGGACGGGTAACGGGGTCCCCGCCCCGCCCCGTTTAAAATTTTTTATTTTTTTATTTTTTAGAATTTAATATTTTAAATGAAAATTTTCATTAGTTCTAATAGAAAATAGCAACTTACATTATTTGTCTAAATCTAATGAATATGGATAATAAAAATAAATTATCAAAAACTAAAAAAAAAAAAATTTAAACGGGGAAAGGACCTACCCCCGCCCCGCCTTGCCTTAAACGGGGCGGGGACGAGGCGGGGAGGGGGCCGCCCCTTTGCCATCCCTAACTGCCTCCTCGATCATCGCGACCTAACCGATTACGTCGATCACATTCGGGGCGTTACTCCCAAATATTTGATGAGATTTTTTCTTCAATAGTTGCATGACTCCTCAAAAATAGAACCATAGCGTGTTTAATATTATTAGATAATATTTTCATTTTTTTAAATTAAACTTTCTTCCTTATTCAGTGTGTACTATAAATATTTTGAAATGTTACCAAGCTTAAAAAAGATTAATAATGTCTCCATTAATTTCTTCCTTAGAACAAATTTTGGCTACCAAAAATTCTTCATTTACATCTTACTAAAATATTATCGTTATTAAATTTTACTAATTATTATGTTAGATAAAAACTTATTGACGTCTCACAATACCATTAATATTTGATACACTAATATTACCTTAAAAATACTAAAGCCCGTACATTGTACGGGCATACGACTAATTTTTATAAAAGAGGTTATTGAACACAAAAGTAAAGGAAAGGTGAGATTGGGTGTGCAATAGCTCAGACATGTTTTCGTCTCAATTGGACTTACGGACCATGGTGTACAAGTTATGTTAGTTGTGTGTGTGTGTGAGAGAGAGAGAGAGAGAGAGAGAGAGAATCATATTTTTTAAAAAATGGGAGCACTACAACAAAAATAGCTTTTTACGGCATACGTTTACGGCGTGCAATTGAGGCATGCCGTAAAAAGTCTCTTTTTACGGCGTGCAAAAAATGCACGCCGTAAAAGATCAATTGCATAAAGTATTTACGGCATACATTTTTTGCACGCCGTAAAAAGAGACATTTTAAGGCTTGCATTTTCCGCACGCCGTAAAAAATATTTTACGGCGTTCGTTTGTGCATGCCGTAAAAAAGACTTCACGCCCCCTATAAAGTATTTACGGCGTGCATGTTTGCACGCCGTAAAAAAAATCCGGATGCAGTATTTACGGCGTGCCAATGCATGCCGTAAAAAAATATGTCTATTTACGGCATGCTTGTGCACGCCGTGAAAAATATGCCTATTTACGCGTGAATTGAAAAGCCCCTCATCCACAGGCCCATATCCGATTAATTCCACTACAACCCGTAACAAAAATCAAGCGCGAGAATTGAAACGCCCCTGCATCCACAGTTCCGAACGACGCACGCCCCCGACCCTTGCATCCACCGTCCACGCACGTCCCCCGTTGATGCTAGTGGTGGATTGGTGTGAAGTTTGAACAATAGTCCATAGAACCAGGCCTAGCAGCAGCGAACGTTCATCGGTGACGGCTACGAAGTTCGCAAGTCGATAGGTGAGTTTTTTCTAATTTCTATTGCCTATTGGTATTCAATATTCATCTGCTAATGGTTGTACTGCTGTAGTGTATACGTATATGCAATGGGTAATGTCCGTATGACTTGTAAGTTTGAGATTTGGAGAAAATTTCGATTTTGGCAAAATTTGGGTTTTTGTTTTTATCCCTAATTTGTGTGATTTCTTTTATTTCTTATGTGTGGTTCCTCTTTTATTTTCTTATTATGTGGTAATTCTGGTAATTCATAATCTGTTGCTCACTCTGTTGCTGAGAACCTTAGGAGGACCTTAGCTTACCTTACAGAGGACCTTAGCTGCTGCTCCACGCCCAGTTGTAGGAATAAATGTGACTCAATATGAAGCTTAAGTTTTCTGATCACAGTGTTTGATTTGGAATCACTCTGTAGGACTGATCAGCCTTAATATATCAGTTATCTTCAAAATACATTTATCTAACAATTTAAGAAATATTTACTGCAAAAGAATATGTAAAAACGATAGTATGATATGTTGATTATTATTTTCATATTAAAAATAAGGACAAGAACAACAGCAAGCTATAGATATTGTATGTGTTTAAACAGCAATTTATATTATAATGAAATGAATAATGCAATAAGAATGAGTTGAACTGACGGACCTTACTAGGAACTCTCCTGCCATAAAAAACTGAACCTTGAGGGTCTGATTCATTGAAAGCTGGATCAGAATGCACATATATTGAGTATAGCTCTTCATTTCCTTTGAAGAATAACTCCCACAGAGGGGCTAACAAAATCTGTCCTCTAATCAAGAACATGAATGCAATCTTGGGACGTCGTTTGAACGGAAATTCTTGTATTCTTGGAGTCATCGAGGCTCTCCACAGCAATTCTTCATCACTCATGTTATGCATAATAACATTAGGTGGCTCTGGATCATAAGTACTTGTATTTGAAGTACTCATTACTGGAGGGGTTGATACAGATGATGATGCTGATGATGATTGTGAAGAGAAAATAGAGAGTTTGCCATTGGTAAAAAGTAGATTGAGAGAGAAACTATTGTAATGGAAACAAAGAATTATCCCAAAAGTTAACCCGAAAACGAAGAAGAATAAACCAAACAGGAGTTTAACAAGTGACAATGGGGCGATAATATTCATGGACTTCCCACACCCACCTGAAGAAAATGGATTCTGGTTCTTCATTTTGATAAGATCCTGTGGTTACTCTGTGATATAAGAATCCGAGATTAAAATGAAGAAGCAATGGAAATTCCAAGAAAATAAGTGATTTTGAAGAGACATATGGGAACTAATACGGGAACATTGATATAGAGAAGTGAACAACTGTCGGTTGGAGTCTGAGATCACAATGTTTGCATTTCATTACTTAAAAAACTTGAAACAAACTAACTGACCGGCCAATTTTATGATGTTTGGTGGCTTTTGAACCTTCACTAATATACTCTGTGTTGCCTATTTTAACCAAGTTCTTTATTAATTTCTCAACAGATTGCAGTAGTATTGAAGGAGTTTGTGACTGTTCCAGTGTTCCCTATTTTAATTCAGGTTTGAATTATTTTTTTGTAATTTTAGTTTGTGTGAAACTTTATTGTCGCCATGATTTACCTAATTGGAACCTGATTTCTATAATGCCCTAATATAATCGTTTTTTGCTTCATTTTTACTGTGTTACAACAGATTGTAACTTAATGATGTTGATATATTATCATGGATAAAGATTGGGTACACTTATCAAGGTTACCTTGTCCTCTTAAATTTAGAACATTTTTAAATATGTCAATAAATGCTTTTTAGATGATTTATTTAGCATTATTTTTATAGAGTTTCGAAGGCATATCAACAGGGTGCAAGAAAATTTGCAGATATGGTGCAAGCCAATGCTGGGAATCCAAAAAAGGTCATATGTCCTTGCAAATGTTGCAAAAACCTATTTCACCAACATTTTGATATAATGTATGGACATTTGATCATTAATGGCATGGATCCTACGTATACTACCTGGGTGTTTCATGGGGAAAAATCGAATGTAGCATCATTGCCTCCTCAAGATGTAGAAAATTTAGAGACGTATAGGATGTATAGAGATGCATTTTTTCATGATGACAATATTGTAGAGCCTGAGAATGAAGATAGACAGAAAGATTTTTCAAAGTTATATGAAGGCGTCGAAATTCCTTTATATCCTGGTTGCACAAAGTATACAAGGATATCTGCAATCGTTGTCTTATATAAGCTTAAAGCTACACATGGTATATCTGACAATGGTTTCACTGAACTTCTTGATATTCTTCGAGATATGCTACCACATGGAAACACCCTTCCTGATTCTTGCAATTCAACAAAAAAGTTATTGAACACCTTTGATTTAGGGTATGAAAAGATACATGCATGTGTAAATGATTGTTGTTTGTTTAGAAAGGATCTAGAGAATTTGGAGACATGTCCAAAATGTGCATCTTCGCGGTGGAAAGTTAATGAATTAGAAAAGCTTGAGGAGGATGTTGCTGTGACTTTGTGTATGCTAGAAAGGTATTTTCTCCCGTCTTTTTTTGACATAATGATCCATTTAACCATCCACCTTGGGCGTGAGGTTCGTATTGGTGGACCAGTACAATATCGTTGGATGTACCCATTTGAGAGGTAAATTACTATTATACTTTTGTAAGTATTCAAAAGTTCTTCTTCTAATTACTTAATTATCTCATGCATATTGTATGATGAATTAGGTTTATGAAAACACTTAAAGGATATGTACGAAATCGTTCAAGACCTGAGGGCTGCATAGCAGAGCGTTATTTAGCTGATGAATGTATGCATTTTTGTAGTGGTTACATGAAACAAGCTGCTGAAGTAGGTGTTCGACATACTAGGAATGAGGATTTCGAGAATGAAACAATTATTGATGGGCGTCCGATTTCTAAAGGAAAGTCAAAAACTTTGAGTCAAGAAATGTTAGAGGTCGCTCATCGTTATGTGCTGTATAACAGCGTTGATGTTGAGCCATATATAACGTAATGAAATTAGTTAATTTATTATTTTAATATTGAATAATGTTCTCTCACAAATTTTTCTTATTATTTGTTTTTTTATTTTCATTTAGGATGCATAAAGAGGAGATTAAGAATTCAGACAGTCGCATTGCCAAGAATGAAACCTTATTACAAATGAGACATATGGAGACTTTCACTTCTTGGTTTGCAGAGAAAGGCAAACAAGACAATTGTAACATGTCTAATACATTGAAATGGCTTGCACGTCGGCCTAGATATGATGTGATGTCACATTCTGGCTATGTTATCAATGGACATCGGTTTCATACAACCGATATTAGTAGAAGTACACAAAACAGTGGTGTTTCTATTGAAGCACAAACTATTTGTCGGTCTAGTGTGAAGGATACAAGCCATGTAGTTGGTAAAATATCTTATTACGGGGTTATAAGAGACATAATTTTACTAGATTATCATAGTTTTAAAGTTCCCATGTTTCATTGTGATTGGGCAAATATAGATAGCGGAGTCAAGATTGAAGAAGGATTTACATTGGTAAATCTTCATAGTGGACAACGTCAATTTGAAAGAGATCCATTTATTTTAGCGTCACAAGCAAAACAAGTTTTTTATTCTAGAGAGAGCGATACATCTAGTTGGTATATTGTATTGCAAGCACCTCCCAGAGGATTTCATGAGTTAGAAAATTTTGATGAGGAAGCTTATACTCCATCCACATTAGATGCATTAAGATTTGATATGACTGTTGAAGATGAAGGTTATGTAAGACATGATTGTGAGGGCATTGATATTGAATATGGTAATTGTACTTCTTAAACTTTACATCTTGCTTTATTTTAATTTTGTATTTATCTGATATTATATTGATGTTAACGTCTTTAATGTCTCTAATTCTTGCTTTATTTTTGTAGATGCAAATGATGAAATTTGACTATTGTGGATGCTGATATTCACACAAGTGGAAATAAGATGACATATCATGGTGAAGTAAGTTCCCAAATTATATATATAATAACTTTTAATGATTCTATGTGACAATTAAGTAAAACATTGCTTGTTTTTTCTTATTCATTTAATACAGTCATCTAATCAAGGCTATAAGAAATCAAAACGAGCTAAAAAAGCTTCAGTTGTTGCTGCCACAAGGAAAGGAAATGAAGGGATACGAATATCAGAAGGAGGTTCTAATTCGGTTCCAAACGAAAATGATGTGCAACATGATGTAGAAGAATTGCCTAATAGTGCTAGTACTACTGAAAAGGGAAAGAAGGGAAGGGGTCGAGCAAAATTGAATTATCTCAACAAAGGAAAATGCGCGAAGTTACCAGTAGAATTTAATGAAAGAGGGCAGCCAATTTGTAAAGGTTCAAATAAGTTATCATCATTTCTTGGGACCACAACTAGAGAACTTATACCAATTACATGGAAAAATTGGAAAGATATTAGCGAAAATTTTCTTGATGACATATGGGAGCATGTGCAGGTAATATAAACTCTTCGTCTCTTATATAACTTTTCAATTAAATTACTATTAATATTGTAAACTTTGATGCAGCAAAAGTTTGATGTTCATACTTGTCATAGAAAATTCATCATGCAAAAAATGGGAAAGAATTGGCGAGATCATCGATCTAATGTGCTTAAAGCGATCAGTAACCAAGGAAAAACAATTGGCATGACACGAGCCGCTCTCCTTAAGCCCGATAATATTGAATCAATGGAAGAATGGCAAGCATTTGTCAAAGAACGCAATTCTCAACCATATAAGGTAAGCATTACATTGCTTTATATTTCTTATAAAACTTATGCTTATATAGTAATAAGTGATTTTGTGGGAAAAGAATGAAAGATTCAAAAAGATGAGAGCAGATCAAACCATAATGCATACAACAAGTAGAAAAGGCTTTGCTCGCTTAGAAGCTGAAATGGTAAAAAATTGTTAAATCAAAAGTTAAATTTGCTTGAAAAGTTATAAACATTTACAGACTATCACGTATATGAAATATGTAAAATGCAGCGTGTTGAAAGTGAAGATCCCGATTCCATAACAAGAGATGATGTTTATATTCGAGGACATACGCGAAAAAATGGTGAACCTATTAATGAATTAGGCTGGGGAAACATTGGTAACAATATTGCTTTTAGTAATTTTTGGTAATTAATCAAAGCTTATATTCATAATTTTAGCCCAATGTATTTCCTCATTTCAGAACAAAATAAAAGCAAGTTCACAGATGGTCACCTCTCCAAGCAAACACTCTCTCAAAGATGATGGAGTTGCAAAAGTACTTGGTCCGAACGTCGAGGATGGGTAAGAGGTCTTGGTTTTGGTGCCACTCCTTCAAAGTTGAATGCTTTGGTGCACAATCATAACTTGCAAACTCAAGTCCAAGAGTTGAGAGATGAAATTAAAGAATTGAAGGCTTTGTTTCAAGTGAAGAGTAAAAGTGCTTTGAACAAGAAGATAATGTAAGTGGTAAATTAGAATTAATGAATGTTATTCTCAATTACATATACTCTCTATATTTAAAATAATAAATTGTACAATTCGATATGAATTTTACAGTCTAGAGATAGAAGTTTGAATGATTTAGATAACGTTCAGAATAAGAAATGCAAATTGTTATCTTGGTTTGGAGAAGCTGATATTGTTGCAAAAGGTGAAATCGCCTCAACAAATCCAAGTGATCTAGTGCATCATGTACCCCTTGGTAACGAATGTTGGAGAGTTTGGGTTAATGAAGTGATTGATAATGTCAGCTTGTATCGTCCCACACGTGAACTTTTTCTTCTTGAAGATGCATTAGGAAGTACAATTGCATGGCCAATTAGGTACATCGAAGTGGATTCACTGTAATTACAACAAAGGTATACTTAATTTTCTTTTACTGTTTTAAATCAATTTACATTCAAGTTTGCTGGTAATCAAGTTTTATTAACATACCTTTATTGTTTTTATGGTGTGCAGGGAGTTACTATTTTGTGTGAGCTAAGCTCGAAGAAGTTAACTTTGATATGGACCATCATTTCATTTTGAAGTAGTAGTCTTTTGAGAATTGTTGAGATAGACTTTACATTGACATATTGTATGGGACCGTATTCAATATTTTTATTTATCGAAACAATGGAAACAATATTTTGTAGTAGTAGTCTTTTGAGAATTGTTGAGATTAACAATATTTTTATCTATCGAAACATTAATTATTTATGGATTTAATTTTGTTTTGTTATTATTATAGGTGTGCTGGTAATCAAATAAATAAATAATTTTTTAAAAAATTAAATTGATATTTACGGCATGCATTGAATGCATGCCGTAAAAAGGGTTCACCTTTTACGGCATGCCATCAATGTATGCCATAAATACTAGTTCACCTTTTACGGCATACATTGACAAAGATGCCGTAGAATATCGGTTTACCTTTTACAGCATGCCATGCATGCATGCCGTAAATGTGAATGCCACTTTTTACGGCATACAATTGAATGCCGTAAAACTTATTTACGGCGTGCATTGACGGCGTACTCTGCATGCCGTAAAAAGTATCCCACTTTTTACGGCATGGCTTTATACGGCATGCGGGCGCATGCCGTAAAACATTTTTTACGGCATGCAATGCATGCCGTAAAAAGTACATTTTGTTGTAGTGAATGGGGAATGGGAGTTCCCGGCCTCCAACCACCCCTGATCTCAACTTAATCGGGAATAGGAACGGCTCGATGGAAAGATCCTTGATGGTGTGGGGGAGGAATAAAGGGGGCAATGATGCCCCACCTTGTTGTCATTTCTAAACTTGTCTGCTAAAGTTAGAAGTCAATTTTTTACTTATTGATTATATCATGACACCCAGACTGTAATTATCTTGAGTAGAGGGAATGATTAATGAGAGATGATTGCCTCGTCAGTAAAGTGGCATACCTCGTAGTAGATGATGCAATGAGTGATTTGTATCTTCTACGAAAGATTTGGACTACATTTTTCAATATTTGAATTTCATGTCTTGACTAGCCTGCCAGTCGAGATTGTGATAGCTTTGTTGCTACAAGTTTATTGTTTTCACATTTTGCTCATTCCTCTCATTCACTTTTAAGCATTTTCAATAGCATTTCTTGATTCTCTTCAATATTCTTAACTCAATCTCTGCATGCTTTTCTGGTCATTTTCTTTCTTTTTGCCTTTTTCTTTCTACTATTTATTTGAGAGGTATCTAACACTATAGTTGCCAGTTTTGATATTAATTACAAAATAAATTATTTTACTCCCTTTTTACGTATATAAAATAAAAATTTAGGCCACTATTGAATTAAACAATGAAGAATCAATCAACAGTTTATTATATTCTTAGGCCACTATAGAATTAAATGATTTTTTAAAACTATAAACTCATATTCTATCATACATTCCCTAAAAAATAATTTTATAAGTAAATTCAAAATTTTTCTTTACTTTCTAACCATATATGATTCAAAAAAAATAAAATAAAATCTAATAGTAGGTGTTGAGGAAATTTAAAAATTTAGTAAGAAGTAAGAGAAAAGTTAAATGTATGACACAAGATAGTTTGAGTGGGTTTTTTTATTTTTATTTTTTTTTAAAGTAGGAGAGAAACATGTTATTTAGGCATTGTTTGAGTCACCTTTTTTTAGAATGAGAATGAAAAATATAGTCGTTATTAGGGCCTACACGAGAGATAGAAAATTTGAATTTAAATGTTGATGTGATGGATAACGGTCATATTTTTCATTTTAATGAGAAAATAAAGTGGCCCGAACGGCTTAATGACAGTAATACAAAAAGATAGATGTCATCATTTGAGTGAGTAAATGTGCCGAGTAAACATGTAAGAAGCTTTTCTTGTTAAATAAGTACGCCTAAGAATAGCAAAAATACTTGTTAAATTTGATACCCGTGGAACTCCATCTCGAATGGGACAAAGATTCCCAATCTAATTGGTTACATCGAGCAGGGGCGAGCGAGGATCACAGCCTGGCAGGGGCGGACCCAGCACCTGGCGAGCCCCCGCGGCCGCCCGTGCTGGATCCGCAGGGAGCTTCAGGAAAACCGCCGTCCGCCAGGCAGAAGTGCAGAAGACGCCGGGAAGAAGAGAAGGATTGGGCGGGAAGAAGTGAAGGATTGGGCGGTTGGGCCTGAATTTTTTTCCATTGTTTGGGCCTTTTTTAAAAAAAATAAGGCCCAATGAATTGGCCCAACCCATGGTATCCATGGATATATCATATGTGGGTATCCATTATCCACAAGACAAAACCAATTGCATATATTGAAACTGGCAGAAGATGAAGGAGACGACTGAAGCTGCGGTATGTGATACAATTTTGTATAGCCCTTTCAGGTAATCGAACTCTCTCGTTCTCTACCTTCTTGTAGTGGAAAAGTAGGTGGTCTAGTTCTTGTTTTTGATTTTTTTTTTTTCAAGTTTTGTGAAAATCCAGACGAAGCTTTGCTTCAATTCATTTTTTTTTTCCGGCTCTGTTGATGAAAAATCTTGATTCTGAATGTTTTTGTTTTTTGGAAGAAAGATGAGTTCTTGGTGAACAAGAATTAACAATTTTGAGTGTTTTTTTTCGTAACTCACAAGTGATCTATTCAAGCTAATTGGAATTGGAATTGTAATTGGATTTAGGGTTTAGGGTTTAGAATTGAATTTGGAATTGGAATTGGGGGAATTGGAAATTTGGAATTGAAATTGGAATTGGATTTAGGGTTATGGTTTGGAATTGGAATTGGGGGAATTGGAAATTTGGATTTTGAATTGGATTTATGAATGTTGTATTGCGTATTTCTTTAGTATTTTGGATTGTATTGAATTACGTTTTCATATATATATAATTTTTACGTTTTAGTGCGTTTACATATATGTTAAGTAATTTTTAATATTATTTAATTAAATATTAATAAACAATCTCGGTCTTACGATCACTCACTGTCGACGTTGACCGGTCAACGTCCGCCCGGGCTGAGTTTCAAGGCTAGGTCCGCCACTGCAGCCTGGAGACAAGGGTGGGATGGGTACGACACCGTCCTGTTTAAATTCATTTCAAGATATAATTTTTTTATAAACACAAAAATAAATAAATAAATAAATAATCATCACTTTTAAAAGAAATATGAATTATTTACAAATTGAAAAAAATAGTGATTTTCACCAACTAAAGACATGGAAAAAAAATATGATTAAAAAAATAAATGTGGCAGAAGACCCTATCACTCGATCCCATCCGGCCTTAACCGGATATAGGGACGGGGCAAAGAGACAAAAATACTCGATGGGATGGAGGATGGGGATGACTGACCATAACGATTGCCTCGACCCTGATCAACTCGTTGCCCAGGCCCACCCTCCCCACCTTGCCTAGTAATTTAGTTTGCTAATTATTGCTTTTGTTTGAGTACCATTTTATGAGAAAATATATTTTGAAATAGTATTTTTTGAAGAAAGTGCCATTGAAAATGAATTTTTGATAAAATATGACTCAAACAAGGGCGTTGTATGTATATGTGTACGTATGGGTTTTAGGGAGTGAATGGTGAAGAAATTGAATTTAGTCCTAGGATTGCCTTTTGGGATAATTGCAACTGCACCCCAAATCTTTTAAAACACTACAAGTTTATCCCTAAAATTTTATTTATTGCAACCATGATCTCAAAACTTTCAAGTACGTGCGCTTGGAGCCCAAATTGTTGGTAGCTATCCAGACTATTGTCAATTGACCAATAAAATTAAAATGTGACATTTTTTCACCAATATAGTTGAGAGTAAAATAGTCTCTTCATTTAAAGAGAACAGATTTAACACAAAAACCCCAAAACCTACACATTTTCACTACATATCTTACACCCTTTCACATATCTAAATGCAAATCCAATTTACAATGACTACAAACAAAACCAAATAACCAAGTCTTTCACACACCAACTCCCGATGAACAGGGTGACCTGATTTCAACTTCCGTCTCCCATCTCGAACGTAGAAAACCAGGTATCAACTCAATTGATTTTACACATAAAAATAAGAATTTATTAGTGCAACTAGAATGGAGGGAAATAAACACTACCTTTTTGAAGGTTAGTATTTTCGGCGAAAAGACGATTTTACCCTCTACTAATATTGGTCCAAAAAAAGTCATATTTTAATTATTTTTTTAGCCAAACATACTCTATATTAGAGGCAAAGAAGCAATTTTACACAACATAAACTTGCAAGAAAACTTTTGCTACACGAGTAGAATGTATTTTGATTAGAGTAAATATTAAACTTATTTTGACCGTCAAAAGCAGCATTTGGTAGTGATTATGATAAGCTTGATAGTTGATACTTAATTATACTTGTTTATTGAATATTTTAGGAGAAATTTGGGTAAACGAGAGCGGACGAAAAGGAACGGGAATCTATAAAAAATAGTTAAAATTGAATATATTTTAGAAGTTGAGGAGACCAAGGAGTCATGGTTGAAGGGCCTCAATTGAAATATCTTAGGACTCGACCCAATTAAGAAAAAAATGGACTAAAGTGTACAAGTGAAAGCACAATTTCTAACAATTTTGGATATCCAAATTTGACCAAAATTTTTGTTTCCTATAATCTTGGGATTTTATTTTGGACCCAAATTGAGGTATACAAATTATAAATCATTTCATTCAAATAGGAGCAAAGACTAGAGATAAAATCTTGAAGCAAAAATACACTTTCAAACACGTTAAATCCTCGAGATTTGTATCTCGATTTATGATTTGAAGGTTGAAGAACTCAATCGACTGAAATTTACAAGCTTTGCAAAGGAGATTGATAATTTATTGTTGGGAATTGGGTGCTAAAAAATACCGAGTGTTGGGATTCTTTTCTTCATTCCTTACATTGAACTTGATGATGTTTTTAAAATTTTATTATTATTTAATTTTAATAATATAATTGACTAAATAATTGGTTATTAGGATGAACGACGTAACATACGTTAATGTTTGTTTAATTCAATAGATTTCATGTCAATTTGATTATGTGTTAATTGATTATTGTGTGTTTATTTGACATTCAATTATTTGATAACAAATTTTTTGATTTAAGACAATATTAAAATCGAGATGAGATATATTTGTTTTGTTCGTTCAATAAGTGACAGGTTTTGATACGAGATCTAAAGATGATTATAATATATGCAATGTTGATTGAACTCATGCGAAATTAATGATTTCAAGCCCCTGTTTGACAATCGTTAAAATGAATATTTTTTGGGAAAAATAAGTTTTGAAATAGTAATTTTTTTGGAGAATGTGTGGTTAAAAAGTAAGAAAAAATTTTGAATTTATGTGTAGAATATTTTATTGTGAGAAAGCGTGTTTGAAAATGAGTATGAAAAAAAAAGTTTTATTTTAATGATTGTCAAAAATATGCTAAATGTGTATGAGTTTCTATAGAAATACTCCTGTTTGGCATCCATTGTTTTCTCATTCTCATTCTTTTTCTCTTTCTTCATTTCAACCACATATTCTATCAATAAAATAATATTATACATAAACCTAAAAATTCTCCTTATTTTTTAACCACTCATTCTTCCATCAATCACTGTTCAAAAACTCATTTTTTTACTAAAATGGGTGTCAAACACAGTAAGTTTTGGACATTTGAATAATGTTAATTTTGCTCCAAAAGAGATTACTAACTAAAATTGATTAATTTGATTTTTAATATGAATAAGGGGTTTAATGATATTGGACTGAATGAATATTTAATAGCCGATGTGAAATCGAAATTCTTAACTATTTAATTTCAAAAGTTTTTCACAAATTAGATTAGTTGGGTTAATTTAGATTAACTTAGTATAATATAATTGTATTATAAAATCTTGATTTGTTAAGAGGTGATTAAGTTAGATTAATATAAATATTTATCTTTGAGGGAAGATATATAGACTTAAAATATTTACTTTATTATTTGTTACAATCCGTACACATGTGAAATCACAAGATCATATTTGCGTATTAATATCTATATCCATCTTCATCTACATAATAATTATGCAACTGGAAAAAATTATTGTGTCAAGTGAGAATCCTTTTTTGGTTACGGTAGATAATCTAAAGGCGAATAACGTTCTCCTATACCGTGAGATAAGCAAATGATTAATAGAAAATGAATGTAGGCTCATGTTTGATAGGTATTAAAATCTAAATTAAAATTTAAATTAAAGTCAGTAATTAACATATTTTATGAAAACTATAATTTTTATTAAAATTACTAAAAATTTGATTTTAATTCCCCATCAAAATTAGCTTGCAGTGACAACCAAGTGTATGAATTAACGTTTTCCATAAAAATTAAGGGCATCAAATGAGATATTTAATTGTTACAAAATTATGCAATGTGTTATATACTATATATATTTTTTTTTGCTTTTTTAATAGTTGGGAAGTTTTTAAATTAAGGATTGGACTCATTTGCTATTAAGTGAATAGGTTCTGGACTAGTGATGCAAATATCTCTAAAAGATTACCCTAGCTATTTATTGTCTGTGCGCCTCTCCCGCCCTTGCTCTTCCTTCTCTGGCTTCACGAACGAACATACAGCAAACTTGTATGATGGGTTCCAATAGCAAAGTTCTTTTAGACTTGGAGGCCAATAATAACACCACTAACTCTTCAACGTCAAGTTTAGGTTTCTTTTATCTATCTACTGGACAACTTTCAGTTCGTTTTTTTTTCCCTGTTGTTTTTGATGAATTGATATTCTTTTTTACAGAGTCAAAACTTCAATTTTACGGCAAAGATGATGTATTTTTGCAGCCTGGAACTGTAAAACTAAACCCACCTGAGCAGAAGCCCACCATTAGTCCTGTTCCCAAGAGCCACGGTAATGATAACCCTGCTTTGTTTTTTATTTGCTTTCCTCTTTATGGTAATGGATTTCGGTGATTTTGACATTTGAAAAGATTTATAGTTAAATTATATGTTTTTGGATTAGCAGATTCGAGAGCCATGTTACTTTTGGTGTATTAACTGAAACATTGTTTGCAGCTGAGAATTTAGTGCTTGCAAAGTAACTATACCTAAGTGCCTGCACTTTCCTCTGCAAGGATGAAATTGGATGCAAAATCTTTTTCCGGATATAATGTTTCTGCGCAGTTATTGAGCTGATTTACTGAACATTAGTGGCAAAGAACAACTGTTTATCTATCTTAGTTTTGGCTACGTATAAAGGGGATAGTCGTCCCTTAAATTCAATCTGTTCTTGCATGAAAAGTTAGCTGACTAATGAATTTCCATGGGTCCAATGTACGAGTCATTGATCTTTGTTAATGTTGAGAAGTCTGTTTTGTAGCATGGATTCCATATATTTTATTTCTGATAATTTAAGAGATATGTTTAATTGTCTTGGGAAGTCATTAATTTTCCTTTATAAGTATATTATTTTAAGTATTCTTGGATTAAATAAAACTAATCTTTTTTCACATTAGGTTGTTTTTTCAAATGACTTTTGATAACTCTTGGGTTTGTAGAAATTTGAGGCACAACACTTATATCCTTCTACCTACTCTTTGATATCAATAAAAAGGTTGGAAGGGCATATATTGAAATTCACCCGAGTAAGGGCATTAGCCAAGGCGAAAAGGCATGCATTCAGCATTCTTTAGTTATGCCCCTTTAATGGGATCTTTCAAGTTCTCTACGTTTTGGGTTTGTTCATAGTTTTTTTAAGGCAACCCAAGAAACTAAAAGAAAAAAATTTGAATAAGAGAGAAGAAATGAAGAACCTACATGTGCCCTTCATTTCTTAGATGATTCATGGTCTCTTGTGGGTTTACTACTGTGTCTGATGTTTTTAGTATTTTATTGGTATACGTTGAGGCATACACTTTCAAGTGACTTGAGCTTACACCTCCCATGTATGCATTTTGCCACAATACCACGTTTGACCTTTTGAAGCACTGGCACCAATTCATTATTTACTTCTTGAAAAATATTATGCTTCTAGCATTATCTTATTATGTTCAGAATTATCTTCTGTTGGTTTTAGGATAAAAATCTTAACTTGATCACATGCTCATGCTCTTATTTGTCAGGAACATTTTTCTTCCCTAAAGACTCTGTGGGTCGTCACCTCTCTAAATTTAGAAAGATAAATGCTAGTGTTGCTCAGGATAAATGGTTACTTTGAGATTGTGTCTGTTTTGCAATCAAATTGTGAGTGACCATTCATCATGAGTGACCTTAGTGGTGTTCTTTTCAGAACCTGCCCTAAACCAATGGGGGCTTCTCGAAAATCTGAAGTTTCTTAGATAAAATTAGGGTGTTTCATAAATTATGACTGAAAAAAGTGTTCAATAATTGCACTCTTTCATGTACTGTAATACGCCTAAGATTACCCAATGGGATGCCAAACAGATACCTTGTATTGGGGATACTATTAGATGATTGGCCAAGTACCTAACCAAAAAAAAATTCAATGTTGGAGAAAAAATCTACTTCTCCAGATATGGAGTCCGAGAAACTCTAGTACATAAACAAAATGATATTGGGTCTTTGTCACATTGCAGTTTTAGGGAAAGTGAAGGATTTCCTAGGCGTTATATCAGAGTCAAATAGAAATCTGATTCAAGAAGCCAAGGTATAATTAGTACTGATAGAAGTACAGAACTTTTATAGTTTTCATCTGATTATTATCTGTTTGCACTAAGTTTTTGCTCTTCTCTTGACAAAATACAGGACAATCCTGAAAATTATGACATTGAAGTCATGAGTGGAAGAGAATCTGAATACATTGAAATGGTAAATATTGTCTTGTTTTATTTGTTCATGGTGGTGGTGGAGCAAGTTTCAACAATAAATTTTACAACTAATTATTCGATGCCTATGTTCTCAGGACTTGATGCTGGGTGTCGCTGATCTTCATACCCCGGAAGCTGTTGCTGCTGCAGAGTCTGCAATAGCTGGTTATCAACCAATAATTCCCTTGGCTGCTGATAGTAGTAGCGGGTCAGAATCTGAAGATAGTAGTGATGATGAGGACGACGACGACGTAGAAGAAGAAGAAGAAGCTGGCAAACATTCTGCAAAATTTAGTTCCAGGGTTGCTGAAAAGGATTCAAGCAAAGCATCTAGGAATCAGAAATCTAGAAAACGTCTAAAGATTGTTGAGCTTTCTTAGATTCTGATAGTGTATCACCTTATCTATTAACTTCTAATAGGATACCTTTAACTTATTTCGAGATAATAACAGAGGTCAATAAACTTTTACGAACTAAAAGTTTTCCTTTCTTGAGCAAGCCTGCCTTCAACTGAAATAGGGATGACAGCGGTTCGGTTTGGGGTCTGTTCGGCCAAAATCATAACCGCACCACCAAATTTTTGGTCATACCATAACTGCACCATAACCACGAAAGTCGGTTCGGTTCGGCTCGGTTAATATCTCGGTTCGGTTCGGTTCGGTTAATAACCACGAAAATAAATTATTTTTTATAAATTCAAACTCCAACCGTCAAATTGAAAAAAAAAATATATGAAGAAAAGTCAATAAAAATAAAAAAAATGTCAAGACCTCTAAAAAATAAAACACATCAATCGAACATATTTAGAGCCAATAGTTTGATCCTGAAAGCAGCAGAAGGCTGGAGAATTTATGATTTCATGTAATCTTGGCCATTAAAAAATATAAAAGAAAGACAAAATCAACATGGATATATTCAATCTGGTTGAAAAACAAATCTTAATAGGTCATTTTTCAAGGCACATCACATGTTCAACTTCAACAGAAAGCATGCTTAATCAAATAAATTCCAAGATCTCAAACATGTTCCATTAAAAAAAGAAAACCAGACACCCGAATCACCTTTAAGATTTAAATCGATCTGAAATTGGAGAAACTGGAGAGAAATCAAAACTAATCATAAGGCTATCAATGTTATTCATAAACAAATCTTTATCAATTTTTATGTAATGCCCATTACAGATTCAATTGAAAGATTACTAAATCAAACGTATCCCAAGATTTTGAACATGATAAATTGTGAAAAATAAAGCTCGAATACATCATGAAAACTCAAAATTGATCGGAATTTGGGTAACTGGAGAAAAAACCAAAACTAATCATTAAACTACCAATGTTAATTGAAAACCAAACTTCATAGATTCTTCTTCATTAACCATTGCAGATTCAATAGAAATACTGCTAAATTAAACAAATTCCAAGATCTCAAATATGTACAATTCCAAAAACTAAATATCCGAATCATCAAGAATACTCATAATCACCCCGAAATTAGGGAGGAAGAAATCGACATTACGGGAACGAGGGCATGATTTTCCTTATGAGGGATGTAAGGATCTTTCTTCGAGAAAGAGGGCGAGATTTTCCTTGTCGCTTCTCAAACCTATCGCTATAGAAAGAAGAAATATCTCATGTTATCTAAGTGCAACAAGAAGCAGTTGAGGAAAGATAGACCGTCAATTCTTAATCGTCTTCTCAATGGCGAGCTATGATGGTGAGGGCGAGTTGAGGCAGAGCGGCGACGGATTTGAGTGAAAGAGAAGTGGAGACTGTAGGGTTACGACAGGAGTCACATGGCATTGTTTTAACTTTTAACGTGTAGGTTGTATATTTAAATTGGATTATCTCAGCAGTGGACTGGATTAAAAACTATAAATGGTGTTAGGTTATTCATTATTGGTTTACTTAATGTTAATTGAGCTAGAATTTTGGGAAGTCCAATTGTCAAAATTACCCAATTATTTTGGGCAAGAATGATGGAAATTGCAATTAAATTTTTTTTAACCGGTAATCGGTTCGGGGCGGTGCACCATCGCTAAATACCATACCCGCCCCTAAATGAAGCGGTTCATTAAAATCAAAATCATAACCGCCCGCACCATCGGTTCGGTTTTTTTTCCCCATTCGGTTCGGTTAACCGCGATTTTCGGTTTTAACAGTTCGAATTGCCATCCCTAAACTGAAAGCTTTATTTACAATAAATAAATAAAATAAAATAAAATAAAAACAAGAAAATAATTCTTCCTGGAAAAGAATTTTAATGAAATTTTGGAAATTTCAAACTCGGGATATTCTGCACTTGTTCTCAAAAATTCGCGAAAGAAGGTGAACTTGAAGGGTACCCGTACTTCCATAAATTAACAGACTTCTAAACAGCAAATGTTACATGGATGATAGATCGCCAAATACATATCTAACATCATTGTAAAATTAATTCTATCGCGCATTTATTTCTCTGATCATCAAGTGAAACCGAAGTGGCTGGAATTCAATGAAAATTGGAAGTTGTTAGTACCCAAGGAATTCACTCAACTATTTCCACTGTGCTTGAATGGAATTGTCCTGGAAGAGCAGGGAAAGGATGAGAACGGTTACTAATATTCATGAATTGGGTAGTAAATATCTGCGGAAGCAGTTCTTGGAGCTATTTCACAAGGGATAAGTGTTCTGAGAAATTAACTTTTAAGTTGCTTCCACTTTTGTCCTAATGGAAGACGCGGTAAGCATTATTTCGACGAGTATACTAAAGGGACAGGAAGACGGTGTACCATGTAGGATTGCTACTAGCGAAAATTGCACAATTAGCAGCAGGTATATCCGAGAGTTCATTGGAAATTTATCTACGAAGTGCAGACCTACTGAGAACTCCACGGCCTGGAAATTTCGATCAAGACACATATTTCTATGAATGATTCTACTGGCACTCTCATAGGGTAAAGTTGGTGGCTCCAATGCTACCATATTAAATGGCCACATTTTTGGTGCAACGAGTAGAAAGATCAGGCTTAGTCTAATCCGAGATATCTTGGCCAGCTCAGTATTCGACTACACAAAAATGTTTTCTACAATTAAGAGGAAGACGATGCATACCAGAAATCCAAAAACCTTTCACAAGTGTGTTAGACATGTACATCGCACCAATGCAACCATGAGGATAGTTCGATGCTCACTAAGGATATTGAAAAGTTTGTCAACCAACTCAACATCGAACAGGTTCTCGTGACTCGTGAGTACATTCAAGTTGAGAGTATTCATTTTACATTAAACTAACACATTTTGAAATCATTTCTTTCCATTCATTAGAATCTTGTGCTATAACAACTCAGCGTGTTAAGATAAATAAACCAGTATCAGATTTAGTTAACATACTTCAAAATGGATTAACATGACTGAAGACTTGTCAAATTGTAGTTACAATGGATTTCTGTTCACATCTTTATACAGCAAATAGCGTGATTTCGTCTTGCCAAGAGCAGCATACCTGAAAAAAGTTCAGTAAATTGAGTCACTGTCATGACATCAATATAAAGAGAAAAAGATCGCCTAATCCCTTTTACTTACCACTGAGGCAAAAATGGTGCCATCCAAATAGTATCCCCAGCTTGCACTGGATACCTATTCCACAATCAAAAATATATACTAGTCAAGAGAAAATGAATTTTCAATGGTGGAAGAGTATTTTAAATTTTTTAGATTGATTAATAAATAACCTCGCCTACCATAAGCAGAAACACGTAAAAGAGTTAGAAGACCTATCATCTTTGATGATATTCCAGGACACGGATCTTGATAAGACTAATTTCTTATAGTAATTTCTAGTATGAAAATATTCTCTAAGCATGTCTAACACATCTTTCTAGTGGGGCGACGAAATCTTTGATAGAAATTGCAGATTCTTCTCAGTTTGTGGGAAAAGTTCAAGAAACATCTTGCATACCATAAGTCGAAAGGCGTAAACAAGTCAGAAGACCTGTAATTTTTTATGATATTCCAGGACATGGATCTTAGACAATAAAGATGATGACTTTATTTTTCTAATCTTAATTTCCAATATGAAACTACTTTCACTAGAGAAGCATATCTAACATGTCTTTCCAGTGGGGTGATGAAAATCTTTAAGGAGAAAATGTAAGTTGCAGATTCTTCTCAGTTTGTGGGAAAATTTCAAGAAACAAAAAATTTGTAGGATTTTCTTTTATACTTGCATATACTTATTTAATATCGATGAGCAGAGAAGTGTTCTTGATAGTTCTATTAATGGGGATGAAGCAAATATATATATATATACTCAGAAATAGCAAAATGAAATACGTCATCTCAATGTGGCATGAACCAGCCATTTACAGTTGTTTTACCCCAAAATAACTCCACGTTGTTTATAAACTCAAGGTTTCTTTTTTACATACATGGGGCAGTGATCTTGAGTGATACTCTTAAAGATGTGAACTCAATTCTCAGTATTCTAAGCTAATAAAGGAAAATGAATTAACTGAAATAATGATGGAAAACATAAGAATTTGGGCCTTCTTATAAACAGAAACTTAAGAGATCAAACTGCATTAGTAAGGACGGACCTACATTATTTCTTTTTGCTGGGGTGCGGGTGAGGGGAACATGGGTGTCTTTTACAGTTTAAAAAAAAAAAAGATTTCTATAAGCAAGGGCAACCAAAGCAATTTCTGGTGAATGGATCCTTAAAGAGGTCACGAGGTTTTAGTGCATTATCACCCTACGGGGACGTATGCAATCCCTTGTTTGAATTTAAAAACTATCAGAAGCAGAATTTTCTGACAAACAATCCCATCTTTTGTGAACATTTCTAAAGTCTATGAAGCACAATTCAATTCTTACCAGCTATCACCCAGGCGGTATATACCCCGCCCTTCCAAAAGCAATAATCCATGCTGGTTATAGTGGACTTCCTGTCAACATGCCAAATGCATATAAGATAATCAGAGGTTAAAAATTTTAAGAATCAAGATAATAGGTACTTCCATAAATATAATACTGGAGAAGGAATAATCAATATTTACTTCTAATTTCTAACTATCCACCATGCATTTATATGAACTCGCTTGAAAATGAAACTGTCAAACTTAAGTAGGTCCAATGTCAGATGATAATTGATGATTGCATTGGAGGAATTTGATATATGATATCATACATAACATAAAACTAGTGAAAGTAAGTTCAAGAATATAACATCTTCAAAACATTATTGACTTGATATTTTGTTTCAGAACATCAAACAATTATTGACTTGATATTTTCGTTTCAGAGCTTCAAACAAAGCAATCCTTGTTTCAGTAATATTCCACAAAAGGAGAGAAACTATAAGCAGCAATTCTCCAAAGGAAAGAAATATCGTGTCATAGGACTTGACCAAGAAAGCAACATCAGCATCATACCTTTACATTGAGGAATTCACCTGGCTGAAAGTCCATGATCTGTCAAATGGATAAATTTGATGAATATAAATAGCCGAATTTGGGAATCTAACATTCAAGATATAAAAGGACTAGCAGAAGGAGAAGAAAGAGGAAGCTTTGTTCAAGACATTTTCTCCAACTTCGATTCTACGTAAGCTCAACATTAATGCAAATTTAGAAATATAAGAATAGAAGAACTCAAGTCCTTTAACTTTAGAGTTAACAGTTGTTGCATTAAATCATTCATTATAAATGAACCGCAGTCTGCATGTAATTCTTGGTTATATTTTGAGTTATTGGTACTATATAACAAACTTTAGGTGAAAAGTAGGACAGTAGTTTTAGATAGGACCCACAGAATTATGGTATTCATTCATTACCAGGATTACGTTAAAACTTACATGAATGTTGAAATCGTAAGGCAAAGAAGTCGGAAGAAGCTTCCTAAGCTCAAACACCTGGGGGGAGAGAAGAAAAATAAAGTGATGGGATGTAAGCATTAATAACAAGGAGTATTCCATAATGTGGCTACAAGTTTTTCCATTATAAATTCAAAAGCCATACATACATGCTTTAAATCAAAACCAAATCTATAAATAGATATGTAAAAACTCTTGATGATGTAAAAACTCTTGATGAAACTCAAAGATAATAAAGTTCACCTCGCCTGGAGTTTCAAGAAGGGGCTGCTTATCTGTTGAACCAACAATATGCTCGGCAACATGATTTTCTAAATAGGCATGCCTGAATAAGGATAATTATGCCATTATAATGTCATAAAAAACTAAAAGTATAGTCATAACTCTAAGATAACAAGTGACAAAGTCTTAAACTAATTTCGTCTTTGATATTTTGTGATCATAATTGATCCCGGGTAACAGTAACACCATTAGAGTGAAGTAAATTACCACAGAGCCAAACAATGCCGAGCTTATAGTGAAAAGCAATATTTAAATGTGGATAATATGCGGCGACTGGATTCTGGGGTAAGGTAGATATATTGAAATGACAAAGCGAAGAAACCTTCTTTCAAATACAACAAGAGTGGCAGATGCATCAGAGTTCAAGGAATGTTTTGAGTTTGGAGGAAGATAAGCATATGAATCCACCTGCAAATTTACAGAAAATAATTATTAACTTCTTTCGTGGTTATATAGGTCATGCCATACACTGATCAAGGTTTGTTCTACCTACAGAACATCAACATAGTTTTAATGACAAATTTTGAATTTATATTACAGCAGCTCCTAAGACATTTGATACAAAGACCTCAAAAAATATAGGTTACTATTATATGGTAGTCAACCAGTTTTTATTTCATTACCAGTTCAATTAAATAATTTCTACACCTAACTCAACAAAATTCATGATCAAAACAAGGTTAAGTTGTCCCTAAAACATGAAAAGCAAAACGAATGGAATTACAAGTTAGCACTTATACCACTAGTTCGTGACTGATGTCTGACACATCGATGAGAGTCACCGCACCTTGAAGCACAAAAACAAATCTGAATGTGCAAGCACAAGAAAGACAGCAAATCGTTTATCAAATGCAAAGCAAATCTTTATAATACTAAAAACAGAACTCGTCTAAATTTCTTAAAGTGGAAAGTAAAAGAATCCAGACCTTTCAACATCAATCGGAGGCAAGCCCGATTTTGAGTTTTCTGCAGAATAATGAACAAGGACTTTTAAAACAACGAAAAAGTGTAACAGAAACATGATATATAACTTTCAAAACGTATTGTTCGCATACTTGTACTAAATCTCTTTCTTTGTTATCATCAACCCAAAAATATTAACTCAAAGCCTCAAATACACAGCACCTGAAACAATAAATTGAATTTGAAGTGACAGAAGTCAGTAAAGTTCTGAACCTCACCTTGCATCTTTGCCAAGAACATAACAAAATGCGAGCCCATTGCCGGTGTAATTAGATAAGCACCCATTGTGTTAACCCTGTAACTCCAATAATAATAATAATAATAATAATAATAATAATAATAATAATAATAATAATAATAATAATAATAATAATAATAATAAGGGCTTGCACTATCACCAGGTTAACAAAAATACAGATTTGAACATACCAATCCGGTAAAGGGCTGAAAACGTGACTTTCAGGAGTTATCAAAGCATGGTCCCTTTTGTACACACTGCGAGTAAATCCGGGCAAGTCTAAAAAGAATTGAAGCCAAAATCAGCTTTGGCGAATACCATATGATTTCTATAAGTCATGAAACCCCATATTAATCTTCTTGTTGACAATTAAAACCCAGAACTACATACAGCAAAACTCTAAAAATCTTTGTTGGAAAAAAATGAGTACAGAAAAGCCTAGCATAATATTATTTTCTCTACAAACAGACACCAAACCAATCACCGTAATTAAACACTCGTCCACTTATAAATTCCAAAAAAAATTGTATCCATTTTCTTAAGGAAAAAGGGTAGGGACTAACCCTGAAGATGAGAGGGCGAGAGCGTTGGGTTTGTGACTTTCCAATAGAGGGGCCGGTCAGCACTCAAAATTGATGGTGCAGAGCAAAACCCTTCTTGGGAAGAAGAGATTTTCAAAAGACCTGAAATCAGTTCGACACTAACAACATATAAGTGCCAGAAACTTCAAATTTTCATTTTCATTGTCAAAATGAAAAGTTGAGAGGAAAAATCATTAATTTACTCAGAATGGCTAACAGAATGAGGAGGGGGTGGACTGAAAATGATGATAAAGATTGCATCTTTGCGACGATTGCCGTGGTTTTTTGGTCTCCGGATGTTGCGCCTCTGAGTTTGGGAGTTTCAGATTCACTCCAGTGCTGTGTTTGTCTACTTCTTGTCAGTGGTTTCTGTGTGCGCGCTTTTTGCATATGGGAGCTGAGTCAGCTGGCTAAATTACATTAACAACCATTCTGAGTCCCATATTATAACCTCAATATCTTGAGAATTGTTGAAATATTCCATGTGTACGAGAACAAAAGAAAGAAATATTTTGTACAAGAAAATAAAAATTAGGGAAATAGAGAAAAAGGAAACTCACTAATTCATTTAAGGAATTGTGAGTGTATATTATGATTTAATGGCAACCACCAAGTTTGGTGAAGAGAAAGGGCCACACAACCATGACACCGATTTGGTGAAGATCTAAAGTGCCCACCGAAAAGAAAAAGGAAAGGGAAGAACGATAAAGAAATGTGGAGAGGGGGAGAAAGATGTAGGTGCGATACTATTGTGATGCAACATTTTAAGATCATGAGAGATATGTTAGGGATTAAGTTTTGTTGCACATAACCTCGATGTTTATGATTTTTTGAAAATACGGAAAGATTATAAAGATTATTCTTCATTATATCTATTCAATTGTATCAAATTATTTTTCTTAATAGTTAAATGTATGATTATCACATAATTCTTTCGTCTATAGTTACTTAAGATATTTTACTTTGTAACAAGAACGCAAGTTTGTTATATAAAATTAACAATATTCAAAAACAGTATCAGAGCTTCTTGTCATGGGTTAAACTCGCAGTCAAAATCGTTTTTCGAAGGCCGGCTACCTTTCTGATTTCTTTGAGTTATGCTCGTTCAGCCAAGTTCTGTTATTTAGTTTAGATATCCTCGTCTAGCCATTCATTCATCTTCTTTTTACCTCAGTGTTTTTTCTTTTTTCTTTTGTTTTAGATATCTGTATATGGGCCTTCTTGTTTCTCCACCTGTAAAGTTTCTCAAATCAAAAACTCAACTCTGGTGATTAGGAAATCCACAAGTCACACAAGGTTCCAAATTTGGCAAATATGATAACTGATGATTTTAGCCGTTGTTTTGTTCTCAAAATAATCTGGTTATTAAAACTGTTTGAGGCTTTGGTCGTTATATTTGTGGGTGTCTCCTTTAAGTTTTGATGATGATTTGGTTAGATTAATAGGTGATGACTTTTCTTTCATACTAGTTTCGAGTTCTTTATTTGACTTGGTTGACAATTTCGACGTATCCTTTAATCCTTGGAAGATGACGATTTGATTGAATCAATTTAAATTTACAATCTTAATTAGGTTGTCATTACACTAAATTGAGTATGAAGGGGATGTTGAAGATTGGAATTGATCTCCTACTCCCAGTGGTAAGAGAAGCATAATTAAAGTTTACTTGCCATATCAGCAGTGAAAAGTTTTTATCCTACCCATTGAGGGCAAGAGATCAAACATGTGTTGAAGATACGCAAATATTATATAGATTATTATATATGATATTTTCTCAAATTTGTAGGATTATTTTTTAATAGTTGATTGTATAATATCACACAATTTTTTCTTTTAGAGTTATTAGTAGTTCTATAAATAAGATCTTCTACATTGTAACAGAGACACAAGTTATATTATATACAATTTATAATATTCTAACGTAAATAACTTGTCAAATGAAATGGCAAGCCCCAATAAATAAGTTTCTTTGCTTTTTGGAAGATCAATTTAAATAAGTATTCCAAAAGGTCCGTCGAGGCTGGGAGCTTGAAGAAAATGCCTCGTATCGCATCCAAGCAAGAAAAGCGCACCTATTCAAAAAAAGCATGTATTTCTTTTTTCTGTAAGTGATACTTTCTTGTTTTGAAGTCTATCTTAACAAAATACTCAATCATTGCTAAAACTTAAAAATGAAAAAGTCCAACAAAAAATCACCCTAACACTAAATCAATTCTGCTATGCTGGGGGATGGTTTGACATCCTTCCTGATAGCATACTCACAGTAGGAGGATTGGATGATTTTTTGGCCTTTTTTATTCACATGAATCCCATATGGGCCCCCACTTCCATGTAAATATATGTCAACAATTGTGTTAATTTCTTTCTGGTAAAGAAATTTAATTCAATTTGAATTCACCCGGCATACTTCTTTTGTCAAGGAATTTTGAGAATTATATTTTTGTTGAAAACTTGAAAAATATGGATGAAGTTCCTCGAAATTTTCGAGGTTTGCCTTATTTTATTAATTTATTTGTCTAAAAAAACTAAACTAATATTAAAAATAAAAATACTTTATTATGCATAGGCTTCGCCTAGACACACCTAAGTTTTTAAGGTTTGAGGATTGACATCTATGTTGACGTTTTAAGTCTTTTAGAACTTTTTTATCTAACTAGCCCTTTCAAATTTGATTTAACTCAAAGACGACTCAACTCAAGGCCAAGACACTCAAATTTTAAGAAATTTCATTCCAAATTAATGATGAAAATTTTTTATGCTAAGAAGTAACAAAAATAAGTAAATATTATCGACGGAAAAGCAATTAAGAAAATAAAATTGAAGATAATAACTTAAAATTAATAATTGAGTTTTTTTTCATCTTTCATAATTTTGAAAAAAAAATTGTCTTAATATATTTTTTTAGTCAGATAAAATAACAACTTTGAAAATTATGTCGTTATCTAAATAATTAAAACAAAATTTAAGATTACCCACAATATTATAAAGGGATCAATACATAAATCCTATATATTAAAATCACATTTCAAAATTAACAAACTTGTTAAATTATTTCAAAATTCAAGTATTAATTCCAATTAAATATATATAATATATAATTAATTATCCCCACCCCACCTTACCTTCCGAAAAATTTCTAGAAATTAAAAATTGAAAATCACACCCCCAATCCATGGATCCACCTACCCCACCCTTACCTTGCAAAAAAATTCAAAAATTAAAAATATCAAGTCACGTGTCATTAGTGACTAATTGTGACCAAATTTGTATTCAGTGTGACTGTCTATGACCAAGTCAATCTTAATTATGATGTATGTGATCAAGTCACAACCAGTCACAATTAACACAAAATTGATCACAACAAGTCATAATCGGCCACAATTAACATAGAATTGATCACAACCAGTCACAATCGATCACAGTTAACAAATTCCATTAATTTTTGTACATACAACTCCACCCCGAAATCACTTAACAAATTCCTTTAATTTCACATTTCTTTATATTGCCAACTTTTTCCCTTTCTGAGTTTCTCAACTATCTTGAAAGCTTTCTAATAATCACTCCTGAAGAACCAGTTAAGCAGAACCATGTTCTTTGTACTTGCTTGAAAATGAAATTATGTTGAAACAGACAAAATTGATAAACAACATACCCACAACCACCCACATTACAAACCATCCTCGACAGATCCACAACCTACCACTGCAGACAATACACATCACATCAATAACACCACCTTACCATAACCTCCCACTGTACACACTACTACCAAGAAGTAGCGTCCATCTACTTGCACATACAACGATTGGGTGTTGCTGTTTCTTGAAAAATTAGGTGATTAAGAATTTTTTACAAAAATCGGGCGTTAAAAACTAAAACAATTTCTCCCCGTATTTGCAAAGCAGAAAAGGGAATGGAATCATAGTTGAACCATTTCTCTGCCTATATGCAAAGCTGAAAGCGACATGGAACAAGAGAAGAATGAAATTCGACGATGCCTTTGTCGATTGGCACTACCTCCAAACTGATCGGTATGATGATCATCAAAGATCGGAACAACATCGATCTCAAGAAGATCGGAACACCATCTTCGTGAAATTAAAAAAATCAACCTAGCTTGCAGCAACGCCGGTGGCGGCGAAGCTTCTCGTCGTTGCTGGTGCTGCAAGTAACGGTGAGTGCTGCCACACACCGACTTAACGAGAAGCATCACGCGATCGGTGATGCTGGAGATGGGTGACGGGTGAGGCGGGTGGGTAGGTAAAGAGAGAAGGAAGAGTGGTGGAGGAATGAGGTTTGTCGTCGAAGGGATCGGTGGAAGAGTGAGGACGGCGGAAGAGAAAAGGTTGAAAGGTGGGAAGGTGGCTAGGTGATAGAGAGAGAAAGGGATTGGGAAAATGATAAGGTTCAAAAATGAAATTGTTAGATTTAATTAAATTGATTAATTACAATAATTTTATTTACCACTTGAAATTTGAATTTTAAACTCACCCCCCCTTGTTTATGAAAACAAATCTTTAATTGTAGGGTAATTTTCCCTATTATAAAGTTTATCCCCACTCCAAGCTCAAAGTCATGTAAATACAAGAGAAAAACTAAAGAATAATACGATTTAGCTAGAGCATCAATCTAAATAATCACACTTGATAGGTGATAATAGCAAATTGGTTACGTTTTTCACTCATTAATATTTGTGTTTCTATGATCATTTGACGCCTAAATGCACTAAGTACTTCTATATCTTAGTTTAGGTTGCAAATTGGTGAAAACTGTGGAAAATTGAAGAAAAGAGCAAAAATGGACCAAAATGGAAAAATGTGAAAGCTCAGGGACTAAAATGCAAATACTCTAAACTTGTGATGAAGATTCGAGAGTGTTAGAGATTAATTGGATGAAGGAAGGGTTTCTTGCCAAGAATCTGTCCCCTAACATCATCTAGGTCACGATTTACCCCTGCCAAAAACTCAAACACCCTCTCATTTTCCAATCTTTTCTTGAACCGAGCACTGTCACCTGTGCAATCCCACTGTTCTTCAGTACTCAAATCGAGTTCTTACCACAAAGCTGTCATCTCCAAGTAGTATTCAGTGACCTCTCGACCGCCCTGCTTAATTTGCCAAAGTTTTGTCTTGAGTTCGAAAATTTGGGCTGAATTCTCAGAGTCTAAATAAGTCTCTTTGACAGCATCCTACACATCTTTTGCCGACGATAGGAACAAGTAGGTTTTTCCAATCGTGGGTTTCATGAATTCTCCGACCTCCATTTTCTAAGAAGGACGGGGTTGGTTGAGGCCGGCTTTGCAATTTGTCCAGTGAGGTAACCTAATTTCCTTTTTCCATCAATAATTAGCTTGACAGGCTGCACTCATTCTCGATAATTCTTCCCATTTAGTTTTTCAACCGTTAATTGGAATGAAGAATTGTCTCCTGAACCTATGGCAGACATAATTTCAGATTCGCCGTTAAAAGAGTCAGATGTTGTGGAGCCTCTGCTGTTGGCGGTGGCTTCTATCACGACTCTCCTAGGTTAAGAACACACCTGGGCTCTGATACCATGAAGAGAAAAACTTTATTTTTTTTGTAAATACATTATGAATAATACACATCCTTACTTATTGTTTCGCGCGGATTATCGAGCATCGCTAACAATTAAAAGATGATTCAGACGATTGTGTAAGGAACAAACCTTTTGAGACAAAGTCCCAACGAGGGGTGCTTTATTTATGAAGATTACAATGAAAAAGAAACAGAACGCCTCCAATAGATACAAGCACACAAAGTAATTTGAAAGTTGACGATAAGAATTAAAAGAAGTAAAATTACATATTCTCTGTTTGAGAGTGAGTGATTCGGGACTTTTTCCTTCTACGTCTTCTTTTTCTTTTATAATTCTTGGCCAGTTTTCCTTGTGAATCAGTTTGGAAACTGTTTGTCGCTGTATAACTACCAACTTGCTTCATAATGGCTGATGTGTTAAGGAACTGTCGTTTTTAAATTGCTGCCACTGCTCTCTTTAACTGCTTGCAACCGAGATTCTTAGATCGTGGAATGTGATAAAACTGTTCAAAAACTGCTTCAATAACCGCCGCTTTAAATAACAATAGGACGCTATGTTCGCCCAGATCTTGAGCGTTTTCGAAGGTTTGGGCGAGAATGGGACCGTAGCTCTAAGCGACAATAAGGTATTTCATTCGCTCAGATTCTAGACGCCCTGTAGACTTGGGCGATGATAGTCCTCCGTTTATGGGCCTCCACTATACTTCACAATGGTCTCATTTGAGCCTATCCTTCAAATTCCTTAACTGGATTCCATTTCTTGGATCATTTTAATTGGACCTCATTTTTGGATGTCAACACTTACAGTACATGAGGTAAGAACATAAAAAGGAAAAGAAAATATTCCTACCATATCTAAATATTATAATAATCAAAGATTATTCTAAATATTATAATAAAGGAAATTAACAACTATTCTAAACTTGGTCAATTATCTCATGATTTCAACAATAGACATCAATAGATGAGAATTTTGAGAATCCAAACATATTGGGTTTTTTTATGATACGAATGGGGTATCTCTTACTATGATTCAAGATAACAGTTTTTGAAGTTGCAGGAGAATCCCAACCTATCGGGTTTTTTATGATCACTAAGGGGGGATCTCTTACTATGATTCAAGATAACAGTTTCTGAAGTTGCAGGGCTAGTATTAGAAGTAGGAGCTAACGAAACGAGGAGAAATAAGTACCTCAATATCAATCATGGAAGAGTCATCCCGTAGCATGGTAGTATTGTTAGAGTGAGTATTCAAAGAGAGCCTGATAGCATCATCGGAGTCTGGCATAGGGCGGACAGTAGCACCTTCCTTTCTCCATGTATAACATTTTTGGAACAGTCTACGAGATCTATCACTCCCAACTTCAATTTTGGACTCGTGCCCTCAGTTTCCCCCTTACCCGTTATCCATAACTTCTCTTCAAAGCACACTTGTTCCTCTTCTTACTGTTGATCTCTCTCTGAATAGGAACGAATGACACATCCCCAAAAAAGGACTGAATCACAGAATTTAACATCCACAGAGACAGTATTTTGAGGCTGGTGCCATCGATTGGATCTCCATATTTAGCCGGCATCGCTTCAACTTAATCATTCCCACAGTATGATATGGTTCCTCGTTAGAAGTTATAACAGTTACTTGAAAAATAGCGGCTCAAGAAGGTATATTATTTGAAAGAATACAAATCAGATAAAGAATTAAAATCTCATTTATATTTCCAAAATGGGCTATGAATTTGTATACAGAATCTTGGCTAGAAATAATTACTAAAAACAAAAACCTTGCAACAGGCAATGCTAAGAAAGTAGTAATATAGCTGACACCCTACAAAGACCAATACTAGAGATTGTAACATTTCTTTTTCCATATGAACATGGATCAGTATTTTTTCTGTCAGTATCACCTACATTTTACAACATGAACCTTGAAACCGGCACTATATGGTGCTGAAGAACAAATTTCCAACTTAACCTCAAGAAGATGAAAGCTAATTATTCATCTCACATGTGTAGAGCCCAGATCATTGTATTTATGTTCTTACGTGCTTCTTCCACGAAGCAATGCTGTAAAATAAATATGACCTGAAACCAGGGATAGACCATATGAAGTTGGCAGATAGTCCTCTTGTTTTATTGTCACAGAATTGGTCATATCATCCCTCGATGCACTCCTAAAGTGCCCCATGCATTATGTTAAATCTATCATGGTAGTCAGCCTCCATTCCTGGAAATATAAATTATAATCACCACTGCATCCATAACTGTGGTAGAACGGGGATTTTCAATATATATTAATAGTACAGAAGATGACTTCATTGACTGGTGTATTATATGTGACCTTTTGAAGCAAGAAACGCAAGTTTTTCATTTAGGAAGAAGAGAATTCTAATTTCAGCATTTTTGCAACATAGCTACTTTTCCACCTATCTCTACTCCGTCTCGTATTGCTTAACTATGTGGTGAGTATATCATTTCATATGGAGCTAGTCAATCTTAAAAGTTCTTACCCTCTGCAAGATTAAAGCTTCATTTATATACATAACTCAAAGATTTCTCAAGGAAATGATATATAGGCAGTCATAAATTTCAGAAACCAGTTCTACACTTATTATTTTAAAGCTAGTTGCACAAACGACATGATGATAAGTTCGATTAACCACTATGTCACATATCATACTTTGTAATCACATATTTGCTAAATATTCAAGGAAACGAAACAGAGAAAACCATGACCAAAACATTTTCAGTGTTGTTGATTAAGTAGATCAAACTTAATTTGACACAGACAAAGACTCAAGTATATCACAAGACACGTGAAATCCCAGGCTAGGATGAAGTCACACGAGATATAAATTTTACTTTGTCTTTTAGTCCTCTAGTAGTCTTTGGGTAGGGAAGTGTTACTTTTTCTCTCTTTATCCGGAGGTTAGGCCTCACCCCCTCCTAAGTTGTACTTTGTACTCTTTTACTTAGGTTATTAACAAAATATGCCACTACATGTGGTTTTAATTAAAATATATATATAGAAACTCCATCAGAATGTTGTTAGATAAGGCACACTGGATATTCAATCAGAGAGCGAAAAGCACTCTAAGAACGCATGACAAACAAGAAATTTCAAAGCCTCAAAGCAAGAGTGGAAAAGTTACCATGTGAAATGAGAAAGGATTCGATTCTTACAAAGTCATGGCAGAGTCGGGTAGCAGAGAGGGAAGTCCCTGGTGGCAGCCTGACTAGGCCATTAATCGGCGAGCAATTAACATGAAACATAAGCCAAATCAGCATATCTAAATCATTCACTCCAAAAGAAACGTGCAACAGCTGAATAAAGCTGCCCCTCATCAAATGGTTTAGATACATAATCATCCATTCCACACTTAATGCATTCTTCATTTGTTGCTTGAATCACATCTGCTGTCATAGCTAATATAGGTGTGTGCCAATGAGCCAAATTTTCAGACATATCAACTGATACTTCACCAGATTTAATTTTTTCATTATATTCACTCTCAAGACTGCGGATCTCTCGAGTAGCTTCATACCTGCACGACATAGATCAATTATATTAAAAAAATATTTTTTTCCTAAAAGATGAGATCAATAGGAAAGTTTGGTTAGGAAATAAGTAGAAGCATACAGATTCAAGAGCACAATCATCCTATGCCCAAGATCAAATTCCAAACTGGTTTACAAATGAAGCACTAGACAATAACAAAGCACTGTCTAAGGACATTTCTACAATTCTGGCATCTGTACTAAAAGTGCTTCAAAATATTAGCGCATGCCAGGTGTCTAAACCTAAGACCCAGAAAAGATGTGTAACTATCTACAAATTTAAGTTTCAAAATAATCCTTGGGCTCACGAGTATATTGCGCAACATTTAAATTACGTATCATTAGGATACATGATGGCTAAGAAACAGGAAAGCTTATTACCCATCCATTCCAGGCATTTGGAGATCCATAAAACAAGCATCAAACTTGTGGGGAGGCTTAAGCAACCCAACAGCTACCTTTCCCCCCTCCACACAGGTAACAAATGCTCCATACTTTTTCAGAGCACCTTCTGCCACTCTTCTGTTCACAGCATTATCATCCACCACCAGAATTTGTTTATCTCTGAGTAGAGTTCTCAGCGTTGATGGTTTAGCCCTTGTATTATGACCTGTCTTTCCAAATCCAGTAGCTTCTTGGAAGGCGAATGCCAACGCACTTAACCTTAAAGGCTTTTTTATCACATTATCCACTATCCTGTCCAATTTCAGCTCTTTCCCTTGTGAAGAGCTTGTGCAGGTTGCTAACAAGAATAGTTTCAGAGGGATCCCTGAATTATTTTTGGAGCCATTTTGTTTGATTGTCTTTAGCAGGTTATGGAGCAAAAAGCAAATATCTTTATCCCAACAGTCTTGGTCAACGAGAACCATAGCTAAATTCTCCAACACACTGTAGACAGAATAACTAAGAGCAATTAGCAAAAACAAGGTCAAAGCATAATTCCATGGTTCCAACTCTTCTACAATTTAAGCATGCCATAAAGCTATGTTTTTCTTTCTGGAATTTGTAAGAATTATGGCACTCATATTACTGAAGTGCAGCCTTATCATTAAAAGAGTTGAACATAATTAGTGTAGCAGAGACAATAATATAAACTAAAAGACAACTTTGGCATCTCTGCCTCTTAAGGCTCTGTATATTTCTAGTCGTTAGCAAGGAAAAGCAACTTATTTAATTTCCATATTTCTTATATAAAAAATAATAATCATATCATTGACTTCGTCATTGTTTTCTTGATTAAGAGGTAGTAACAGGATGTGGTTAAAAATCTTCTGAATTTATGTAAATAAATCCAAACGGGCAGGATGCGGCAAGGGTTATACATGAATATATCCTAAAAGGCTTTATTAGGAACATGGGATGGTATAGTTTAATTTATTTTTTTTAGCATCCTACATTGCATATTATGGAAATGAGTTTACCTTGTCTTGGAATAGCAGGAAAGATAAGAGTATGCAGATTCCATGCTGAAAGTTATGTCCACGGATATTCCCAGTCTCTTAAGATGGTATCTTGTGACCTCTGCTCTTACTCTTCTTTCATCAATGACCAACGCTTTTAGTCCTCGAAATTCTGGAACAGCCGGATCACATTGCAGCCGCATTGTTTCCAAATAATTGGCTTCTGCTTTTGTGAATGTCACAGTAAATGAGAACGTACTGCCAATATCAAGTTCGCTCACAAAACCGATTTCTCCATCCATGAGCTCCACCAAACGCTTGCTGATGCTCAGTCCTATGCCTGTTCCACCATACTTTCGTGATGTTGAACTGTCAGCCTGCATAAAAGGCATAAAAATCCGGCCTTGTGCTTCCAGAGGTATTCCTGCACCAGTATCTTCAACGGTCACTAACAATTTGATTTTTTCAGTTTCCTCTGGTATGCCACTGAAATTTTTAAAGTTTTTCCAACTACTCCATCTATCAACTGCCCGAAACCCACTCAATGTATTATAAGAAGCATTTGATCCAACTTGAACAATGGTTAAGCTTTGTTTTAGAACTTCATCCCTCGCGTCAAGTGGAAGCATCACCTCATTTGCCAAATGTACAGAGATAAATATGTGCCCCTTGTCTTGGGTGAACTGCATATAAACAGAATATTGATTAAAAACCAACAAGATGATAATTTAACTTCCAGAAAACAAGTAAAATATCCATGCTGAAAGAGCTTTGGAATTAATCATAACGAGTCCCAGAGCTTTCAAGGATGTACATTACAATTGGGACCTAATACCAACTAAACCTATCCGCTTGTCAACAAGAATTTTCTCCCAAATTTTTGAGATACAACTAAATCATTACAAAAGTCTTAATATACTTGTGATGAAGTCTAACTTGAGTCGTGTGGTATAATGGACTGAACTGCTGATAAAATACACACAATTTTATCATTTCCCCCTTTCCCCCACTCTTCTAAGATGATAACTTATCTTGCAGTAGTAATTGCCATGCTCCATTGCCAAACAGCTGAAACTCACACCACAGAGGCAGACAATTAGGTGCTAATCCTTCTTCATATCCACATTCACCCTGCTTAAATGCAAACAAGTACTCCGTACACTTCCATATTGATACTTCTTCCTAGAGATAATATATTGCCAAAACCCTCCCCCCCTTCCCAACATCTGAAACCACATAAAAATGTCAAAATATAGCCACCATATGACAAATTTATGCCCTGTCTTAAGTTGTACAAGTAGTCATGTGCCTACATACGAAGCCGACTTTAATAAATGCACAGGATTTACAGAGTTTTCATAAACATCCCTAGAAAATATGCAAGCACACATGTATGCACACACAAACAACCATTTCAGTGCATCTGTTGACACACAAAATATTCAGCCCAACTCAAATGGCTCAAGAGAAGGAGCCTATCTAGAGAGATCAGGGTAAAAGTCCAACCAGAAATGTCATTAAATATGATGAAAGCCCAAAAACAAAGGTACGTCGTCGCCCAAGCCTGCAGAACGCCCAGATATTGAGCGAATGAAACATCCTATAATCGCCCAGAGCGGAAGATCAATTGTCGCCCAAAAATGCCGAGTCGCCCAGAGTCCCAACAATGACTAAAGCATGTTGTTATCCAAAGTCACGATCTAAGGCAGTTTGAGCACATCACAATTACGCCCCACGATTTGAGAGAGTTGATGGCAAGCAGTTATGAAGAGGACGTGGTGATAGGAGTTGCACACGGTAGTTATTGGCCAGCCGACCATGATGAAAGAAATGGGTAGTTACAAGCAGTTTCTAAACGATCAAAACTGCCCAAACCATATAAAAGAAAGAGGAAGACAACGAAGAGAACCCCGACAAAATTCACTCTCAAACAGAGAACATGTAATTTACTTTTCTTAGATTAACTTTTAATTACTTCAATTCCCTTGTACTTGTGTGCTTGCGCCCCTTGGAGGCATCTTGTTCGTGTCCAAACTGTAATCTTCATATTCAATAAACACCCCTTTTTGGGACTTTGTTCCAAGAGGTTTGTCCCTTACACAATCGTATGATCCCTTTTAATTGTTAGCGAGCTAACTCGCGCGAAACAGCATCAATTGTCCACGGACGACACAAAGTAAACACACACTATTAAAAAGGGTGAGGGTGCAGGAGCGAGGCCATTGCCTTCGCCTTCGCCTGGAGAACTACTGTTATAAAAGTAAGAAGAAAAGCATAGAAAACACCTCATTATGTACCACGGTGAACAATAAGCAAAACTAAAGAAAGTGGCACCACATTGATGCATGACAACTTTTTATGCTTTTTCTTTCATTCTCGTGATTTTTTTTTTATTTTTTTTAGATTATAAGAACTTAGCTGAAAAGGGAAAATAAATAAACATGAGAAAAAATTTCACACTGGAAGGGGTAAATCGTTATTCTTGCTGTAAAGGAGTTAAGATAGAGGACAGATTTCAGGGAAGCAAGTGCTCCCATAGAGAAGAGAGCCATTAGGTAAATTTGGCCCATCTCTTATTTGAAACCAGAATGAAGGATTATAACCTATGGTACAAACCATAAAAACTTGTCACTGTAAACAAAAATAATTTTATAGGAAGAACAACCACACTGTTCCATACTGTTGTCGAGGACCCATTTATGCCAATGACTTTTCTTTCTTTCACTCATATGAAATTCTACAGATCGAACTCGGAGAGAGAGAGAGAGAGAGAGAGAGAGAGAGAGAGAGAGAGAGAGAGTCTAACTTTAGTATATTTGGCCTCTTTTATAAACAAAATTGCAAGCAGTGACACTTTGGTATACGCCTTTTCGGCCCATGAACTTCTTAAAAAGCCAAAGCAATTGGCAAAAAACTTAATAAACAAAAGGTCGGGTTCTAAACTAACCTTTATTGAATTCCCAACAAGATTAGTAATTATCTGCCCAAACCGTTCCTGATCTCCAATGACCACTTCTGGTACCTGATCAGATACATAAACAGCCAACTTCTCTCCCCCAAAAGAACAAAAAACAAAGAAGCAAGAAATGTCCGGTAAAGCCATAATTATGAAGACGGCAGCTGAAAACAGGAAAAAAGAGGAGAGGTGTAAGGAATTTGACTTTATACCTCTAATCCCTGTTCCTGAGATTTCCCAGAATAAAGTGAGAGGACCTTGTCAAGAACAGCTCGCAGATCAAAAGGGACAGACTCTAACTCAAGCCTGCCTGATTCAATCTTGGCCTGATCCAAAACCTTGTTGATTAATGATATCAGATCTTTTCCACTAGCATGAGCAGTCTGTGCATAGTCCTGTTGTCTGGCATCCAGATTTGTATCCATAAGCATCTGTAGCATACCTGTATTGCATTGTAAATATTGTTTGATGACAACAGCAGAAAATATAGAACCTCCCCCACTTGCAGGTCCCCCATTATGGCAAATGAGTGGAAATTAAAATCCAATTATTACCTAAAACTCCATTCATTGGAGTCCTGATTTCATGTGAAACTGTCGCCAGGAACTACAGAGAGAATAATATGTTAAAGAAAGATGGAAAAAGCATTAAAGATCCAAACGAAGACAATAAATGATCAAAATCCTCTGCATAACTAAATCAAAGAGATTCATCCAAAATGAACCTGAGATTTTGCTATATCAGCAGCCTCTGCACGATGTTTGAGCTCCATCATCTCTCGGTAGCCACGTTCCACTTTGGCTATTCGATTAATGGCAGCATGGAAGATATGACCAAGAAGTAAAGTGATAACCAGTACTCCAACAGATGCAGTTATCGCTTGCCAGGGTGGAGGAGGTTTTTGTTTGAACCTGTGACCAAAAGAAAAAATAAATTTACTTGGAAGCATGTGACTTGCTAAAAAAAAGTTAGATAAGTGTGAGATTTCTCAGTTTGCATCTATATAAACTTCAAACACGACAAATGTCTAACCTGCAATGCATCTCATGCTTCCTAGTTGGATCTCCAAAATCAAGGTTACTAATACGCAGTAACCCAGTGTCGATCTCATCAGTTCCATACATCTTAATCGGTGCCAACTTGTTAGTTGTATCATAAACATTTACAAAAATAGTCTGTTTGCTAGCAAGCTGATGTAGAAGCTTAGCAACTAGTGATGGAACATCATAAGAAGCACCTATATACCTTTTATGGAGCATCAAACATCACAGAAACAAAGAGAAATGAACAATCGAGAATCAGAAAATACAAAGAAAATCATAAAGAACAATACTTTACTCCATATAACAAAAACTGAGTATTTCATTACCCCACAGTAGCATTGGTGCGTTGCTCAGGCATAGCATCGGGAGGAAGATGAGTGTTGTACACAGCAAAAGTAAGTACAACACCCAGATGATTGGATTTCAGTAGCTTGAAAGGTGATGTTAGGACTCCCTTTCCAGAAGCTCTAGCCCTCAAGATGTTCTCTCGATCTTCCTAAATGAGAATGATGATAAGACTTAAAATGCATGTGGACAAGTTTTAGCTTTAAATCATGCTGGACTAAAAATTGTATTCCAATTCGATGGTATATTGCAACATAAAGTTCCATATATTTCTCTGTAAACCACTTTAAAAATGTGCCACTAATTCTGAGGTTTTTTTATGCACTAGTTAAGTGTAAAACTTCACCGTTGTACTGAAAGCAGGTTCAGGGTTCACCAACACCAATTGAGTTATAAGTCACCCATAAAGATTCAAACTCGACACAGACAATTATTCTCCGAGAATGACTTAGGTGAAACCTCTTATCTGAAAATGCCTCAATTTCCTGTGAGAATTATTTATTTCACATCCCCGCAGCCTTCAGGCTAAATAGGACTCTTTTTCTTTTTCTTATTTGGTTGTACTAATCAAAATGACTAATGGATGCACAGAAGAGTATGAATTCAGTAAAATAAATATTTCTTTAAGAATTACTGATTTCACTTCCTTGAAGCCTTGCACTATAAGCTAATATTTTTATACTTGTATTAGTCATGGTGCTATCAGATCAAGGGGAGTGAAGTCTCTAAACTAGTAATTCGAAGTTGACTATAGGTAAAAGAAAGTTGTAAAGCACGGACCTTTCCAGACATCATATCAATAGAGACAATATGAGAGACAGTTTTCTGGGAGAAAATGACGGGTGCATATTCTTCTTGGATCGGTGAAGCGCTAAAGTTCTCTAGGTTACAATCTTGAGCTAAAGTTTGATCCTCTGTTTCCATTTTCTTAATTGCCCATCCTTGCTGCAGCTCAAATTCCTCCCTCTCCGAGTGACGAACTCTTAAAGCATAAGCAACGCCACTGGTAAGTGGTCTCTCAAAAGCTGTTCTCTCAGTATAGTCTTCAAAAGTTTTCTGCAGAATCCAAAACATCAGCCAGGCTTATCGTATGACATCAATGAGTACATAGATCAATCAACATAGTGCATATAAGTTTTATGCGAAACTGATTTTTACTTCCATTTTTTTGGTAAGTATAGACTCGAGGATCACGGTATAAGTGAAAGGTAAAAGGTGATTAGGAAATATTGCGTTATTACCTGATCTATAGCTGAAGGCTGCTTTCCGTGGTGAAAAGTTGAAACAAGAAGCGCCAATGCATGGACATGGTTCATGCTTACATTAAATTGGTCCTGGAGCATCCGAGCACGTTCATCACACATACTACCTAGTGTTTCCTTCCTTCTCAAGATTATATCTTCACTCAAGTACCAAAATAACCGAATGGAAAAAACAACACCAGCTAAGACAAATACAATCAACATTTTTTTCCTCCACTTCCCAGTACTTCTGGAGGAACTTTGGGCCTGCTGTAGCAGCTGAGTTTGCTGAGCACATGGTGTTTCCTGGATAATTTCATGCTTTCGACTCGAAAACTTTTCATGTAACTTAGGTATGTTGAAGCTTATTATCACTCCGACAAGAATCCACAAGCATATTTTCGCGAGACCAAATGAATTGCTATCACAATAATATGTGGCATGATCTTGAAGTTCTTTCATTTGCAATTCATTCTGCAGGAAGCCAAAGCCAGGATCAAAGTAAACTTTCTATATCCTTCTCAAATTATGTTGAAAAGAACTATACAGCTCATGAAATAAATCAACTAAGGAAATTCAATTAGAGGAGGAATAGATTGCATAAGAATCCACCCCCACGTGCAGTATCTAGCTCAGAAGTCAACTTCTAGTAATAGATGATTTAACATCGACAATATGACAAACAAAGAAAAGTCATCAATTCATCCAAAACCAGTAAGCAATCTGATTAACATCTGGTTCTTTAAATAGTTCATACCCAGTTGAGAAGATGAAACCTTTTTAAAGGGATGGATGATATATGAAGAAAAAGCTCCTCACATCATCATATCCAAGTAATTAATGTTAATTTAAGCATTTCTAGCAGTCAGATGCTAACGTTAGGTTTAAAATGTAACTAAGAACTGCACTACTCACAGCATGCAGCAAAAAAAAAAAAAAGAATTATTTAGTTGTGATGTTAAACATTTTCTCAATGACCAACTAGGAATAAAAGATCCTCACAAACGCCAGATGCATATGTAGACTAAGATTAATTGATTATTGGAAAAGATCCCACCTTTCTGTAAAAGAGATGATTAGATGGGATTGATAAAAACCCCAACCGTGAAATGAATGACACAGTCTTGTCTTTTGAAAATGGTAGGCCAACAAATGTTATGCTCTCATCTCTAGTTGGGCAATGGGCATTGAATTCTACATTTTTTGCTACCATTTTATGCCACTTCTCTAACGTCTGAGAACCTTGGATCTTGAGACCACGTGTGATGTTACAACTTGTAGGCATTTCAAAGCCAGATTCTCTGCAGCATGCCAAAGAAGTAACCTGCAAGAAGGATAGCAAGGAATAAGTACCCCAAATAAAATAAAAAATAAACTGACATATAAGATCACATCGAAGAACTTCCTTCAGTGGGGTCGAGCAATAGCAAGAAATAGTTGTCCGTGGGTAGCAAGATATTCTGTCAGTAGAGTCAATTATGACAGGAAATGCAGATTTGGGAGAAATAATATGTGAAAGGCTAAGGACAAATTTTTTTTTACAATCTCGTTTAACGTATACAAAATGATAAAATAATTACAGAAGAAAGAATATGCAAGGCCAGGTGATTAATAAATGTCTTCACAGAAGTTCTTATCAGTCCCCTGAAACCATCTATTCTTTTTCTTGTCCTAAAACATTCAAAAATTTCAGAATCCTTGATAGTAGCCACCCTTCTATTGGGATAACTCCAGGGTAATCTAATAAGATCAACAAGCATGCATATAATTATTACTTTTTCTGTTTCTCTTTTTCATTATTATTATTTGGGGGTGCAGGGTTCTTCTGGGAAAGGAGGGGAAGAGCTAAAATTGTGGGATTCATTACCTAATGAATGTAGTGAGGCTTGCAGGATTATACACAAGTTTTAACTGATGAAAGTATTTTTTATTTCAGTGCTTTTGTTTAACATGATTGTGAGGCCTGCTGATTATTTAACATGTATATTTCGCCACAATAGAAGGGTATTATGTTTTTCCCCTTCAAGTAGTAGAATTTAGCTATTAACTTGTGATAAATACAGAAGACATGCCAGCTGCTTCTCTAGAGGCTAAATAATGTTCCATGTCTGTTTTGATGTATCGTGTCTACAAATGATAACTGCATAACAGATTTCAGATTGATGATTAATCCACCATATTTATCCACCAAGATTTGGAACAGGCTTACAAGTCCTTGCTCCATATATAAAAACAAATATGTGTGTATATACAATTAATGAAATGAGCACCAGAGAGAGGCTACAAGCCCCATCAACTATCACAGAGGTTGATTATGCCTTTGATAAAAAAGTAACATATCACCATATCCTGCATTCTGGTACCATCTGCCCAGTTCATAAAACTTTAGCAGCTCAAACCAACGCTTGTTGGACATTTTAGGAGGAATAAGATCATAGAATCAATTGAAGATATGTTTATGTTGCTCGCATTATACAAATGACCCCGGAATGTCAACTTTGTTTGTCACTTTGGGACTTTGGAAATTGTTTAAAAAACCACTTTAAAATGTTCATGTTCTTTCCACCCTCACTTAGATGGTCAAATAGAGGTTATACTGTAGTCTTGGGGATTTTCTTGGATCTTTGGCTCATGAGAGGATAGGTAACTGGGATTCGTCTTACCTACATTGTAGTTTGTTCAGTGTTCTAAAAAAAGTAAAGAGTTGCTAGGCGTGGAAGCGAAACTTTAAGCTTTATGAGCTTAAGGCCAGACTTATGCGTAAAAAAGCATTTTCTTATTTTTAATATTATTTTAATTTTTAATTATTTTAAATCATTTAATAATTAAAATAATACATATAAAAATCTAAAATTATAATACTATAATTATTTAATAATTCTTATCACTAGTCAATTATACAATTTTTAAGTTTTCGAAATGCAAAAATTAGAACGTTTTTCATAATTTCAATTAGACAAGTCCTACTTAATAGATTTATAAGAACTTCATACATGTTTTTAGAGTTTGCAACAAAATAATGAGTCTCAAGATCATAATTACATAATGTAGATAACACCATAACTTAAATCTTATTTTACTATTTAGATAAAGTCATTTTTAACTTTTGTCTAGATAAAATCTTTTAAAAACTTAAAATTAAAGTCAAATGAAAAAGTTTTTTAAAAATAAAAAAATAATAATAATAAGCTAAAGTCAAATAAAAGACTTTTGAAAAAAAAAATTAATAAAGCGCGCCTAAGGAAGACGAAAGAGATGAACAAAAAAATTCAGTCGTTTAGGAATGAGAAAAAAAAAAAGCTAGTGCGAAGCGAGCATTTTGCCCGAGATTCGAGCCTAGGCGCTGCCAAGGCGATCTTTTTAGAACACTGAGTTTGCTTACCAAAATTGGTAAATCAACAAAGACGATTTGGATTGAAGTAAAAAAGATAGTAACTATCAAACAAGTTTAATGTCAAATATTTATATATGCACTTGCTTGATAGTTACTATCTTTTTACTTCAACCTAAGTTGCCTTTGTTGTCCCTATTTATGATCTACATGCTGAGATAAATATTTGCTCGAGTAATGAGAATTAAGCCCCTGTTTGGCACCCATTCTTTTCTCATTCTCATTCTTATTTTTTTCTCTTTCTTCATTTCAACCACACATTCTCCCAATAAAATAATATTACACATAAATCTAAAACTTTTCATAATTTTTCCACCACACATTCTCCCATCAATCACTATTCCAAAAATTTTATTATTCTAAAAACGGGTGTCAAACACCCTTTAAGTTTCTTGCTGACATAGATCACAGTCAGAGAGAATTTAAAGGGGATGATTTTGTTATGGTTCATACTTCGCCTTGGCATTATCCTAGAAACACAACTAAAAAATTCCAAACCACTTGACCCATTTCCTATATTTCTTATTAGTTGGACTTGTATCACGGATAATAATAGGCAGTGTTCTCGACGGTGGATTTATTTTTTTCGCAGGCCAAATTCGAGCTTTGATGCTCCCTTATTTGTTTTTGCTGCATTGCCCTACATTCTAGTCCCTCGAGCTCCTTCTGCACACCCGGAGCCAACTGTGCCCTTAATGAATGCTTAAGAGGATCATTATATTATTTCATCATCTTGAGATATTGTAGATTCCTTATCAGATTGAAAGATTTATGATATTAGAATGGTAGAAATAGAAGTTTCGACTTCTTGGTTTGAATATGCCGTAGCAATATTTGTTGTTGCATAGATTGCCACTCTTGTATTTTTGTCAATCAAGAGGAGTAGCGGTGGCAATTGGGTCGAGCGGCTCGTCGGCTCGGGTGCTCGGCTCGCACTATTCATACCCACGAGCCCGAGCACTAGCCGAACAGGTGGCTCGGTAGACGAGCCTGCTCGGCTCGTTAAGCAACGAGCAGCTCAGCGAGCGGCTCGTCAAGACAAGCCCATGAGCCGGCTCTGGGCTCGTCTAGACAAGAGCCACGAACCGGCTCGACTCGTGGCTCGTGTCTAAAAGAAAAAAAAAAAAAAATTGACCCAAACGGTTTGTTCAGTGACCGTTTGGTCACTTAAAATTATTATTATTATTTTTTTCAATTTCACATACATTTTTCTTCTATAAATACCCACCATAATCAACCATTTTTTCCCACCAATATCAATCTCTCATTATTCTCTCATTATTTACTATACAAATACAATACTCTCTACAATTTACATTCTTATTTCTCCATAATTCCATTTATCAATTATCAACATTCAACAATATCATTCTCATTCATTTTCATTCATTTTATATTTCTATAATCATCTTCTTCTTCTTCTACTCTTTTTTTACATTTCTCAATTCTACATTTCTAAATTCAATTTCTATTATTCATAACAAATGGATTCACGATCATTTGTTGAAAGCTTGTTCGGTATGGAGAATGAAACACAAACACCTGCTCAAGCTCAAAATCAATTTGGGAATGAATTCTCCGGTCTCAGTGAATTACCAATCCCCGAAAATATTGAAGATTTCAATGTTCGTGATAGTCATCCAATTGATTTGGATGACATTGATGATGTTCCAATTGATTTGGAACAAAATGAAGAACCGACATTAAATATTCTCGATGCAACCGGGAAGAGAAAGGGGAAGAAGCAGGCAAAATGTTAGGATCATTTCAAATTGGTTCTCACTGGTCGTGTGGTCGATGGACTTCGAGAAATCAAAGCAGTATGTAAATACTGCCAACAACGACTGGCATGGCAAAAAAGCATTGGAACCACCCACCTCAACCGTCAGTACAAATCATGTTCGGCCAAACATGGGCTTCTTCCAGCTGGTCAAACGCAACTACAATTTGGTACTCCACAAGCCGGTGCTACTACTACGCAACTTTCTACATGGATGTATTCGGAGGAAGAAGCTCGAACGGGAATGGTGAAGTTCGTTGCCGCGGTGGAGTTGCCACTAGCAATAGCGGACAACCAACATTTTGTTAACTACGTCAAAAGATATCTTCAACCGAGGTACCAAGGGGTAAGTCGAAATACTCTTCGTTCTGATACAATTACATATTTTCTTAATGCAAAGCAATTATTGATTTCGGATTTGGAAAAATATGGGGGTGTGATATCCTTAACTTCAGATATGTGGGAAGGGATTAATAAGAGGGGTTATATGGCTGCAACTGCACACTACATAGACCCACTTTGGGTCATGCATAAAAAAATTATTGCTTTTAAAATTGTTGAGTATCCGCACAACGCTCAAACTATATTTAATGCTATTATGTTAATAATTCGAGAATATAAATGTGAGAGTAAAATCCGTTCTTTTACGTTCGACAACGCCTCTGTAAATAAAGCTGTTATCGATAAATTGCATAGAGTTCTTAATCCTGATTTCGGTGGCTATTTATTTCATGTTCGATGTGTATGCCATATATTTAATTTAATAGTACAAGACGGTTTAAAACACGTTAAGGATGAAACTAACCAAATTAGGAATACACTTATGTATATCACGTGTACACCTAGTAGAAAACAAACATTTGAGGATTTTTGTACAGAATCTGGGATGACGAATACAAAAACCTTTATTACTGACGTAGGCCATAGATGGAACTCCACGTGTGTGTGTGTGTGTGTGTATATATATATATATATATAAGTTTAGTGATTTAAAAAAAAAAAAAACGACGTCAAATACGAGCCGAGCGGCTCGGCTAGGCTCGCCGCTCGGCTCGTCTTAGGGCAAGCTCAGGCCACAAGCGAAGCTCGCCCATAGGCCATAGATGGAACTCCACGTGTGTGTGTGTATATATATATATATATATATATATATAAGTTTAGTGATTTAAAAAAAAAAAAAACGACGTCAAATACGAGCCGAGCGGCTTGGCTCGCCGCTCCGCTCGTCTTAGGGCAAGCTCAGGCCACGAGCGGAGCTCGCCCATTTTGCCACGAGCCGAGCGGGTGCTCGTGCGAGCTCATGCGATCATGGGCCGAGCCGGCTCGGCTCGGCCCATTGCCCCGACTAAAAAGGAGTGAGGGTGTTAACTTATGTTTTGTACTATTTTAGCTCTTAAGTTAGAAATATTCCTCCTAGGGTAATTTTTATTCTTCTTAAGAATTTTACATGTAAATAGGACTAGCATTTTTTAGTAATCAAAATTTGATTTTTTTTATATTCAATATAAGTTGAAATTTCTTGCCTAATTCCTCTTTCTCTTCTCTCTCTCTCTTTGTTGCTCTACATCACAAAATATATCCCCGCGTTCAAACAACAATCTATCATCAAGACTAGACATAGAATATCATTATGAAAACTACTATTGAACTCACCGTAGCACTATCATATATCAATAAACTCATTGTGGCACTTTCGTTTTATATTGCCCTACTTAAAGATAGCATAGAGCTCAAACAGAGTTGGAAGTTTCCCATCACCTATTTGTAGACCGAAAAGGTAAAAACACTATTTCCAGTTTTACATATCAAATTTCTGCAGCGTATTACACTTATTTCTAATAGTTGGCCCATATTGCTACAAGATGTGAAGAATGCTAACAAAGTTTTTCTCACAGAAGTTTCAATGATCAAAGTTCAATTTAGACAAGTTGTTCAGAACATTTGGATTCACAGTGTCCTATTTTCGGCATTAGAACAAGCTTGCTTAATGTTAAAAAAATTCCATAATCGCCCTTACACACCAATGATCCAAGTATTTCTTGGAAGAGAGAGAATGTCCTAAGAAAAATAAGTAATCATCTAAAGCATATACTTCAGAACTGGTTAAATTAAAAGAAAAAATAGATAGAATTCATGGTAATTAAGATCAAAACTCTGATTTTTGAAGCAATTGACTACATACCCGATCTCTTTGGGAGAATAAAGAATCTAAAGCATGAAACTCTTTCTTGCTCACATTGCAATATTCCGGCAAGACTTGATCTTTAAATTCATTTGAAACTGGAGTCTCCATTTTCCACTCGGAATTATCACCATTCGAGCTAGTCAAGACCCAAAATAACCCACACACAGCAACCATAAGCAATAAAAAGACAACTCTCTCCCATTTCCTACCATCTGCTCTTCTGTGAAATGATTCCCAAGCCTTTTTTTGCTTTATGGAGGAACACAACTTTCCATTTGAGCTACAGTTCTTGCAATTTGAAGACATCTGGACTAAAAATCCACTTACGTATCTTGAGAAACAGGTCCCAGAGCTTCAAAGTAAACCCACACACCTTAGAAAAGGTCATAAAAAATAATGCAGAATTTCAAGAAAAACCCTCCATAAGAGAGCCCACAAAGTTAAAAACTACCTGCTCTTGAGCTCAAAGGCTCACAATTTCAACCAAAAAAGCCCTCAAGAAGGAAACCTCCAACAGGAATTGCACAGGGAATCAAAATCTGTCAGTGTCTAGTAGAACAGTAAATTCTGCAGAAAAATATAGCTCAAATTTTTCGCACAGCATGTGAATAAGTGATTCTCTCATTGATGGTATAAAAATCCCATCAAAAACCTTGCTTGATATGGTGAACAACTAGAGGAAGAACAATCATGCCAAACAAACAACAACCCAGTTATTGATTTGGCAAGCTGTGATGGAAACAACAAAATGGGACAGTAAATACAGGCCCTTTGCTAAATGAGCCTTGCTATTTGTACATAATTTTGTGTACATCGAGGTATCCACCCCCTCACATGGGGGTGGGGCCCATTTAGAGAAAATATTTTTTATTCAAGTGGGTCCCGCCCTCATGTGAGAGGGTGGATACCTTGATGTATACCAAATTATGTACAAGTAGATAAACTCTCGCTAAATTGGGTTTTCACAGAGAGCCCTTCTGGAAGCCAGATTTTTTTTTTCTAAAAAGGACAAAAGAAGCAACCAAATTTATCAAAGAGAAGTAATCATAAGGAGAAATTGGATTAAAGAAACCTCGTTGGCTTCACTACAAATCCAACTGGAATCAATTATCGAAATGTGGGATAAAAGACGGGCCTTTATTTTCCCTCCCTCTCTTTATTGAGCATATGCCTTGTGAAGATTGGTACACTGCGTCGTTATCTAATCATATATGTGGGGAAGGTTGAGCAAAAGCAAAAAAACAAAATTTCAATATCAATAACATAAAATTTAAATGTAAAAAATTGATTTAAAAAAAAAAAGTCACTGTTTTGCATTTCTTTTGCTTTTGAAAAATGATGAAAGAGACCCAAACAATTCAGCAGCATTAATAAAGAATAAAGATGGGTATTTGTTTTTTCCCCGCGTTGCTAGTCACAGGACCTATGCTATATATAGCTGCTTAAAATCTATCAGTATAGAGAGAGAAGAGAGTTATGGAGAGAGAGAGAGAGATGGTATAAAGGAAGCCAATCTACTGGCTACTGTGTTTGTTTGTTCAAAAACGCTATAGGTACAGAAAAAAAAAACCGAATTCTTACAGGATTTTAAATTATGTGTACGTGGCATAAACAGTGGGGGGTTGGACCAAATGTGGGAAAATCAGTCAAAACCGGGAAAATGACAAAACCGGGTAAATAGCAAAACCAGGGACGAGATCCCATTTCCCCCCAAATCACACCCGCTATTTCCCCTCCACGAAAGCAAGCAGCCCCCATCTCCGGTGGCCTTCCGCCTCAAAACTCCAAGCAACCTCCACCATTTTCACCATCCTTCCACCTCAAACATTTCCTCCCCCCGGCACCGTTCTAACCCGTCGTCGTATTATCTCCTTCCCCCCAACACTTCTTAACCCGCCGTCTCCGAAACTACCATCCACAAGCAGTGACGCCGACAGACCGAAACCCAACTTCAACATTGTCGCTGAAAACAAAGGTCGCTGCAAATGACGGACAAAGGTATGAAAAACGAGAGTTTACAGTGTCTGATTTTCCATAGTGAAAAAATTACTCTTCGCACCCCTTTACGTTCGTTAGGCATCTGCTTATGTAGAGGTTAGCTGAAACATTTTTAAATGTCGATAAATATACATAAACGGATTTGGCAGTAGTTACAATGGTGATTTGACATAGATTGCAATGTGTGATTTTCCCTAAATTGGTATCTACATTTATGCATTTCAATATGAAGCATCATGGGAATCATCCAAATGGAATGATTATCAGTTTAGGATATTGTAACGGTAAATTAAATTTTCTTCCAAATTTTACAAGGTTGATTTGCCATAGATTGCAATGTGTGATTTTCCCTAAATTGATCCAGATTTATGCATTTCAATATGAAGTATCATGGGAATTGTAATGGTAAATTAAATTTTCTTATAAAACAAAGAATGATGATCTTCGGAATCGGGGTTAAGTTTGCTGGCCGAATTCATATTGAGATAGCTAGAAAGAAATAGCATTTATGAGCATGTGGATTTAGTTGTGTGACTTGCGTTACTATTTTAATGGCAAGCGGCAGAGTTATGCTCGTAGTTATAAATAACTTTGCAACTTCTAACAAAATTAGAATTTTGTTTGCAGGAAAAGAAATTGTAGGATGTGAGAGTCAGGATTTGTTGCTGGAATGTGATAACGAGAACAGTATTGAGGATTTGAACACATTGGAGAACGAAAATGAAGGAGGAGATGTTGCGACTGAGCCTGAGGTGGGTATGATGTTTAATAGTGAGAAAGAAATGTTGGATTTCTACAAAAGATATGCCTACGCCGTAGGTTTTCCAGTGAGGAAACGAAATTCGAAAAAGGCGGATGATGGAGTTATGAGATATGTCACGTTCACATGTAGCCGCGAAGGTCGAAGAAGTTATGCTACGGGTGGTTCCTTGAAGCCACAACCAACATGTCAGACAGACTGTAAAGCAAGAATTTCTGCATCTTTAGATACTCTTGGAGTTTGGAGAATTAACAAAGTGAACCTCGAACACAATCATAAAACAAGTCCTTCAAAGTCACGGTTGTTTCGATGCAATCGAAAATTGACTGCGAGTGCGAAACGAAAACTTGAAGTGAATGATATGGCAGGAATCCCCTTGCACAAGAGTTTTAACTCAGAGGTTGTAGCAGCCGGTGGATATGAAAATATAACATTTGTGGAGAAAGATTGTCGGAATTACGTCGAACAAGTCAGACGATTACGACTTGGAGAAGGAGATGCCATTGCTATACAGTTGTACTTTTCAAAGATGCAAGCCAGGTGCTCAGGATTTTACTTCAGCATGGATTTAGACGATGAGTCACGACTGAGGAACGTATTCTGGGCAGATAACAGATGTAGGCAGTCGTACAAGGAGTTTGGTGATGTTGTCACCTTCGATACTACGTATCTCACGAATAAGTATGATATGCCGTTCGCCCCTTTTGTGGGTGTAAATCATCACGGACAATCGACGTTGCTTGGATGTGGATTGTTATCGAACGAGGACACAGGTACATTTGTCTGGTTGTTCAAGACATGGTTGGAGTGCATGCATGGTAAAGCACCAAACGGGATAATTACTGATCAAGACAGGGCAATGCAAAATGCAATTGAGATTGTTTTCCCGAATACAAAGCATAGATGGTGTTTGTGGCATATTTTGAAGAAATTGCCAGAAAAATTTGGCTACCATGTTCAGAAGGGCTCGATATTTTCTGCTATACACACCTTAGTATATGATTCACAATTTGTTGATGAATTCGAGGAAGGTTGGAAGGTGATGCTCGATATGTATGGCTTGCATGATAATGATTGGTTGTCGGGATTGTACAATAACAGAGGTCGTTGGGTGCCTTGTTTTTTAAGAACTAGTTTTTGGGCTGGGATGTCCACAACACAACGAAGTGAGAGTATGAATGCATTTTTCGATGGATATGTTCATTCGAAGACGTCGTTGAAGCAGTTCGTGGAACAGTATGAAAGAGCACTGAGGAACAAGGTCGAGAAGGAGTTTTATGCTGATTTCAAGTCCTTTTCCCAAATGATACCGTGTGCAACAACTTTCGAAATGGAAAAACAATTTCAGGCAGTCTACACACTTTCAAAGTTCAAGGAAGTTCAAAATGAGTTCACTGGGAAGGTATATTGTGATGTCTTATCTGAGAAGGATGAATGTTTTTGGACAGCATATGAGATCCGTGAACATGTCGTACAGCACGATCACCGAAAGATAAAGACATTTTGCGTCTCATTTCGGAGGGATACGCGTGAAGTTGTATGTAGTTGCCACTTGTTTGAATTTCGAGGAATTATTTGTAGGCATGCTATCACAGTCTTGATCCGTAATGACATCACGTCAATGCCTGATAGGTATATAATGCGGAGATGGAGGAGAGATGTCAGTAGAGCACATACGCGGGTTGCCGTGAATTATGATGGGTTAGTAAGTACCCCTGGACAGTTGAGATATGAGGAGTTGTGTCAGGCTTTTTCGGAGGTGGCAGACCTTGCTGCAGATGACGAAGGGTGGGCAAGTGCAATAAAGGAATGGATAAAATTGCAAGCAGAACATATGCGGACGGCAAAGTCGAGTACTGGAAGCAATTCCCTTTCGCATGATATTATTCGGTCAACCTCCACATGTACTGGTTCGCAAAATACTGACAGCGGGAGCATATTAGATCCTAAATTGTCGAACAGAAAGGGCGCGCCAAGGAAACGTAGAATCAAAAGCCCATTAGAGTCCACTTCAAGAAAAGTGAAGGTATGTTTATCCGTTAAAATGATAATCGATTTGGAATTGAAGTCCGAGTTCTTATTTAAGTCGATGACAATGCAGTCCACTTCGGCTTCGGACAAAGGGAAGAGGCAAATTGCTAGGTCTAGTACTACGGACAAGGTTGCAACCAACATCCATGAATCTCGACTACCGCAATGCTCTATGTCGACACCGTTAGCTTATTCACAACACCTAATGGTTGGTAGTATATTATGTTAATCCATTTCACCAGTTTGACGTGTTAACGATGAATGTTATGTCATGCAGGGTGGCCATGCTAATGAAGCCGTCGCAAAACTCAATCCGTATGCACCCGTCATATATCCGGCGCTTACAAATGGAATTATGAATGCCCAAGGTAAGTAAAAATATATTTCATAATATTTTTCAAATCGTCATTTAATTGAAGCGTTTTTAATAATTGCCATCTTGTGCATTAGGCCATGTGATGCCATACTACAATCAACATTTCCCTGATCAAGGTGGCACATGATTGGGATTATAGGATGGAAGGTATTGTTTACACTAATTACTGGAAAATATACTCTTTTCAATCTTCTTATGTTTATGAAAATTTTTACGTGTAGTATGTGTTGAATCAAGTTATTATTTGCAGGTAAGTGGAGCCAACAATGAAGACTTATCTACTTTTTTAAGGACAAGAGGGTTCGCTTGTAGTGGCAGATTTATTTTAAAATCGATATGTTGATGACAATTTTTACTTTAAAATGTGAAACATCAGGTTCTAGCGGGTGAAAATTATCTGAATGTTGTATTCATAGATTACTACGTTTATGACGTCATTTTGTGATACATGAATATGAAATATCTATTTTGTTGAGGTAACATTTTCATGTTATACAATTCCCACATATATCGTTTTCGAATTAATTACCAAACAGGCATGGAAATCGTTAACAGGCTCAATTGATTTTATTTGTATCAATTTTTGATATAAAATTGAAGGGTCTACAGTGGAAGGGTAACTTTGGCAGTAGTTCACCCAACTTCGTTATGTCATAAATAAATTATTCAGCCTATATTTTTATTTCATGAACGAACCTTCAATCAGACAACAACAGAAACTATTTGGCCTCATTTTGGCATGTAATATTTGATCAGAAAATGGACAATGATAAAGCGATGATGATGACAAAAGGTGCAGAAATTGACACAACTTCATCCTTCCGTTCAGTTAAAGGCTGTGGTTTTATTTGGAGAGAAAGTTCTTGCTGGAGAAGTCTACGTTTAATCTTTTAATCTTACAAAGTTACCTCAACAAAAGATATTTTTCATAAAGTTACCTCAACAAAAGAGATATTTCAAAAACGAAAAACAAAATACAAAATCACGATCTTAAAACTTCATGCACTACGCGAGGGAAATGATAAATCTTCATCAAACTAGATATGTCAACGTAATAATAAAAATATGTCTGAACCGTCAATATATGAAAACAATTACCATAATAGTGAGCCTATGTACAACGCTCAACCGACCAAAACAAAATTAGCCACAAACTGAACTATTATCACCCGTTCAAGTCAGTCCCTTTCCCTTTCTCATCATTATCGACAATTCCTTTTCCCTTGCGAAATGTTAAGTGCAATGATATGTCGACGTCTCGTTTCTCGGTTATTCGAGCTAGATTGTCAAAAATTCTTGGCAAGTCTTTATCTTCCTCTTCCTCGTTGGGCTGGGGATTCACCGTTTCATTAACGGTACTCGATTCCCCTTTTAAATCTTCTTTTTTCACCCAGTCGAAATATCCACAGTCATTACTACACGTGAAGAACAATCGGCCTTTGTTTACAGTGTCCCGTTCGACCTCGAAACATTTCCGAACTCCATGTTTACACTCTGGGCATCTACGTATTTTTTGGCATTGTGAGAAATAGTGAGTGTTACTTCTACAACTGTGACAAACTCCGAAATTCCTTCCTCTCATTCTAATCATTAACTGTTCATGAAACAAATAAACCGACATTAATGATATTGAAGTATGAAGTCCCACGATGCAGAAAGCAAAGAAGAACATTTTTCTCTTATTCACACTGTAGTAATATTGGCAGAAAAATGTTCCCTATTAAAACTTACAATTATTTTCCCCCAAATTAATAGAAACAATACAAAAACAAAACGCACGTCGAAATGATCACACACATTAGCAGACATGGCCGTGGGGTTCTTAAGTTTGATGAAATTCCCAATTTCCAAACAAAATTCTAACAATGGCTCCATTCAGACCATAAAATTGACATACCCAGATTCAGATTTAGAGAAGGAAACTCCATTATCTAACGCTTGCATACCTTGTTCAACAAATTCTCAGACATTCCCAAATCCCATATCATATATTCAGTTCCCAATTTTCAGCATAACTAGTTGTTTATAGATCGAGATAAAATCAACACAAACAATAATTTAGAGAGGAAGTTTGTACTACCCTTGGGAAGTGGATGGATTTGGCGACGAACGACGGTGGATGTAGATACAGACTGCATTTTTCACCATACAGAATTTGTTCAGAGATCGCGATAAAATCAACCCACCTATGAAAAACGAGAATGAAGTCCGTACTAACCTTGGGAGGTGGACGAATTTGGCGACGGTCGGTGTTAGTGAATCAGTCAACAACGGGCTGGATCTACAGCAACTTCGAATCCCAAACCAGCCACCATTTCTCGTCTTGACTGAATGCGCGGGTTAGAACGGTGCCGGGGGGAGGAAATGTTTGAGGTGGAAGGATGGTGAAAATGGTGGAGGTTGCTTGGAGTTTTGAGGCGGAAGGCCACCGGAGATGGGGGCTGCTTCGTGGAGGGGAAATAGCGGGTGTGATTTGGGGGGAAATGGGATGTCGTCCCTGGTTTTGCTATTTACCCGGTTTTGTCATTTTCCCGGTTTTGACTGATTTTCCCACATTTGGTCCAACCCCCCACTGTTTATGCCACGTACACATAATTTAAAATCCTGTAAGAATTCGGTTTTTTTTTCTGTACCTATAGCGTTTTTGTTGTTTGTTTGTTCAGTTCAGACTTCTGAAAGAGGAAAGAGAGTGTGCGATAGGCTGGCATCTACGCTTTATATGATACGCCAGTTAAAAATGGGGGAAATTGCAGTGCTAGTCCCTAATCTTTAGAATTTATAGTAAATCGACCCCTTCCTATTCTTTTGACTCAAGTCATCTCAACGTTTCAATTTTTAAGCAATGACATGGTATCATATATTTCAATTAACTCACCACTAAAAATTACAAAAAAAAAAAAAAAAAAAAAACAACTATCCCTATAGACGTGACTTGCTTTCATCACTAGAATTGCAATATCTAAATGATGTAGATACCAATTACAATTCTCCACAAAAGGTAAAGAAATTTTGCATACATTGATGCATTCAAGATGAAAAATGAGGTAGCTCCCTTGGCAAAACTTGGACAAAGTTAAGCACATTTTTTCTAATGTTTATAATCGATGAAAATATAATTTATCAACGCATTTAGCCTATGTTTGGCATACATTTTACAAGAAATAAGAAGAAAAATTTTGACTGTTGGACTTGCAGGCGGGACCCATGCGTGAGAGCACAAGTCAAAAATGGTGGCTAGAATAGTAAAAAAATGGTCAAATTTTTTATTCTTTGGCCAATTAATGTGTACCAAACACAGGCTTAGTAGGATTCGTAAATATTATTTGCTTACTCACCATTTATTTATATCTTTTATAATAATACCGCTTAGATATAACTCCAAAACATGTTTCAAAAGTTCTCAATTAAAGATAAATTTATGAGGAAGTAGCATCTCTTTAGGATCTACTTCATCATTTAAAAATTGATTAATTTATAAAGATACACGTATTTAGGTCTTGCTCAAGAGAGAATATTTAATAAGTAGACAGTGACGACATATTGCTAGTGATGTCAAAAAGGCTCGGCGGCCCAGGCTCAGCCCGGAAAAAGCCTGAACCGGGCAGGCTTGTGGCTCTGGCAACTGTCTTTTTACTTTTTTCATTTTTTATGCTGGCATGTCTTTTTACCTTTTTTATTTTTTATTTTTTAATTTATTTTTTTATATTAATATTTAGTTATTATTATAATACGTATAAATTGCACGAATTTTAAATATATTATTAAAAATTATAAATTTATAGTGAATTTAAAAATAAAAACACGAGTTGGCTCGGCTTGGGCCTGGCTCGGCCCTCTTAGGCTCGAGCCTCATTTTTTTGGCTGAACTTTTGCTCAGCTCGGCTCGGCCCGGCCCAAAAAAGCTCGAATTTGTTTTGCTCGAGCCGAACTCGAACTCGACTCGTGACTCATCTCGACTTGTTGACATAACTATATATTGCACTAATTAGTGAAATTTTAATGACAAAGATGTAACTAGGTCTCGGCTCGGGCCAAAAAAGGCTTGAATCTGTCTTGCTCGAGCCGAGCCTGAGTTTTGAGTTTCGGCTCGGCTCTTTGACATGTCTACATATTGCGCTAATTAGTGAAATTTTAATGACAAAGATGCAACTAGGTCAAAGATTGAGGATGAAACGTGTTATTTATCAAAAATTAAATGTCGGGATATAAATAATATATATGGTTAATTTATTAATTGGGGAACGTGTAGTTGCTAGAATACGCCTAGTGGTAGAGATTCTTAAACTGCACTATAATAAGATAATAATTAATGGATGTGGCCATGCATGTCTGCTTTGAACCTTACTCTTTATAAAGTATTAATTTTTTAATATGAAAAGACCAAATAAATAAAGAATATTAGTATTAGTCTAATTAATAAAACAGTAAATATAATAATAACTTGCACCAATACCATGATTGGTTTTACCACTACTCTAACATCCTTTTTCCTATTCAAGATTAAAGATGTTTTCTTTGTCCAAATGTCATCTCGTCAAGATTGTTTCTTGATTTTATAAATGACTAAATATGTGAAAACGAGGTTTAAATACCGCTTAAAATGTAAATCCATCCAATTTACTCAGAATCGGTAAATCGAACATGCTCTTCAACTTTTCAAGTTCAAGTTTCAGAAAATGAAAATCGATTGTTTCGGACATATACTCCCAATCTACAGATTAAGATTTCTTTTTCTTTCACTATTGACTTTCTTCTTCGAACTCGTGCAATGTTTCATAATAAGTAATATTATTTAATACCAACGATATTACAATATCAGTGTTAGATATCACTAAATGTCATTAAATAAAAGATACAATTAAATGAATAACATAATTTCGTCGGTTCAACATTAGTTCGACCGTTTGATCATTTATCTTTTTTTTAGTCGATACTTAGATCAACTTTCGTACGTATTTCATTAACCAAATTATTCCGAGAGAGAATGATTGGGAGGCCAATCAATGGAGTTACTTTGCTACTTCTTCGATACACTTTTTAGGGGGTTTATACATATTCTCTCTCTCCCTCCCAATCAATGGAGTTACTTTGCTACTTCTTTGATACACTTTTTAGGGGGTTTAAACATATTATCTCTCTCTCAAATCTTTGATTTTTCTCTCTTCGGTGTTCCCTTTTTCACTTTTTCTTTTTCTTCTTCTTCTTTTTTTCATCGTCATTTTATTCTCATGTAAAATAAAATAAGTTTGTAGGTAAAATCCATCAATGACCATCCAACTTTTTTTCCTCTCTTTGTTTCACCATGACCATTCAATTTTATACTTACTATTACCATGGTTATCAATTTCATATCACATTTCACCACGATCACCTAACTTCTTTTCACCATTTTTACTAATTTCAAAAGGGATATAATGTTTTATCATGACCACCCAACTTATTTTATTTTTATGATTAACGTTTTTTTTAAAAATAAGTAATTATTTTATTTTAGATTATTTTAATTTTTTTTAAATAACTTCTTATTTTATTTTACTTTTCTAAGTAACTTTTTTGAAAATAATTTTTTATTTTATTTTAATTTTATTTTTAAAAATAACTTCTTACTTTATTTTACTTTTCTAAGTAACGTTTTTTAAAATAATTTTTTTATTTTATTCTGAAAAGGGGTTTTTTTAACAATAAGTTTTTATTTGATTTTATTTTTTAAGTAAAGTTTTTATTTTACTTTGTTTTTTTAAAAATAAGTTTTTATTTTATTTTTGTTTGTTTTAAATTTATTTTATATATAGAGTCCGTTTGGTACACATTAAAATGAGAGAATGCATTTTTTTGAAGTGATGTGATGGGGAATATGTGGTTGAAAAAGAAGGAAAAGTTGTTGATGTGATGGAAAATATTATTTTATTGAAGAATGTGTGGTTGAAAATGAGTAGAAGAATGAGAATGAAAAAAATAATGTGGATCAAACAGGGGCATATATAATGCAAAGTCATAGTTTTCCCACTCTTAAAAATGATGAAAAGAAGTTGAGTGGTCATGGTGAAACATTATATGTAATTGGGTAGTTATAGTGAAATGATGTATTAAATTGTGTGACTATAGTGAAATAAAATGAAATTAAATGGTCATGGTCATGGTGATACTAAGAATAAAGTTGGGTGGCCATAGTGACACTGAATATAAAGTTGGGTGACCATAGATTGATTTAACACTAAGCTTGTAATTACGAAGTTTAGTGTTCGATATATTATGTATTATTCAATATGTTTAATAAACACAATGATTTTTATTTGAAAAGTCACTCTAATTATTATAATAATATGGGAAAAAAATCATAAAATCGGTTTTTAAGTTTCACAAATGCAAAAATCAGATTTTAAGTTTAAAAAATGCAAAAAATAAGGTATTTATTTATAAATTAAAAATATTTTTACTAATTAAATATAATAATATATAATTAATGGTCACGGATACATAATTATAGGTCACAACTTTTATTAGTCAAATATTATCAAATTAATTGGTCACGGATTATTTCGATATCACAAATCAAAAATTTTATAGGTTACATTTTATTTCGTTGGTCACAGATCAAAAAATTTATAGGTCATGATAAGTGCATTTTTACACTTATCTTACTGTTAAAACATGAAAAATTGTTGATTAATATATTGAAATATAGTTTAATTCTATGTAATTTATGTTTTGCAGGACAAGTGATGAATGTAGCGAAAATAAGGAGAAACAAGTGAGAAATGACCAAAATAGAAGAAAGTGAAAGTTTAGAGACTAAAGTGCAAATACTCTAAACTTGTTTCTAACCTTGTGATGAAAATTCTAGAGTGCTAGAGGTCAATTTGATAAGAAATGAGTCAAAGGGATGAAACATAGACAAAACATTATCATATATCAACTTTCAAGTTGAAAAGTTTTGCATCGATTTTCAGTCTCATCTTGAGACCCCTTTTTGATATAGTAGATGATTGAATTTGAAGACATTATCTAAAGAAAAGTTGTAGCTCTTTCAGTTAGATTTCCAACACATCTTGAATCACTTCAATCCGACATTTGGAGAGGAAATTATGATGAAAATAATGAAAATATATGCAGCTGCTTACAAGGGGGTAGAGGCTCCCCCACGCCACTGTAGGGCGCTCTCACGCCACTGGAAGTTTCAAAACTGATTTTTACCCGAAACTAGCGGCACCCCCTCGCCCAAAAGTGGTGCCCCTGCTCCTCGCCGCGCAAATTATGGTTCTTTTTATGTTTTGGGCCGCAAGAAGCCTAGAAAAAACCCCAAAAACATTCCATTCAGGAGGAATTCTTAATTCCACACCATTCTTTCATCACTTTTGGTTCAAGAAACTCATGAGGAACTAAAACCCTAGGTGAAGCAAGGAAAAAACTCATTGGATTCGGTGATTTAGTATCAATTTATTCATGTAATTGTTATTTTCATTGCTAAACAATTCTGGAATTTAGACTTTCATTCTTATAAATTTACATTGAAGTTGGCTTCATTCTTATTAGATTTTTCATGGATTCAGTCGTGTTTTTTCATTATTTAATCGAAATATTTGTTGAGTTACAATTTCATGAACTTATGTTGAGTTTGATTTAACTTTTACTAAATTAATCATAGATTCAGTCAGACTTTTTCTATCAACGAATTGAACTAATTGTTGAATTGTAATCTCAATGATTTTATTGGTGTGATTTAATTATTACTTTATACTTGAAGTATATGGTCGATCTTTATCTGATTTCAATAAAATTGTGCGAATGCGTTATAGAAAGTCTAGATTTTAGAATTACTATTGAATTAAATTGATTTGTAATTATATATCTTTCGATTAGAGTGTCGGGACGAAAGCCTCTAATTGAGTTATAAAATTGAATAATTGATGTGAATGATCTGATCCAATTGAGAAAATTCCGACACTTCACTACCTCTAATTATTGATTTTAACTTTGTTATTTCAACATTGAATTTACTACAAATTTAAGAGGACAAATTCATTATTTTTGGAACCTTTAAACATTGTTTCATCTCACTGTGGATACGACACCCCAAAACTACACTACAACTACCGCGTTACACTTTGGGCGTATTCAGGTCACGATTTATCTATCGGTCACATATTTTCAATTTTTGGTTACATATTATCAAATTTTAATGTCACGGTTTAACGGTTAGTCACGAATAACCAAATATTTGGTCACATCACCAAAAAACCAACTCTCGATCCCGATTCACTACCAATACTTGGTCATAGCACCACCACCGCATCCAACCACACACTATCAGGACCACCAACTAGATCTGAATCCACTACAGCCAGCACCAACACCACCATCACACCCCAATGCAACACCATCACCACGACTCCATTCCTCCACTGCACACACACCTACAGCACAAGCCGATATATTATTGAATGTTCATACCCAAACTCAATGTGTTTTGCAATTATCCTTGCCGACTGCACACACACCCGCAACACCGTCAGTTTGAAGGATTATTGCGGACTGAACAAAGTGGCACTCAATTTAACAGTGGTTTTCTTGATTTCAATTTGGGGCAAAATGATTTCTTCACCAACGAAAACGAGATCAGATTTATTTCGGGCTAATTTTTTCGAAGGATTTGCTGCTGTGCCGTCGTGACGCTGTCATGTTCAGAGCGTCACGTCGCAGCACCGCAACGCTGCCGTTCACAGCAGTGTCTCGACGCTGGGAGAGACAAGGGGGAGAGGTGGAGGGGCAGAAAGGGAGGAATGGATGGAGGAATTGGAAATTAGGGTTAATAATATTATGTTTAATATTAATTAAAATATAAAATTATTACCTGATTTTTGAATAATTAAACTTTAAACCTGATTTTTGAAAATCATTCTTTAAACACCTGGTTTTTTGTAATTTCCTCTAATAATATATCATCTAGATATTCACGTGAATACATAAATGCAGGTAATATTACTGTGCTCACTGAAGTGCTTGTTTTACATATCCGAATTATTAATATATAAAATGTTTTCTTTTTAATATCAGCTTCTTAGTAAATTGAGTTGAGAACACACAAAATTTGTCAAATGCTGCAAGCATTAAATAAATTCAAATATTTTGTATTATGTTCTGAATTGAATTGGTCTGAAAGTTGGTTTTTATGAGGTCAAGTTACATTAAGATTCACGTAAAACTTGGTTTAAGGGTAGAGTTGTCCTTTTATGTGGCATTTAACGGCAAAAATGATGGAAATTATCAATATAAACAATGCGATAGATTAAATGAAATGCTGGGATCGATAGATAGGATAAAAATAGAAATAATTGTGCTGCATATACATTATTCTTATATCATTTACACTCTACCACGTGACAACGCACCATTGGACAGTTTAAAAAATTATATAATTTTCTTTCCAATTATTTTTTAACAACTCATCAAATGATAAGGATGATGTACACTCTAATTAATATCTTAACTTGATTTGAACAATAATTAATTTTTCAAAGAAACTACATCAAATAGGTTGCACATTGTAGTCTATTTTAACAAAATATAAAATTTGGCCCAAAAAATATATAAGTTGGAATCAATTATAAATATATATCAGTATGTATGGATTAAAGACAAAAATGAGAAGAGTGCCATAGAACTTGTACCGATATTTATTTACTTTTAATATTCATTAGGGCATAAGATGGAAAAACAACATAAAGTAAGTCGATGCAATCATCACATAGTGTGTGTGTGATGACACCCATTTTACCAAGTAAAGGAAAAGAATATAGGTAATTGGGTCCCACATAATGCATTGCATATAACAGATGATCAAGACAAAAGTCAAACACAAAATTTAAGCCACAAATCATGCTGAAAATAATCATCCGAAACCAGTCTTTCTAAAATTATTGTTTCTGTAATCTTTACATTTATGGCTGTATATTCTTTACATTTATTGTTGTATATATTTTCAGTTACATTTCTCTGTATATAACATCTATGGATGATAGAAATGAAAGCGTGTAGATTTTCATATTCAAAGAGCATTACATTTTCCTCTATATGGTATCAGAGCAGCCAATCTCTAACGAGCAAGTGAATCCTGTATCCACCATGGCTTTCTCTCCCAACCAAAATCAAATCAATCCTAATACCCAACCTGTTTCCCCCATAGAAATTCCCCTCATAGCTCTCAATATTACTGCTCAAATAAATGAAAAGCTAACACCCTCTACGTTTCCACAATGGAGGGCTCAATTTGAAGCCCTTCTCATTGGCTATGACCTGCTTGACTATGTCACAGGTGACCTGCAATATCTCAAACCAAATGGCAACTCTGTCACCATCGCCCACAAAACTCACTGGGTTAGACAAGACAAACTCATTCCGAGCGCCATTTTAGCCTCCACTTCTCCTACTATCACTCCACTTATTGCTACTGCCAAAACTTCCTCCAAAGCATGGAAGAAATTAACCTCCTTGTATGCTAGCAAATCAAGGACAAGGGCAATGTAATTAAAAGAGGAAATCACCTTGATTCAACGTGGAAACAGACCTATCACAGAATATCTTCATGCGGTCAAAGCGTTGGCAGATGAAATTGCCATCATTGACCACCCAATTTCTGATGATGACCTAACTTTGTATGTTTTGCATGGTTTAGGTCCGGATTTCCGCCAAATCGCAGCCCCAATTCGAGCAAGGGAGACCCCACTTGCTTTTGGGCTCTCCACGACCTTCTAGTTGGCCACGATAACTATCTTCGGCGGATAGAAGCTGCGAACCAGCAGCTGGTGGCGGCTGCCAATTTCACTTCAAGGAAATCTGGTTCGGGTGGAGTACAGCAGATGAACAATGGCTAGAAACGAATCTCTGGGCAAGGTCAAAATCGAAGCCCAAACTCACGAGGATCAAATCGTGACGGACGACGAAATGGGCCCTCTCGATCTTATGGAAACCAACGATATTACAAGCCAAAATGTCAGCTTTGTGAACAAATCAGTCACACGGCCAAGAGCTGTCCACAATTACGTCAAAGTGAATTTACAGTTAACTGTGCCAATACCTCCACTGCAAAAGATCAGAAATGGCTCATTGACTCAGCCGCATCACATAACATCACTGGTGATCTTCAAAATTTGAGCATTCACTCTGAATACGATGGCACGGATGAAGTAATTCTTGGAGATGGTTCAGGTTTGGCTGTCCCACACATTGGGTCATTATCTTTGCATTAACCTAAAAGAACCTTTATCCTCAAAGATACTCTTTGTGTTCTCAACATAAATAAAAATTTAATTTCCGTGCATCATTTTACCTCTCAAAATAACGTCTATATTGAGTTTCACCCCTCTCATTTTCTTGCGAAGGAAAAGATTACGAGGGCAATTCTACTCAAAGGTGCGTGTGAAAATGGCGTTTACATCTTTCCGGACTCCTTGGTGGGCTCTTCTTCAAAGTTGGTTGCTAATGCGCATGAGCGGACCTCGCTTGATGGGTGGCATAAGCGTCTTGGACACCCATCCTCAAAAGTTGTTCAACATTTAGTTTCCAATTTTTCTCTTCCTATTTCTTCCAATAAAATGTCTTCATTATGTAGCTCTTGTTCTATTAATAAAGCCCATCAACAACCATTTCACATCACAAGTTTCCAAAGTAATGCTCCTCTTGAAATTGTTTACACGGATGTTTGGGGGCCCGCTAATTATACTGGTCTTGATGGTTCACGATATTATTTAATTTTTGTGGATCATTATACCAAGTATATATGGTTTTATCCTATGGCAAATAAATTGGGTGTATCAAGTATTTTTCCACAATTTAAATCTTTTGTGGAAAAACGTTTTCAAGCAAATATCAAAACTCTTTACTCTGACAATGGTGGTGAGTTTGTTAAACTTAAACCTTTTTTAAACCGTCATGGAATAAGTCACTATACCATTGCTCCTCACACACCACAACAAAATGGTGTTTCCGAAAGACGTCATCGTCATCTTGTTGAGACGGGTTTAACCTTACTCCATGATGCATCCTTACCCCTTTCATATTGGCCATACGCTTTTAGAATCGCCACATATCTCATAAATCGACAACCCACCCCTCTTCTTCAAAACAAATCTCCTTTTGAAAAACTTTTTTCCCAAAAACCAAACTATCTTAAAATGAGAAAGTTTGGGTGTCTTTGTTACCCTTTCACAAAACCATACAACACTAACAAAATGCAGCCAAAATCGGTTCCTTGTATTTTTCTTGGATACTTACAAACCCAAAATGCATATATTTGCATGGATCCAAGAACAAACAAGACCTATATGTCTCGGCATGTCATGTTTAACGAAGCCAAAACCGGACTTCAACAAGCCCATGGCCCGAATCAAAGATCGGAACCCTATTTCACTTCCAATTCGTGTCCTACCTCCTTCATTTCCTCCCCTCCTCCATCAGTGCAAGTTCCCCAAGCACAGCAGCAGCCAATGCCATCTTCGTCGGCGCAGCACCTCACCATGGTTCCGGATGATGTCTTCGTCATTGCCGCATCAACTTCAGGTAACCCTTGTTCTGTAACTTTAGTTCCAGCTTCTACATCATGCTTACCCGATAGATTTGATGCATTTCATTCGAACCCCTCACATGAAACCCAAGAAACACATAACACTCAATTGCCTCAAGTCGAAAATCAACCACATGGAGAGGCCAAACCCCATCGCATCCACAAAATGACCACACGGTCAATGAATAAAATTTTCAAACCCAAACAAATTCACACGGTCTCCAAGCACCCACTCCCACAAACTCTAGAACCCACATGTGTGAGTCAAGCCATAAATCATCCTCGGTGGCGTACTACTATGTCTGAAGAGCTCGCAGCTCTCATGAGGCATGAAACTTGGGATCTAGTTCCATCTCCTCCAAATTGTCACCCAGTAGGATGTAAATGGGTATTTAGGGTAAAAAGAAAATCTGACGGCTCTGTGGAACGATTCAAAGCCCGCCTTGTGGCCAAAGGCTATAATCAACGTTCAGGCTTAGATTACAAGGAAACCTTCAGCCCTGTGGTTAAACCAGCCACCATTCGAATTGTGTTGTCCATTGCTGTAATGCATGGCTGGAAATTGAGGCAAATGGATGTAAATAATGCCTTTTTGCATGAAAATCTCACTGAAACAGTCTTTATGATGCAACCACCCGGGTTCAAAGACTTATCAAAGCCAAATCATCTGTGTCAACTCAGAAAGGCAATTTATGGGCTAAAACAAGCCCCTAGGGCCTGGTATACAGCCCTAAAAAATGCTCTTGTAGACCTTGGTTTTCAGAACTCAAGAGCAGATTCCTCACTGTTTATCTACAAGAAGGGCTCTATTACTTGTTATTTCTTGGTGTATGTGGATGACCTTGTTCTTACAAGGAACGACTCCAAGTTGGTGGATTCAATCATTAATCAGCTAAGTCAGAGGTTCTCAATCAAAGACATGGGAAATCTACACTTCTTTTTAGGAGTGGAAGTCATCCCCACAAGGGCTGGTATTTTTCTGTCACAGCACAAGTATGTGCGTGAGTTGCTGTCCAACACCAACATGCAAGGCGCCAACGATGTTTCCACTTCCCTTTCCACAACCACCTCTCTCCAATTAATTGATGGCACTGCAGCTGTGGATAGCACAGAATTCTGACGTATCGTTGGAAGTCTTCAGTACTTATCTTTAACACACCCGGATATCTCTTTTGCCGTCAATAAATTATCTCAATTCATGCACAAGCCAACAACCAATCATTTGACAGCAGCAAAGCGACTTCTTCGCTATCTAAAGAAAACAATTTTTCACGGCATTCAGATTACAAAAAGTCCACATTCAGATTTAACAACATACTCCGATGCCGATTGGGCAGGAAATTTTGATGACCGTACATCCACATCGGCATATATCAGCTTTCTTGGAACCAACCCAATTTCTTGGAGCTCCAAGAAACAAAGAGCTGTGGCCAGATCAACTACAGAAGTTGAGTATGGGGCTCTAGCAAACGCCGCAGCTGAAACGATGTGGATTATTTCACTTCTTCATGAGCTCAGGTATCCACCTCAAAAATCCCCCTTATTGTTATGTGATAATCTTGGAGCGACTCATTTAAGTTTCAATCTAGTGCAACACTCCAGGATGAAACATATACAAATTGACCTGCATTTTGTGCGAGATTTGGTTCAAAGGGGTATACATCAAGTTAGGCATGTACACACTCAAGACCAACTTGCTGATCTGTTAACAAAACCCTTGTCCAGACAAAGAACAGAACTGCTGAGGAACAAGATTGGCAGTGCCGATGGAAGCTCAATCTTGCGGGGGCGTATAACAGATGATCAAGACAAAAGTCAAACACAAAATTTAAGCCACAAATCATGCTGAAAATAATCATCCGAAATCAGTCTTTCTAAAATTATTGTTTCTGTAATCTTTACATTTATGGCTGTATATTCTTTACATTTATTGCTGTATATTTTTCAGTTACATTTCTCTGTATATAACATCTATTGATGATAGAAATGAAAGAGTGTAGATTTTCATACTCAAAGAGCAGTACATTTTCATCTATATTGCACAACCTATTACCACGTGAATACTGATAATTGAACAGGCTCAAAGATAAGGAAAAGATGGACATACTAATTTGACAGTACCTGTTTGGATTTTATTTTTTTCAAATTGTCTAATCATGCGTCGACGCGTGTTCTCTCTATTTTTGCACACGTCTTTGAACATGTTTGTGTCGCACAATTGTTAAGCAGAGAGAAAAAAATTTTGTATTTTTCATTTTGATTTATGTTTAAAATGATAAAAATCCTAAAATTATATCACAAAATGAAATTGCACATTTAACTGAATTGATAAAAAAAAAAAGGTACATAAAGAATAATGTGAGTGTGTAATAACACTAAAACACATTTTCTTTTAAAATGTTTGAACAATGAGATGTACTAAGATATGCTTTTTCAAGAATACAAACATTGTACTTTTTAGGAAGTACTAATAATATGCATAAAGTTGTTCTCTGGGATTAATACTATTTGTTTCCATACTGATGTTTATAAGGCTATGTTTGAAAACTCATTTTTTTCTCCATCTTTCATGGAAATGTTTGTTTGATAGGTGGGAAAATGGTTTTCTGGTTATTTTTTATTTTATTTTATTTTTATTTTATTTTTTGGGTAATGGACACAAATTTTATCACCAATTGTAAAAATAAAATAAAATCTCTTTAATAGACAATTTCCATAAAAAACCAAGTCAAACGAATACTAAAAGATCCAAAATTTAAATATTTTTCACGTGAAAAATTATACCAATCAAATACAATTAATTGACAATTCCTAAGATAATAATTCTAGGCAATTCAATTCCATGGAATTCATTTTCTTTCCACTTAAATTCCACTCTTACAATTAAACGGACCTAATCTATTATTTCATCGTGAGTCATGGCACAATATTCATATGTAAACTTTTACTTTTTCAGGAGCAGTACTGTGAGATTCATAATATTCTTATAGTTAAAGTGACGTTTCTTCAAGAGCAACGGCACGATATTCAAATAGGGTATTGATAGCTACAAATTTGTGTTTAATCATGAGCAACAATATTCCTATACAATGTATTAGTTTGTATATATAAGGCCCTATTTGATACAAAGCTTTTTCCATGGAAAATGGAAAATATTTTCCATTTCCACCATTTTATCATGTTTGATAGGCTTTTTTTTATGGGGAAATTGTTTTCCCTCCCACACTCACACATGCACACTTTCTTTGGTTTTGTGGAAATGATTTTCCCACATTTTTTGTGGGAATTTGAAGTTCCAGTTTCTTTTTTTTTTTTTTGTAATTGGAACAAATTTTATAATAAATTGTAAAAAAAAAAAATTCACTTTAATTGACAATTATCATGTAAAACAAAGCCAAACAAACACTAAACTTTAATGAAAAAAATGATTTTTTAGGGGAAAAAAATTTCTTTTTATTTTTTTCTTTTTGGCAATAGAAACAATTTTTATAACTAATTGTTGAAAAAATTATTACTTTAATGGACAAATTTCATGTAAAACAAAACCAAACGAACACAAAAAGATTTAAAATTTTAAAATTTTCCGGGTCGAAAATTATACAAATCAAACACACATAATTAACAATTCCCTGAAAAAGAATTTCTAGGCAATTACTTTCATTAGAATTCATTTTCTTTTCACCCATTTTTCACCCTTACAATCAAACGGACCCTAAGAGTTTTTTAGAACAACAAAATAATATTTTTTTAAGAATATTAATATCTAGAAATTTCAATTTTTCAGGGACGATACTATATTATTCTTAGAAATATTAATATAATGTTGCTTTTAATTTAATGAAAAACTAAAACATATATTCTTTAGAAATATTAATAGATTGTAAAATTGTGTTTCTTAAGGAGAATCACAATTATAATAGATACTTGTGTTTAAGATTTGCATACAAATGATAAATTGGCAAAGAATCAAATCATTCCGAAGCGTAATTGAATATTTAAAATCGTTTTAAGATATTTACATACGTATATCTAATTTCTTTAGAAATTAGAGATATTAGAGTACTAATTTGTATACAATTATACTTTGTATAAGCATGATAATGTTTTTGAAATACCAAAGTCATTCTTTGAAATAACAACCCAAATTTATTTTAGATAATACAATATTTGCATATAATTATGATTATTTACGAACATTAACACATTTATAAAAATATAAATATAATTATTGATTTTATGTGAAATATTGATTTCTTCAAGAATAACGAAATAGTATTTTTCTTAAATATTTAGATAGTTGAATTATATTTGTTAGGGAACATCAACAAATATTTATGTATTTGGTTTGTATATTACTTTCTCAATTGGCCAAAATTTCGTGCGAGATTCAGCTACTTCACAAATGGTAGCTTATGGTACCATTTGCTCAAATTTCTCATCAATCGCCAACAAAATTCGAATGCAAAACACGATAGATTTAATACTATACATAACTTAAACTTCGTGGTGGAATCATCAAAATTACCATAGCCTATTCTTAGCTTTTCTTTCGGGGAGGAATTTTTTCTAACTCAATTGGTCATTGCTCACGCTGACAACGTATTATAAAATTGAAATATATATATTAGGAGTGTCAAAACTCAGATATATATTTCATTATGACGATGAAGTATTTATAGGGTATCAATGAAAGTTACAATCTGAACAAAATACATTTTCTAGAGTAACCAAGACTCATCTAAATATGCGAACATGAAAAAATAATCATCGAATTATGCTGCTTTGCTAGGCCTGTAAAAGGCTTGGCAAAGCTGAGCCTCTCACATGAGGTGGGTCCCACCCCACACTTGTTTGTGTGCGTTCGGTCTATGAACTCCTATTTGTACACCAAGGCTGCTTCATAATCATCAGCAATTATCCCATAATTCTACAACAATTATGACTATATTATTTTATTTAACCTTTTTTGTTTGTTGCTTGGGTCAATTCTGTTAATATTATTGTTTTTTGATAATGTTATAAACTTAAACTACAACAATGAAATCAACCTGTAAAATCTATGAATAGTTACTAATCACCTTCGTCGTTGTAGTGTTTATTCCCGAATTTCAAGAGGAATAATACTACAACAATGCATAAATTCAAGATTGATTTACATAAAATGCTTGATTTAAGCTTTACAAGAGGTTTAAATACCTTATAATTGAGTGTGTGTTTGGTGGGGATAAAAATTAGTTTTTGAAATGTGTGGTTGAAAAATTGTGGGACCCATGAAAGATTTGGTTAATATTGATTGTTTGACTTTGACTTAGATTAAAATCTGATTTTAATCCAAAGCAAACATGTCCTAAATTTAATTGTTAAGCCAAGACTGCAATGATACAGTAAACCTTTTTTTCTTGGCCATTTGGGACTTGGGAGCTATAATTTTTGCATGAGTGAATGAGGAATAGCATTTCAGTCATGTTGTTTCAAAAGAATCTAGCATATATTCACATGCTTCTCAATGTTACTACATTTTTAAGGATAAGCATTCAATTATCACCTATAAATTACCAGCTGATCGATGAGGAAGCAAAACTCATTTCCGCATTCGTCAGAGACTCAGAGTAGTGTAGAGCAAAGGCTATTGTAGGTCAAACGAACTCCGAGTTTTAAATTACACTGTTTCTTTCAAGGAGTTGAAAATAAAACCAAGATGGAGGAAGAAGAAGCAAAAATAACATGAAAGAGAACTACGACACTATACACGTCTAATTATCACCATCTAACCATTGGAACAATTAGATCAACCATTAAACAGTTCAAATTGCCTTGGGTTGAAATCGCGTTTAGCATAAACTGTTAACATCGATGAAATTTAAAGTACTAATATGATAATGTAGTTTAGAAATCAATAATTGTGCGTACTGCAGCCTACGTATGTATTATTTTGTATAATTAACGCGCATATAGTGTCTATATAATTGTCACCTAGGCTGATGATGTGGTATTACCAACCAATTGTTGGATGGCACATGTTGACATAAACCAAAACTGTACCTAATTATTTAGTGTTTGAAGTTTTGACATACCTGTTCATTGGTGTCCTTTTACTTGTAGAAGACTGATTATGGGAAGCCTCTATAGTACTAATTATGGTATGTATTAATAGGAAATATCTTGGTAGAGAGTTAGAACATTCCTCTTATGGAGTATTGAGTAATACTATGTATAGAGTCTTTTCACTTGAAAATTGAAAAGAGAGAATTGTTATTAGAATTCTCTATTCCTCCCTATTTCTCTCTCTCAATTATTTTTAATTCAAAATTTTCAAATGGTATCAGAGCTAGGGGCTGTCTGGCCACGATTAATTTTGAGGTAAAATTCCTTTTCTGACCGTTGAAGGCCCACAACGGTAGCAATTCCAATATTGCGGCTGGCTCTTGCGTGAGAAACGGTCAAAAAGCAACGGCCAAAAAATCAATTTTCACAATTTGAAAAGCCCTCCCAGACAGGCTGCTAGTTTAATCTAAACTCCAGTAAACTAGCCCACAATTCCATTCTGTTGAGCAGCTTTGTGCATGGGCACGGTTGTTTCCATAGTGAAGGCATCTATTGTGACCTTTTACACGGGACCAGCAATCATAAACTAGCTTAATGCATTAGACTCTCCTATACTTCCTTTGTCGTCAAAACAAAATTGGATCCTTGGGGGAATTTTACTCGCATGGCTGCTTTGATGATATGAGGTGCATCCTCCAGGCTTCAATTTGATCATAGTTGATTTTTACAGCTTGTGAGACTAGCAGCATTGGTTCTTTCTGTTGTCTCCTATACTTCCTTTAACTTGGTGGCAAGGGCAAACTTTTGAGCCAATGTTAGATTGATGAGATTTTAATCCAATTAAGCCCATGTTTGAGCCACATTATTTTTTTCATTCTCATTCTTTTACTCATTTTCAACCACATATTTTTCAATAAAATAATATTTTTTATCACATTAATAACTTTTCATACTTTTTCAACTACATATTCCCCATCACATCATTCCAAAAAAATACATTTTCTCATTTTAATGTGCACCAAACATGCTTTATAAATCTCGTCACATTTCTAATTAGTAATCATTATGTAAAATGTTATGTACATGTAGCATAACCCAATTTTTATAATACTTGATACGAGAAGGAAAACATAGACAATGTAACGTCAAGAGTCTAGGTCACTTGTCTACATAATACTCTACACTATATTAAAACCAATAAGCCATGTCCCATCGAGAGCTAAATGTAACTAGAAAGAAAAGGAAACAAAATGAAGTGAGAAAATTTATGTCATCAATCCATCCAGCTAACAGAATCACAAAACAAAGATCTGAACTGTCTCATCCCTCGTCCAATCCGACTTACCAAACCGAGCCTTAAACTTATAGCCAATGAAAGAAAAACATTCATCAGAGCTACACATATACAGTTTGCTGAAGCAGGTCGCTCAAAATAGAATTGAGGTATAAGTAGGAACAAAACTTAACCGGTTCTTGAAACAAACAGTAGGTACCATCAAAATCACAAATTCGTATTCCTTGTCTTTCACTTCTCCTTTGCATGCTTCAGCCTGACATGACTTACCAATTATTATAACCAACAAGTCCCTTCTCCTTGCCAGAAAATTGTCACTGAGGAAGGGTAAAGACATTTATGCAAAAGGAGCTCATAAAATTTATTTAAGGTACATGTTAAAGTGATATTATGAACAACATAAATGCACATAATCACTTGCACAGTAGTTCGTTCCAGTTTTTCTTCCAAATCAAATTCCAAGCAAAAGAAGCAAATTACATCATCTGGTAAGGGTTCTGACAAAAATGGATGGTTCTCCAAAGAAGAACCAAACATTGTTGGCAAAACCCAAGACAATATGTAAACATGTGTTTGTTCCTTCTTTCTTTTTTCCACAAAAGTAAAAGAAAAATTATTGTACATACATACAAGCCTGAACTTGATTTTTCCTTACCCCAGAGGAAAAGGTACTTCCCTTTGGGTATCTATATCAAGGTTCCAGCTTCAATGAAACAACCCGGGACTGCCTGCTACGTTTTTCAGATTTGACGAATACTATTGAAAGACAAGATGGGGCCCACCATGGCCAGTGAACCTTTTGCTCCCCTTTCAAGCAGGCCACTATACCAAGTTCAGAAACAATAAAGATTCTCAATTTCAGATTAGAAAGAGAAATTAAAAAAAGGCTGCCAAAATCACTGGAAGAATTGCTTGGAGGTCCCCAAAACTATGCAAGTTGTAGTCTCCAATCTAAGTCGTTGACTATCCACAGCCTTTCAAGTTTATAGCAAATTAATTTTCTATTGACTGTTTTCCATCCAGTTGACCATGAAAAAGGCAAATTTTTTAAGGGGTAATATAGGCAAACACTCGATTGAAATAAAAATAAATAAGAAAAATGAATGATGGAAAGAAAGCACCCACTTCACACCATTTCCCAACCCCCTTCCTACCACCGTCAACCTATTCCCCCAACCCCCACTGCCACCACATCATTCCCCTTCCATGGTTAATGGATTAGGAGCAACCTAAAATGTTTTCAAACCCGTAAAAATTTTAAAAGCATGTTTGTTCGTGCTTATGCTTCTTTATAAGCACCAATATAGTGGCCTAAAAAGAAGCTCCAATTAAGGAGAATAGGATATTGGACATTTTGAATGATGAAGGCTTTAAGCCATGCCAGCCAGTTTGAAGTCAGTTTTGGAAGGGGAAACAGAGTGGCGGGGTGTGGCGCGTTGGGCTGGAGGGGGTAGGCAGAAGTGAAGACAATGACAGTTCAGTTATTTTTCTTTTCCTTTTTCTCCTATTTTTCTTTATGTTTTTATTGACATTAAATGTTTACCTATTGTAACCCTCAAAAAGATACACGTGCCTTTTAAAGTGTTTGGGTTCACTGGGAACTAACTTGGTATACATTAAAAACTTGAAAGAATGACTATGACTCTTGCCAATGAACTTAGATCGGGACCAACCCATTACAATTACATAGGTTGGGGACCTCCAGTGCAATTTTCCCTAGATCAATTGTAGCAGATGAAATCCACGCTGAAATAAAGAAATCTAAACTTTGTTCTACTGTTAGACCCAAGAAATGAATGAAAATGATAAAAACAGACAAATATTTGTTTGCAATGCTGTTAATACTAATTAGTAATTATAATACTGATAATCATAATACATTCATAACAGACATGGACAATGTCTGTAGTCACCTCAACCTGGAGGGTATTCTAAATTTAATACATGAGAGATTATACAAACAGACAGTATTTTCTCGTTAAAGGAGCAACAGAGAGATCAAACTCCTAAAAGATTAAGGTGTTAGGCAGCATGGATGGAAGGAACAGGCCCACAATGTCAGTAACATCTTTTCTCAAATTAAGCTGTAGATTTACCCTTGAGCTTAAGAATTATTATAAATAGGTATCAGATTACTTTTTTTTTTTTTTGATAGATAATCAGAAAATTTTATTAATCAAATAAGAATACACAGGAAGTGTATTATCAGTTTAAACAAGAAAGAAAAAATATGAAGCTAGACAGCCCCTCTATAGGATTTAGTCGCTGCATTAAACCAAGTATACAAAGTCAGATAAAATAATTCTCTAAATTGCTCTGTATTCCGTGTTTGGTCTTCAAAGCATCGGTTGTTTCTTTCCCTCCACACACACCAAACAATGCATCCCTGGATAAGATTCCATACTAGCTTGCTATTCTTATCACGAAATTTCCTCCTCTATGCACGTAACACGTCTTCTATACGTCTCGGCAACACCCAATCAATATGTTGAGAAGCCAGAATACTGTTCCACAGCCAACGGACACCGTCACAGTGAATGAATAAGTGGTCATGCGTCTCCCCATCACTCCCACACATATAGCACCACTCGGTAACATAAAAGCCTCTATTTCGGAGATTATCCATCGTTAATGCCTGTCCCCTCACAACCGTCCAAAGTAAAAATGCCACCCGTGGGGGCAATTTGCAATGCCACACCATCATCCAGGGGAATGAACTCTTCACAGGTCCCAAGAGAGATCTAAAATAAGAGCGAACCGAAAAAATACCATTCTGTGCCAGCCTCCATCGGCTACAATCCTCATCTCCTACCCGAATTTTCACCTCATACAAATCTGTTAGAAACAATGCATAGTCATCAAATTCCCAATCCTGCAGACCCCTATGAAAAGTGATATTCCAACTGTGACTCTCATTGTGCATGGCCAAAACGTCATTCACCATAGTAAAAGGCATCATAGTGATGCGATGCAAGGAAGGGAACCCCAACTTCAGCGGTGTATCTCCACACCAACAATCATCCCAAAATCTGATATTATTACAATTCCCCACTACAAAAGTCAAGCTATTTCGAAAGTCATTCCATCCTCGTCGAATATACCTCCATAGACTCACCCCGTGAGACCCGCGACCCTCACCCGAACACCATCCCCCCTCCATCACGCCATACTTCGCCCCAATAATTTCTCTCCAGAAACTCTCCCTCTCCACACCAAACCGCGACCATTTGCCTAATAATGCCTTATTAAACAAAGTAAGCCTCCTCAAATCCAAGAGACCCCCATCCTCATGGAGAGCGGATAACTCCCCATTTAACGAAATGAAGTTTCCTCTCCTCTCCCAACCCCCGCCCAAAGAAATTCCCTTTGAATCCTCTCTAATCTGTGCTTGGCTACGGCGAGGAATGGGAAACAGTGACATAAAATAAGTAGGATATTTGATAGAGTAGATTTAATGAGAGTAAGACGACCACCCTTCGAGAGATACATACGTTTCCACCCCGCTAATCTCCTTTCCACTTTCTCCACAATAGCATTCCAAATGTTAATATTTTTAAACCGCGCCCCCCAAAGGGAGTCCAAGATACGACATAGGTAACTGCGCAACCCTACAACCTAATATAATAGCTAGTTCCTCCACGTTAGCGACCTCTCCTACTGGAATAACCTCGGATTTCCCCAGATTCACCTTCAATCCTGACACCGCTTCAAAGCATAAAAGCAACCTACGTAAATTCCTAACTTGCTCCTCAACCGCGTCACAAAAAATCAATGTGTCATCCGCAAATAACAAGTGGGACACCTGCATCTGACCAACTGTAAATCCCGCAAGCAAATTCTCCCGCCTTGCTTTCTCAAGCATCTTACTGAAGGCCTCCATTACAATAACAAACAGTAATGGAGACAATGGATCCCCTTGCCTCAGCCCTCTGCTACTCCGAAAATAACCTTCGGGGGTACCATTAACTAAAGCCGAAAATGATACGGTAGAGATACGGGCGAATCCATTTACACCACTTATCCCCAAATCCACATCTCCTAAGCATATACAGAAGGAACCTCCAATTCACGTGATCATAAGCCTTCTGAATATTGAGCTTGCATAACAACCCTGGGACCCCTAGGCACTGTCTAGAATCGATGCATTCATTCGCTATAAGTACAGAATCCAAAATCTGACGATCTTTCACGAAAGCATTCTGAAACTTAGACACCACTTTCCCTAGCACCGCCTTGAGTCTATTTGCCAAAACTTCTGCAATAATCTTGTACACCCCACTGACCGGCTAATAGGGCGAAAATCTTTAATATCAGTTGCTCCCGGTTTCTTAGGGATCAACACAATAAATGTTGCATTAGAGCTCCTCAAAAACCTGCCACGCTCAAAAAAGTAAGTGAAAACATCAAAAACATCCTGTTGCACCACCTCCCAACATGCCTTATAAAATGAGAGCGAGAACCCGTCTGGTCCTGGAGCCTTATCATCATTCATACTAAACACGACCTTCTTAATTTCATCCTCTCCAAATGGTCTCTCCAACCAACCGGCATCCTCCTCCGTAATAGTAGAAAACTCCAATCCCTCCAACTCCGGCCTCCACTCGAACTGTTCTCGATATAGGTTCTGATAAAAGTTCACCATATGGGTCCCTATATCCTGTGGATTCTCATAAGTAACCCCATCTACCTCCAACACTGTGACAGAATTATTCCGCTTTTTAGAATTGGCAACCCTATGGAAAAACTTAGTGCATTTGTCTCCCTCTTTCAACCACGTAACCCTAGATTTCTGGCGCCAAGCAATCACTTCCATTTCCACCAAACTCACTAGCTCTGCCCTTAATACTCGACGTCTCTCCTTCTCCTCCCCATCCAACCCTCGCCTCTCCTCTAGCTTATCCAGTTCTTCTATGTCTGAAAGGCACTGAACTTTACGAAAGTCCACATTGCCCACCACCTCCTCGTTCCACCTCTTTAAATCCCTTTTTAACGCCCTCAACTTATGATCCAACACATAACTGGGAGACCCCCGAAAATCATAAGAAGCCCACCAATTCCGTACTCGCTCCCCAAAACCTTCTACTTTCAACCACATCTTCTCAAACCTGAAAGGCTTCAATCCACTACCCCTAGTATTCCCAGATAACAAAATAGGAAAATGATCAGAGTACACCCTTGCCAATCTCCTCTGAGTAACATCTGAGTACTTAGCCTCCCATTCTCCGCTAACCAGAAACCGGTCTATATGGGATAGCACAGGTTGGTCCCGATTAGATGATCAAGTAAAGTCTCCCCCAAACATAGGCAAATCCACCAACATATTCTCCCTAATAAAATCTGAAAAATCCTCCATAGCCCCGGTTAGTCTCCCACCACTCGATCTTTCAATAGGAAATCGAACCACGTTGAAATCACCCCCAAAAATAGGTATCAGATTACTGCTTCCGATTTTATGCTATAAATAAACAAGCCCTACAACCAGGTTCATTAACATTTTTTTTTTTTTTGTTATAAAGTTCAAAAAATAGTATGTTGAAATATATACTCCGAAAATTGATCACTTTCCCCATAAAATTCTCAAACCACCATTCAATTATTGACAAAACCAAAAAAACAACAAAAACGTATTTCTTCAGAAAAAAGGAAAATGTGAGATAAAAATAAGAATTAATATCCATCTTTAGACCTATGTCTTCCAGAGTTGGGAAAGGCTAATCTATGTCCACCAGCACCACTGTCTACTCCCTCGAAACCCCAACTACCAAATATCAAATCTGATTAAGTGCGTGTTTGGAGGTGCTTTCGAATACTTATAAGCTGGGTTTCCTACGGAATATATGGTTAATAAGTGGATAGTATTTTGGCGGAGGTTGGTGGTGCTGGGGTCGGCAATCTACTAATGGTGGTGGCAGCTGCTGCAAGTGGTGGAACTAGGAGAAGATGGCAAAACTTCTACTTGTTGTTTTTTCTTTAATTGTAAGAAGAATTTAAATAAAAGAATCCAGGTTACACTGTAGAATAGTTCATGTCAGAGCCCATTTAAACAAGTGACTGTACAAAATCATAATGTCAATACGAGAGAGAGAGAGAGAGACCTTTTATTCGCCTAAGCTCCTTGCACAAGGTTATGAAATCCCCCCATTTCATGTGGCACTTCCTTATGAACCGCAGTATCTGCTCAGTTGTAAACATGGACATCCCTTCTAAATACTCCCCATTGATCCCATTTTCTTTGAAAATTTGGCAATAGCCACCAAGATTGATCTCTTCCAGCCACAAGCCAACATCCTAGGGGAAAAAATTAATAATCAAAAAGTTGGTAATTTAGCAAATTCCATTTTCAACTAAAGTTTCCTATTTCGTCTCCTTAGGTTCCCTCCAATAACATAGAGGCCATGCATGCTTTTGACATCAACTTTTAAAAGAGTGACGTTTTAAGTGCGTTAGCGGTTCAGCTTTTTCATCCCTCCGTCTTATTTATCAGGAAAAAATTAAAATAATGAAAATCAAATTGCCGGTATGTTTCCTAGAAAAGACTTCAGACAGTACTACACCGAGGGGAACAACTATGGCGGTCTCAATAATTTTTAGCAACAAAGTCGATTATGAACACCTAAAGAAAATCAAAAGCAGATCTTTTTTTTTTTTTTTCAGTTATTAGTTTCAAAGGGATTTGAGATGGGCAAGAAATCGGTTACGGTTCGGAGCATGATAAAAACAAATAGAAATCCGTGTTATCGAAAGATTTTGTGTGAGTATTCTAGTCAATCATCCACTATTTAAGATGCAAATGGGACTGTTATACACTTTTGAGGTTGATGAAATTTCTTATGTTTGTCTCTGATCGTAAGAAGGATTAGGTTTGATAGGCACCAAATAATATTTATTTTGAAGGGATGGGCAGGGGATTTACTTTCTGGATGGTAAATAAAGAAAAGAAAAGTAGAAGAAGAAAAGCTAGGCATCAAAGAGATCAGTCTGCCTTCAGCAAAATCAATTAGTGTGTGTTTGATTGACTCTTTTTTTTTTCCCATGGAAAATATCATTTTTTCATCCAAATTCTTACTTTGGGGTGTTTGATTGACAATTTTGTTTTTCAACTTTTGATCATGTGATCATATTTTCCTCAAAAACAAGGAAAGCATTTTTTTAGGAAAGAGTGATTTTTATTTTCCAGTTAATTCAATATCATGATTTTTATTTTCCAGTTAATTCAATATCCCTTTCCGTGTGAGTCTTCCTCATCTATTCCATCTCTCTCATCTACCCACCAATAAAAAATGGACAAATATAATATTTTCTAGGTTGAAAACTAAATCAATCAAACATATTTAATTAATAATTCTCATACAAATAAGTTCTAGACAATTCATTTTCTTTCCATGCAAATTTCATGCTCGTAATCAAACGCACATTTAGGCTTCAAAAGATCGAGAAAGTTGCTTGAAATTGAATACTTTATTATACCGGGCAAGAACTCAAGCATATATAAACTTCAAATAATCGTATACTGCACAGCTCCAACAAATTTCCTACTGTCCAACTAAAACCTAGACGCCCTTAAGAAATTCAAAGAATTGAGCCTTTACTCCTTAAAAAACACCAACAGAATTCCTTAGTGTATATCAAAAGAAAAAGACTAATGATAACACCTAAATAATTATTGAATACACTTGGAGATTATTCAAATCCGAAGTTTACCCCTTCTTTGACTTTTCCTTTTCCTTGAGCTTCAAATACACTGCATAAACATCTGAAACCTGCTTTATAGAGTGGATAGAGCCTAGATTGAGTAGAAATGCTTTCACTCATTTCTCACCACTCAACACTCGTGAATTCAAATGATTCTACAATTAGTATTCCCTATTCTTGGGGATTCTCCTATTAGTTGGTGGGTGTCTAAGGGGCAGGTCTTTCATTCTTTCTGCTCCCAGCCCTCTACCCTCAAATCCCTGTGGCCATGTCCAAAGTACACTATTACATTAAGGGAAAAACACAGAATGGAAAGAGTTAATTTGGTACTGGTGGGCCCACAACAGCAACCACTGCAATGGATAATCTCATAAAACGATGACATAGCACACTAAAAATTTTATTATGACAGTAGATGAACAGTGACAAATTACTTCTATAACCAGAGTGACTCAGCAAACAACATCCATCTCAACAGTCGTGACTAATTCACTAAAGGCATTTGACCATTGCCATTAACACCATGAAAAATTGCCAGACTATCAAAAGAAAAGGCATTTCCTAAGGTTAAACCTACTAGATTCATATGCATTATAGATGCCAAAATAATGGATTCCACCTGAAAAGAACACATCTACTAGATCAATGATATAGATAAAACACCAATTTTGGTATGTTCCAAAAACCACGTCAATCACATATTACTGCCTGATGCAAGTTTTACATCATTAATTGATCTATGTATTGACTTTACTTATTTTCTTATGCATGAATTACTTGATCAATAATTCATCAAGCTATGAATGGTAACGAGCCGAGAAGTGAGTACCATGTAGTAAAAATCAGTAATTTGGTAGAAGGTAAGCATACAATTTTACTATTATTGCGATCCTAAATTGAATTCTTAGGTGATTTAATGCATTTAGTTAATGCTTATTCAGATTTATATAGATATCTAATGAGTTGACTTAACTAAATAGGATTGAATTAAACTCGAGAAAAGCAATATAATTAAATTAAATTAGTGAATTCAACTGAATACAAACTTTGAAATTGAACTTGGAAAGCAAGATTAAAGGAGATAAGGTGAAATCGCGAGTCCTACCATTTTTATTCATCAGATGAAATTTAAAAATCAAGATTGTCCCAGGCACGACGTAGATTAGAGAAATAAAGCTAGAATTCTTAATTTCGTTACTTAATAGCATGGTCCCTGTTGGATTTATATTTCAGTTATCATTATATTACTTGTTGCAATTCAGGCACCTGCAAATTCAGCGAACTAGGAGTAAATCAAACTTTCGCCAAGCATATATTGGAGTGTTTATAAACCGTTTATAAAAATGAGCCAAACATAGGTGGACTGGAGATTCTACACAAATTGCCCGGTTGAATAGGCATTCCTTCAACCAAAAAAGGGAAATTCCGTGAAAGAAATAAAAATTTCATAAAATACCTGTTCATTGCAACATATTACTCCAAACAATAATGGGAGTTACATCCACTCTCTGGATAACACCTGAATTTCAAAAACTGACGCATAATCTACACTAAGGCTACAAACAGCTGTAAAAATTAATGAGAACAGATGCACAGTTTTGTAGTCATATTCCATAATATACTACAATTTCCACATCCAATAGAAGTAAAAGTCTAAGCAATTTAACTTCTCTGTGAAAAAGTAGAGTGCCTCACGTATTTTCACAATTTAATTATTTCTTTTTACCTTCAATTTTTCTATACAGACCAAATAGCACCAATTCATGAAGTAAAAGTCAATTAAACAAATTATACCATTTATTTGAGGAAAGTTGAAAAAATTTAATTAATTAATTACCTCAACAGTCCAAATGAAGAAATCAAGAGGCTCTGGTGGCTTCTCTTTATCTTTGCTCATCTCGGGGAAAACCCCTTTTCTCAAGAAATGAAGTTAAATTATACAATCAACTTGCCTTTCAGATCATAATCATTTTCTAAAACTCCACATAAACAACTTTCTTAATCACCATGCGACCACTGGAGAATTCTAATTTTCAACATTTGATTTGTGCTTCACAGTAAAAGGTGGATCGGGTGGGGGTGGGGTTCGAGAGAGGTGTCCTTTGGCCTACTAAACTGAACCAAAGTGACAACTCGCTTTTGAATTTTCTGTTGTCAAATCAAATGGAAATGGGACCATTTTACTTTGTGCTGAATTATTTGTCACGTGGGCCCACTTTTACGTGACATGTTTCCACCCATAGTCGATACATTTTGTGCAAAATTTCAAGTTGGTCATTAACTTTTTTTCTTGTCACTAAAATTTGTAACGGCTTCGGCAAATCGGTTATCGGAACCTTAGTCCCGAGACGTATTAACTATTACGTAACACTTGCTGTGGTTCAGGCTGTGGAGGACGATGTTGAGGTTGTTGAAGTGAAAATTGATGGTTCTATTGATTTTGCAGATTTTGCTTAAAATTTGAATTGACAGTGATCGAGGCGATTAATAAAATTAACTATAATCTAATGTGATTTTTAAGGAGACTAAACATCATGATTCAATTACTAAATGTGCATAAGTTCATGCTTTTGACCCATTTCATTAAATGTTTTTTGTGCTTACTAAATTGTCCACAGGGCAACTACTTGTGTCTTTTTTGGATATGTTCAATCCGGATATAGATGATATTTTCTACTAGTATATGAAATAATGGAGCTTAATCCACTTGATGAATGTTACGTCACATTGTGTTCATGTTCGGTTTTGACAAAAAATCAAATTTTAGTCAATTTTGATAAAAATTGATGATGATCAGTTAAAATTACATTAATTTTAATAACATATTTAATAAAATTCACAACTTTTATCAACTTTTTTATCATACATTTCATCGACTTTTATTAAAATCTACTAACCATCTGACTCTTGGGAGTTAATGTTGACCCAAAAGTATAGGGCCTAACGATAAGACACCATTCATGCATCCCCTCATTGACTTACAGTGTTGGTTGCAGGGGATTCCTAGAGAGAGACTAATTGAAAACTAACTATGATTTGTATTTTAGGAAAACTAAATTAGATTGAATAATTAAGTATGCTGCATGTACAAAGGTTGTGCCTGGCTGTTAAAGAGTATGTATGAACATACGCAATATTGAAATGGACAGTTCAATAAACAACATTTTTTTTATTTCTTTCGTAAGAATAAATCATAATGCATAAACGTAACTTGGATAGATCCAACGATACACAAGTTAGCATTTGTCTACCATAACCAGAATTTACTTTAATACATGATAAGACACCTGAAAACGACGATTTGGAAGCTCATGACAAATTGCAACATTAACTGGCACATAATAAAACCACAAATGAGTTGAACCAAATGAAGCACACCTTTTTTCTTATAGAAAACTTGAATTGTACTGACCCATGTGCTTAAGTTTGCTTAAGTTTGCTTTCAAGGGGACCCAAGTAACATATTTGTTGGAAAAGACCAGCTAACTCCAATTATAAGATACAACATGGGTATTTCCTGGATGTTCTTTTAGATTTGTCACCCTCTCAACAAATTATTTCTACCGTACGCGGGGTTACTGATTAAAGGAGATCACAGCTCATTGTTACCTTTTGTTACCCATGGTGAAAATTTATCAGAATTCGCTACTTGAATTTAGAGCTTCCGCAGGTCCATTGCTTGTTTTGCTGATGATCCCTTTGCCAAAATACTCTGCAATCACAGAAAATCCATTCTTTGAAGTTCTTACTCGCTGGAAGAATTGATCTTGGTTTTTAGAATTCTGCTCCAAGTTCTTCTTCATTTCTAGAACAGCCCTGTACTCAGGAGCGCACTCGGGGCATTCTTTATCATTATCACCAAGGCATCGCTGATGGAATGAATGCATACACAAAAAGTGGACAGCAGGAAGGTCAAGGGTGAAAGTGCAAGCTGTACACTTGCTAAGCTGGAAGATTCTTGCAGTTGTTCTAAGATCCTGGATTTCTTTTCTCATTGTTGAAGTTTCCTCCTGCAAAATGAAAAGAATAATGCAAGTTTTCTTCTCATTGGTTGATGGTAATCAAATACATAATTCCAGGCCCAGTCAGAAAAAATAATAATAAAAAAAGATGAACACACACACAGAGAAATGAGATATTACAGCATCTGCTGAATGAGTACTTTTATGTTATTTGATCATTGCTGTTTACAATTGCCAAGAAAATGAAAAGACTAATATATTTGCTTTGCCGAATAGATCATGAGCTACAAGACCAAACAACAGGGTAGAACGACGAAAACTTCAGGTAGTGATGAATGTCTATTAATTTTCAAGCATACAACTTCAGGTAGTCTAATTGATAGTCTGTATATCTTTATACAAGATCTAAACGATTTGTTTCTTAGCAAGTGCATGATTGCAGATTCACTCAAGCATCATCCATCTTAGACATCTATCAATTCAGTGAATGTCAACAAAATAGTCCGCCGAGCAATTCAATATCACCATGCATGATTATTGTAGCTTATAACCATAATAAAAATGAAGCATTATACTTTCAAGATATACAGCAATATGGTAGTAGCCTTAATTGTACTAAAGTGGCAGAAATTTTTTATTTTTAAATAAATAAGGATGACAACACTCTCCCACAGATCCTGTCCTAAATACCCAAGATATGTCCAAATGAAAAATTTAGAGAATTTCAAATATATAGTATAGTCAACTATTCTAAAAAATACTGTTGGCATATGCATAAACAGGGAATCAGGTCAAATAAGTCAATGCACATTAGAAACAAGCTCTAGCCTCTTTTCTCTCTCTGGGTTTTTAAATCTTGAACCAAACCCTACCTCACTGCAAGTTCTCCGATAATTTAACCTCAGAAAGTATTAGTTATTAATACTGACGAATGTCTGCCTATAAAACATTTTAAGGCCATTTATCAAAGAAACAACCCCCATTTGCTTCTCGACACAAGATTTGAACCTTGAAATAAGAAAATTCAATTGATATAATAAAAATGTGTTTAAAGTGTAGAATCCAAACCTGATACTTTTCGATAGCTCTTCGGTCTTCATCAATCAGCTTTGACTCCTTTTCCAGCTTTCGAGCTATATAATCTTTAATGACAGAAAGCGTAAGGCATGGATTTCTGGACAAGGTTTGAAGAACAATAATAGGAGGCAAAATATCATCCCTTTCAATATATGTCAAAACTTCTTTCACTTCTTTGGAGCAGTCTTCTCCAAGTTCACCAAAATAGTTCAATAGATCTGACCAAAGAGAAGGATCACCGCCCTTTCCCGAATCCCCTAGTCTCTTGCAGCATGCAATTAAACCCTCATGATCATGTGCCTGCATATAGCAGGCAATCACTTCTTTATATAATTTCAACTTCTCATAAAGATATAGGAGCCCTTCTTTAAAAGCATTCATTTCACACAGAATTATCACGAGATCAACATCATACAGTGGCTGCTCTCGTTCAGTTGGCCATGCACTTTTAAGCAAGAGTAAACCCTTCCGCTGTCTCTCCTGGTGATCTTTCTCCTCATTTACATCATTCCTATCCAAAACTATTCTCCCATTAGATTCTGCTCTAGACATCGTGGCTTTACTTGATAGTTGATCTGTTCTCAGATCACCATTTTCATTGATGTTATTTTGTGAAAGAGATGGGAAGTTCAAATCACAAGACAAGTATAACTCTAATAGTGTGTTATGGATTTCTACTTGAGCAGGTGAGTCCTTCACTTTGTTGGTGTATCTTTCAAGAAATTCCATAAGCGACTGTGGATGATGCACAAAAATATTGAGAAAATCAACAGGAGATGGCAACATGGTTAAAAAGGAACTATTTGATGCTCCCTTCTTGACCAGTTCACCTTCTTCGGTGCAAAGACTCATCAGTATTTCAATTGTTTCCCTTGGCTTGTGCTCTATAAGAAGTTTTCCATATTCTTTGACAGTTACCCCAGCTTGACTAGGTTCAAGGCTATTTATATATTGCAATGCTTCATCATACATAGCTAGGTCCTCCAGTAAAATCTTCAAGTACCATTCATGCTTCCCGGCCTTCTTGGCAACATACATTGCTTGCTCATGGTAATTAGCAGCTCGGCATGCCCTTATCGCAGTTTCTACATCAAATTTATGTTCCCCCACTTGTTCCTCATTTGTAATGAAAACATTCAGCTTATCAACATCTTTCAATTTGGTATAACAATTTAACAGTAGGGTGGTATGGTATTTGGATGCAAGCCCGTTTTCATGTAACTTCTCCAAGTAATTTGTAAGGTTGTAGATTCTTTGTGCATCCAAAAACTTCTGTATGACAAACGAAGGTTCAAGATAACCGATGGTGTGGATGTACTGAGACATAGCTTCATCATAGTTTTGTTTGCCATATAAATGATCACCATATTTCCTTAGGACTTCAGCAGTTGCAGCAGCATCAGCTTGCTGGCTCTGAACGAGATTAATGGCAACAGAGTACAGGTTCTTCTTAAAAAGCATATCTAACTTGCTTTCCATATCCTTCTCTACGATAAAAAGAGCAGATTTGTCTTCCATTATAAGTACTATGTTATCCCATTCACAAAGCATGTGAGAAACTTCTTTAACGGCTAGACTCTGGGCAATTAAACGGTTCTTCAGATCATAAATGTTGAAAGTATTCTTGCCAGTTCTTTGATCTGCAATAACACATAAAAGATAACCACGAAACCACCCAACGAATTTTTTCTCCCCCTCAAATGCCCAACAAGGACCTCGACCATCAACTTCATAGAAATATACTGCTTCAGACCGACCAATGATAAGTTCCTGATACCAAGACAATAAGAAAGCTATCTAATTGTGCTTAAAACACAACTTGTAAAGGAAAATACTTTAGAAAAAGAAAAGAAAAAGCATCTAGGGATTCATGCCGAGCGATCAGTCATTGCTACAGTAGAAGCAGAAGATCCAATCTGATCAAGTGTTTGCCCTCGAGGTGGTTGGGTCTTCAAGTCAAACAAGCTTACTGAATTTGGAGTGACTGCAAACAGTTGAAAGGCTTGGCCATCCACTCGGAATCCAAGACCATTAATAGGAGAGTGGTCTTCATTTGAATGGGCATAATCCACCTGAAGCTTGAAGCGCTTAATACGCTCGCGAGCAATATCGCCTTGGATACAATAAATACAACCATTGTCCAATCCAATGGCAATAAATATTATAGGCGGAGCTTCTTCTAGAACTAAAAAAGATGTTATCTGTCGAAGAGGAATTGATGTCAATTCAAACTAACTGCCATTATTTCGTCAATTTCAAGAAACTGTCTATATAACTACATGTTAGACGATGAACAATGTATGTAAAAGTTAAATATTTACCTTTGCTTCAGGAAATTGGTTGGTAAATACCCGCAAAATTTGAACACATTCTGGACTTGATGTACTTGAACCCTCATCTTGCATTTTAGCAAGGTCAAAAACCTTTAAGCACATGCCTGATTGTTGCGGAGATATTTGCTCATCTTCTCCTACTGTAACTAAGAAGTTGCGTTGCTGATTCACCAGTTCAGTAACAACATTTTCAATCAGCGAAATTCTAATAGAGCAACTTTTCTATATTTTTTAACAATCTTCAAAGCGAGGTTCGACATTACGGATAAGCAATAACAGAAAGATTGTAACTTATAATTCATGATAAATGAACCTATATATACCGAATTCATAATTGATGCGCCTCAGGACTCCACATCTCAGTAATCCCCAAATTAAGCAAAAGCCACATACTTTTTGTTGACCCCAAAAAATGTTGCCAACAGATGCCGGACCCACTCGTGCACACGTAAGCTTAATCCAACACGCTAATGCCGATCGACGGTCATGAGGACTCCAGAGAATGAGCGTGGGAGTAGCAAAAAGGCACGAGACGTCTCCGTTCAGGTCACCGGCATAAAAGAAATACGATTGTATAAGAAACCAATCGATAGATGACAGGATTGTGTTGTAATAAAATGTTGTAAAAATGATGTTGAAACGAGAGAAATATGACTTCAAAAGATTCAGTTTATTCTCCAATTTTGCATTAGTCCTTTTCTTGTTACATGGTTGGGGTATTTATAGTGTTACAGCTCAAATTGTGACCTTTGGATCAACTTACACGTGGCCTCATCTCCTCGACCAAGGCATCAAATCCTAGCAATCAAGTTGACTCTCCTAGCTGCACTAACATTAAATGCTCTGACATTGACGAGACAAGACATAAGTAAGCTTTACACAAAAGTCACATCAATTATTTGTTAGAGATTTTCATCATGGCCGAATCCTCACAAGTGGATCTTTGATGGGCCTCGGAGGTTAGAAGGAGGGGCCTCGGACTGGTAGCCAGGGCCTCGGAACTCACAACTGAAGCTAGAGAATTATATCCTGATCGAATTGAGCTGGTCCCACCGTCGTGATGTGACGCCACGTGTCCATTCTGTCCTTTAACCCGTAACAATAGTCCCCTAAGTCCATGTGTGGTCATTTATGCCAGGCGTGGACTTTCAAAGTCTGAATTTTCTGTGCTTTACGCCATTTCTAAGAAAGTCGCCTGTAAAACTAAAGTTCCTTTGGAGCTACGTCAAGATGAGGCGGGTTCGTATTCGAACTGGCTGAAGCTGATTTCCTTTTGATGAGGCGAGTTCATATTTGAACTGGTCGAGGCTGATTTCCTTTTGATGAGGCGAGTTCATATTCGAACTGGCCGAGGCTGATTTCCCTTTGATGAGGCGAGTTCATATTCGAACTGGCCGAGGCTGATTTCCCTTTTGCTGAGGCGAGTTCATATTCGAACTGGCCGAGGCTGATTTGCTTTTGATGAAGCGAGTTCATATTCGAACTGGCCGAAGCTGATTTCCCTTTGATGAGGCGAGTTCATATTCGAACTGGCCGAGGCTGATTTCCCTTTTGTTGAGGCGAGTTCATATTCGAACTGGCTGAGGCTGATTTGCCTTTGATGAGGCGAGTTCATATTCATACTGGCCGAAACTGATTTCCCTTTTGCTGAGGCGAGTTCATATTCGAACTGGCCGAGGCTGATTTGCCTTTGATGAGGCGAGTTCATATTCATAGAAATTGATGCCTGTGATGTGACGGTTTCTTATGTTTCCAAGGCCAATGAACTGCATCGAGACGAATTTCAATAGCCGTACAGCTGTTGTTATTTAATGCACAATGATGGCTAATTATTGGGATGCGTAGTTTCGAGGACAAGTTCACGCGCGAGCCAGTGTTGGTTTGTGCACGCACAAATCTGAAGCGTTGATGCAGAGAAAACGTTTGATTTCGAAGGTCAGGATTTGTGCACCTTTGAACGTCTCAGATTAACTGAGATCTGATCCAACGGCTGGGGCTATGTCCTCTACTAGTATAAAAGCCAGATTTTTGCCAATTTCAAACTTTACTTTCGCAAAGCACATTTAAATCTCTGAAACTGTCTTGTTGCTAAACACTTCCCGGCGGACTTCCGGCGATCTCTCTGAGTCTTTCCTTCGTTTTAGGTACTCTCTCCTTACGTAGTTGTCTTCCTATTTCCCTTAAACACCCTTTTCTTGCGCTATTCATCTTCCTCAAACAACAATGTCTTCCGAGGCGTCTCTAGCCATGACAGTAGTTAGGAGTGGGGAGGAGTCAGTGTCTGGGGCCTCTGGTGAGTGGTATAGTATGACCGAAGAGCCTATAGATTATGAGGCGGGATGGGGGCAGCCAAAATCCAATCCAATATCACTTCTGCCAAACTAGACGAACTTAGGCAGACCTATAACATCCCCCATTACGTCAAACTCTTAGTCCCTGATGCTCACGAAAGGGCTTGTTTTCCGAGGCCCAATTGTGTGGCCTTCAGTGAACACCTGTTTAAGGCAGGTGTGCGTCTGCCTTTGCACCCCTTCTTTAGGGCAGTGCTGAGGACATTCATGCTATCCCCCACCCAAATCCTTCCTAACGGGTGGAGCCAAGTCGTGGGGACCAACTTCCTGTGGAAGGAAGTGTCTCTAGGCGAGGACCTCCCACTTCATGTCTTCGAGTCCCTCTTCCATGCTAGGGTCGTGGGAAAAGATGACTCAAAGGGGTGGTATTACATCACTCCCTGGGGCTCCCACGCCCCTTTTGTGGTTGGGCTCCCTTCATCCATAAAGGGGTGGAAGGAGTCGTGGTTCTGGGTGACGGGTAGGTGGCAGATGGTGGAGGGAGATGCTGTCCCAGCTGTTACCGCGCCGACCCAGTACTACAAGGCTTGTGAGTGTCGTCTTAAGTTCTTATAGCTTCACCATGCCTGCTTCCGATACTGATAACTGCCCGTTTTTTACAGATTGCAGCACAAGGTACGAGCTTTCTGAGGCTGAGTGGGCTGTTGTAAAGGATATCTACCAATTGTCTCCGAGGCTCCGAAGCTTTTCTCACTTAATCGAAAGGAGCAGATACTTCATCGATTTCGGACTGATGGCCCCCAAGGGTAAGAGGCGCCTTTACTTTTAACTAACTGCCCCCTTTAATGATCTGAACTGACTTCTCTTCTTAATCGCAGATAAATTCACCAAGAAGAATTATGCCCTGCCTGACATGGCCAGCATAATGAAGGCCACCTCCACTGCCGGGGCGAAAGCACTAAAACCTGGGTCCTCTGGGGCAAAACAGGTAAAGTCCAAGCTAGACCGCCTCAGCAAGAGCAAAAATGAGAAAGAGGCTGAGGAGGAGGTACAAGAGGAGGCCCCAAAAGGTGGCAAGCCAGCGTTGGCGAAGGGCAAGGGGGTGGCCGATGAGCCACAAAAGAAGAGAAAACTAGGCCCAGGTGGGGGGTCGTCAAGTTTTGGGACCACTGAGTCCTTTTCTGAAAAGGGGGGTTCGAAGCAGCCGAAGCTCCTCCAATCTTCGATTGATGCTGCAATGGTGGCCCAGTCTAGGAAGATCGGCATGGATGACGTGGCGAAAGCAGAGGGGGCCGCCAAGAAAAAGGTTGTGGAGAGGAACCCGGGAAAGTCTGGAAATTTCCTGGGGGGCAGGGAGGACACAATAGCCCCTGCTGTAATAGAAATGCTGCCTCCGGAGGTGAGGGCGGGCACCGAGGGCTTCAACAAATTCTGGACGGAGAGGTGGCAGAATTATGTGGCCACCTGTGATGCGGTGGACCTCACCACTACTTTTGTGAGCCAAACTGCCAGGGCCTTCGGAGTTGCACTGGAATGCCAAACTGTTTTGGTAGATATTCAATCAAGGAATAGAGCCAAACTGTTTTGGCAGATATTCAATCAAGGAAAAAGTGAAGGCAGAGCTGGCGGAGAAGAAGGAGGCCAACATTGAACTGAGAATTCAGAGAGATGTTGATGATTCGAAACGCGATGCTCTCCTGGCAGAGATTGAGGCCCTGAAGAAGGAGGTTCATGAGAGCCAGTGTGAGGTGGCTGCCCTCACCAAAAAGGTGGAGATTTCTGACAACCACCAGAAGGTCACTGCCGAAGCACTGGAGAAGGCAAACCTTGAATTAACTGGGGCTAGGGATGCCGGGCAGTTTATGGAGAAGGAACTGAGGTGGCTGGAGGCTGAAGTTAAAAGATATGAAGCTGACGTGGTCGAGGCGGGCGATATTGCAGTGAGGAATTACATAGCCAACTTCCATCACACTGAAGAGTATCGACGCTTCGGCCTGTATTTGAGCAGGGTGGCCTATCAGGAGGTCTTTGAGAGGTTGGGAGAGGCACATCCAGAGCTCGATGTTTCTGAATTGAGAGCTGAGTTCTTGGAGGAGGAGGTTCCGCAGACACCTGCTGAAGAAGGTGAGGTGGTGGAACTTGATCCTGAGGATGTGCCTATTGAAAGGCCTCAACCTGTTGAAGCACCTCAAACAGCAGATGCTCCAGCTCCCCCACCCCCTGCTCCTTGATACATTTTTGTAATTTTAACTTATTGCTTTGTAATTCCTTCAGCATATCAAAATAACACAGATTTTGCTTCATCTTTGTGCTGCCACTTATCTTTACTACAATGAACTTAACTTAATGCAACAGTATCAAGGTCTTGCCATACTTAAATAATTAACTAGAATGGGATAACTGAGCAAACTATTCAGCAAAGCAACCAAGCAAACTTAACAAATCTGAGGTAACTTAACTGAAGCTCCTTTATAAAACTTTTGACATCTGCTTTCCCAGGGTATCAATCTGAAACTACCTTAACTTAATTCTTGATCCCGCGTTCCCAAGTGATGAAATTGTTTTTACCCTCTTGCTTGGTGGATGGTTCATCCAAGCAGAGGCTTCTCCCTTTAGCGTTCAACTTCACCAAAAGGAGGCTTGTGATGTACGCTTAAGAGTTCGAACGAGGTGGCCTATTTTTAAGGTTCCATCCTCTCCTCCGAAGCGCCCACGCTTCCCAGCTTGGTGGATGGTTCATCCAAGCAGAGGCTTCTCCCTTTGGCATTCAGCTTCACCAAAGGGAGGCTTGTGATGTACGCTTAAGAGTTCGAACGAGGTGGCCCTCTTTTAAGGTTCCATCCTCTCCTCCGAAGCGCCCACGCTTCCCAGCTTGGTGGATGGTTCATCCAAGCAGAGGCTTCTCCCTTTGGCATTCAGCTTCACCAAAGGGAGGCTTGTGATGTACGCTTAAGAGTTCGAACGAGGTGGCCCTCTTTTAAGGTTCCATCCTCTCCTCCGAAGCGCCCACGCTTCCCAGCTTGGTGGATGGTTCATCCAAGCAGAGGCTTCTCCCTTTGGCATTCAGCTTCACCAAAGGGAGGCTTGTGATGTACGCTTAAGAGTTCGAACGAGGTGGCCCTCTTTTAAGGTTCCATCCTCTCCTCCGAAGCGCCCACGCTTCCCAGCTTGGTGGATGGTTCATCCAAGCAGAGGCTTCTCCCTTTGGCATTCAGCTTCACCAAAGGGAGGCTTGTGATGTACGCTTAAGAGTTCGAACGAGGTGGCCCTCTTTTAAGGTTCCATCCTCTCCTCCGAAGCGCCCACGCTTCCCAGCTTGGTGGATGGTTCATCCAAGCAGAGGCTTCTCCCTTTGGCATTCAGCTTCACCAAAGGGAGGCTTGTGATGTACGCTTAAGAGTTCGAACGAGGTGACCCTCTTTTAAGGTTCCATCCTCTCCTCCGAAGCGCCCACGCTTATTTGATAGTTGACGAAGACTAGAGAAAACTTGTTTATTTATAAAGGCTGGGGAGCAACATCCAGCTATTGATTACATTCATTGATAATACATCCTCAGATGCTCAACATTCCACGGGTGAGGTTGAATTCTGCCATCCATGTCTTTTATCCAGTAAGTGACATGCCGAATTTCCTTTTCAATTTGGTAGGGTCCTTCCCAGTTGGGTCCTAGGGTGCCCACCCCCGGCTCCTTTGAGGATAGGAAAACCCTGCGAAGGACTAAGTCGTTTATGCGGAAGGACCTCCTTTTCATTCTTGAGTTGTAGTATCGACTCATCTTCCTCTGGTAGGTTGCAAGCCTCAGCTGGGAATCATCCCTCTTTTCTTCAAGGAAATCAAGCTCACACCTTCGAAGTTCCTCATTGGATATCTCATTGAAGCTTAATCTTCTGGGTGAGGGTAATCCTACCTCCACTGGGCTCATCGCTTCAGCGCCATAAGTCATGGAGAAAGGGGTTTCCCCTGTAGGTGTTCTGCTCGTCGTTCGTATCGCCCATAGCACCTGGGGTAATTCATCTACCCAAGCTCCCTTAACTGTATCAAGCTTCTTTTTCAGGGTGTGCTTGATGGTCTTGTTGACGGCCTCCACTTGGCCATTGGCCTGGGGGTGATGAGGCGTAGAGAAGTGCTTTCTGATTCCAAGTTCTTCACAGAGGTCCCGGACCTTCCGGTTGTCAAATTGTTTACCATTATCAGAGACAATCGAGTGAGGGATGCCGAAGCGACAAATGATATTCTTCCACAGAAATTTGGAAGTATTGGCCTCAGTGATCTTTGCCAGAGGCTCAGCTTCTACCCATTTCGTGAAATAATCGATAGCTACTATGGCGAAACTGGCGTCTCCTCTGCCCTTAGGTAATGGGCCAATGAGGTCCACACCCACTTGCTAAAGGGCCATGGGCTGGTTACTGTAGTAAGCTCCTGAGAGGGTTGCCTCTGCACGTTGGAGAAACGTTGGCACTTGTCACATTTGCGAACGAATTGGAGAGCATCTTTTTTCATTGTAGGCCAGTAATATCCCTGCCTCAATGCTTTATTGGCCAAGGCTAATCCTCCGGAGTGATTGCCACAAATGCCCTCATGAATTTCCCTAAGTACATAATCAGCTTCTTCTTCTCCTACGCACCGAAGGAGAGGTGCAGAGAATCCGCGTTTATATAGAACATCGTCCACTAACAGGAAATGGGCAGACCTTCTGCGTATTTTATACGCATCTTCCTTATTATCAGGTAAGGAATGATCTTTGAGATAAGATATGAGAGGTTGCATCCAAGTTGGGGTACCTTCTACCCACATCACCACTTCTGCGGAGGTGGACGGCCTGAGGAGGTGTTCAATTGGGACCACTGCCAGCAATTCAGAATCTTTGCTGCTAGCAAGCTTAGATAAGGCATCAGCGTGTGCGTTTTCAAGACGTGGTATCTGACTTAATTCGAATTTCTCAAAGGAAGGGAGTAGGCTCATTACCAATTTGAGATATGAGGCCATGGCTTTATCCCTTGCCACGAAGTTGCCGTTTACCTGTCCCACTACAAGTTGAGAATCGCTGCTGATGTGAAGCCTCTTTACTTGCATTTCCTTGGCTAGCCTGAGGCCAGCGAGGAGGGCCTCATATTCTGCAGCATTGTTAGTGGCCTTGAAGCCGAACCGTACTGCACTATTCAACATATGACCTTCAGGACTTATAAGGACTACGCCAGCGCCTGAGCCTGTTTCCCCTGCCGAACCGTCTATGAACAAATTCCATGTTGGGGGTTCGGAAGGCTCCGCCTCCTGGCCGACTTCAAGAGCGTTGGTAAATTCTGCCACAAAATCTGCTAAAGCTTGCCCTTTGACAGCAGTTCTGGCTTTGAAGAGGATTTCAAATTCGCTCAACTCCACTGCCCACTTCAGTAGTCTACCCGAGGCGTCTGGCTTCTGTAGAACTTGTCTGAGTGGAAAGTTTGTCAGTACATGAATGGTGTAAGCCTGAAAATAAGGCCTCAACTTACGAGAAGCGATGATCAATGCCAAGGCTAATTTTTCCATGTCTGGGTATCGCGTCTCAGGGGGTATCAAAGCCTTGCTGATATAATAAACAGGCAGCTGAGTTGAATTCTCCTCTCTCACCAGTACCGCACTTATAGCCTCGAGGGAAACTGCTAAGTAAAGTTGTAGCACCTCGCCAAGTTTGGGTTTTGATAGGAGGGGGGCCTGCCCTAGGTGCTTTTTGAGCCCCTGGAAAGCCTCTTCACACTCCTCAATCCACTGAAACTTCTGTCCTCCCTTTAATATTCTGAAGAATGGGAGGCACTTATCAGTGGATTTCGATATGAAGCGGCTCAAAGCAGCCACACGTCCCGTCAAACTTTGCACTTCTTTTGGTTTCTGGGAGGATTTCATCTCAATTAACGCTTGGATCTTTTCTGGATTTGCTTCGATGCCACGTTGATTGACCATATACCCTAAGAACTTGCCTGATGCTACCCCAAAGGCACATTTCATGGGATTCAACTTCATGCGGTACTTTCGCAGAACTTCAAAGGCTTCATGGAGGTGGGATATGTGATCATCCACTTTCAGACTCTTAACAAGCATATCATCTACATAGACCTCCATAGTTTTCCCAAGCAAATTAGCAAACATCTTGTTTACTAACCTCTGGTAAGTTGCTCCAGCATTCTTTAATCCAAAAGGCATCATTCTGTAGCAATAAAGGCCTCGGTCCGTTATGAACGAGGTGTGCTCCTCATCGCCTGAGTACATGGGAATTTGATTGTAACCAGTGTAGGCATCCATGAAACTCAGGGACTCGTGTCCAGCAGTGGAGTCCACCAACTGATCAATTCTGGGAAGCGGGAAGCTGTCTTTTGGACATGCCTTATTGAGATCAGAAAAATCAATGCATACCCTCCACTTCCCATTGTGTTTTTTTACCAGTACCGGATTGGATATCCATTTTGGGTAGAGGGCCTCCCTTATAAAGCCATTGTTAACAAGCTTCTGCACTTCCTCTTTCAAGGCCTCATACCTCTCTGGGTTAAGGGCTCGCCTCTTCTGTCTGTGCGGGGCAACTTTGGGATCAATTTGTAGGTGGTGGCAACTGACACCAGGGTCAATGCCTACCATATCCTCATGCCTCCAAGCAAAGACATCGTGATTCTTGCACAAAAATTCTTTAAGCTCCCCTTTGAATCTTGGGGCTAAACTTCTTCCAACCTGCAGCAACTTGGTTGGTTCCTTTGAGTCGATAGGAAAGCTTTCTAACTCTTCCATGGGGGCTGCCTGGGAATCAGCCTCGGTTATTCGTGGATCGAGTTCATCAAGTGCTGGTAATCCGAGGCTACTGGTGCCCGCCACCATGTGCATATCCCTAGGCTCAACCTTCCTCACAGAAAGTAGGTGGTAGCATTCCCTTGCCCCTCTTTGGTCTCCTTTGACCGTTGCCACCCCCCTATCAGTTTGGAACTTCATGCATAGGTGATGAATGGAGGTGATAGCTCCCAAATCCTTCAATGCGGGCCTCCCCAATACCCCATGATAGGCTGACCTGCTATCTACTATCAAAAATTCCATAAAACATGTGGCTGCTAGGGATGGAGCTCCCATTTCTACAGCTAGGGTAATTTTGCCCCTTGGGACGATACTGTCCCCCGTAAAACCATATAAGGGAGTGTTGGTGGGGGTTAACTCATGGTCCAGGATCATTTTGTCAAAAGTAGATCCGAATAGGATATTCACAGAACTGACATTGTCTACCAACATTCGCCTCAGTCCGTTCCTGGCTACCACAGCTCTTACTACCAAAGCGTCACAGTGAGGGTAATGAATACCTTCGGAATCTTCATGTGTAAACATAATTGGAGGCGACTGGCTCCTTCGCGAACTGCTGCCCACAATGTAGCTAGTCAATGGAGGAGCCCTTGCCTCTCGCACATAGTTCCTTTGAGAGTTTCTGGTGCTTCCACCAACATAAGGACCCCCAAAGATAGTGTCAATCTCGTGACCAGGAAAATCATCAGGTCTACCTCAATGATCCCTTCATTGCTGTTCATTTGGGTTTCTATTCCTTTCTCTTTCTCTTCCACGAGGAGATGCTTCCCTGTGATGGGAAGGGGCCTCGCCTCGCCTAGATCGTGAATCTTGCCTCGGCGGGGGCCTGCTCCTCGGTCTCGAGGTGTTCCGATTGTTACTTCTGGAATCCGAATTTCTGGGATGCAAGGCTATGTCTCTACAGTCAGCAGTGGCGTGGCTGTAGGAATAGTGATAAGTGCAATATCCTTGGGAGTTGCCTCTGCCTTGATTCGAATTCCTTCCCCGGCCTCGTCCTCTATGGGGGGCCTGTTGCGTTCGTGGGTTTTCAGGGGTACCCGTAATCGGTACGTCCTCGTAGGCCAAAGTTGGCACAGCATTCAATGTGGCTGCGGCAAGTGCCTGCCCTGAGCCTTGGGCAGCTTCCACATTAGGTTGACCCCACTGCTGATCCATCAGGTGGGAGGTTGGACCTCTACCACGTTGCCTTTGTTGGGGTTGTAGACCCCTACTTGCCCTGTTTCGATGTTCTATCAGTTCCTCGTTGATGATTTAACGTCGCATCATCTCCAACAAAGCATCATAAGTTGGGGGATCTTGATTCTGCACATCTCTCCAAAACAGGGTATTCATGTTGAGGCCTCCCCTAAGGGCGGATAGAGCCTCGCGATCAGTGACTTGAACACAGCAAGTCATTTCGTCCGTAAAACGGGACAGAAAGCTCTTTAAAGTTTCTTCTGACTGTTGTCTCATGTCTTGGAGGCGTTGGATTGGGGCCTCGCCTTCTTTACTTACTGCAAATCTTTTCAAAAAAGTAGTTTTGAATTCTGGCCAACTTCGAATGCTCCCAGGAGGTAACCTACTATACCAAATTTCAGCAGCTCCGCTTAGAGTCAAATGAAAGGCTCTACATTTAACAGCTGGAGTGGCGCCTCTCAGGCTCATGTGTGTTTTGTAGCTATTTAAGTGCTTCTCTGGGTCGCCTCTCCCATCATATTTGGGTATTTTGGGCATAGTATAATGATTTGGGACCTGGGCATTCCTTAACTCCCTTGAGAATGGCAGATTGTCATCGTCATCATCTAAGTCACAGGATCTCTGGGGACCATCCGAATCATAATTAGCCTCAGCTTCATACCTGGGTTGTTGCGTGGAGGGTCCTGCCTGGTTGCGAGCCTCCTCATCCCTCCTAAGGCGTCCATGACGGGGTGGCATAGCACGGGGGGCACGTTCTTGCCTTTCCTCCGGCTGCCGGACCTCAGGAGGTGGGGCCTGTGGCCTATTCTTGGAAGCGTGGGCTGCATTCCTTTGTCTTTGCCTCTGACCTATCGGGCTAAGCCTATCAAACACACTGGCAGACCTCTGGGGCCTCGGTGCTGGCTCATATTCGGAGGGAAATTATCCTCCATGTTGAAAGGGGTCTCGGAAGGTCGGAAGCGTAATTGGATGAAGTATCGACTCCAACTTCCCTTTCTACTGGGCTTCCTCCCCTATACTGCCTGGAGGAATAAGTTCTTTGACTCTGAACTTCGTCAGGTTGATATGGCCCTTGTGGAACAAAGGAGGGAGGTGGGGGACCTCCCTGGCCTTGCATTTGCCTCAACAGCTCTTGCATCGCCAAGTTTTGATTAGTAATGCTCCTCATATTGGCTGCCATGGTTGCCATTTCCCTAGTAAGCTGGGCCGCCAACCTCCTACCACCTCGCCTGTGATGGTGGTGGGGTCGGCGTCGGACCGCAGGGGCCTCATTGTCAGCTTCTCTAGTTCGTCTGGGGGGAGCCTCTTCTTCTGAACTCATGTCTCTTGAAACTTGAATAAACTTGAACTTCGGGGGCTTCCTCTTATTCTTCTTTGAAGAATAAATCCTTTTTCAAGGGGGATGCCCAAAAATGCTTCAGAAAGCTTTTTCCACGGGGTTGCTCGTGGTTATAGTGTGGTTTCCCACAGACGGCGCCAATCTGTTGACCCCAAAAAATGTTGCCAACAGATGTCGGGCCCACTCGTGCACACGTAAGCTTAATCCAACACGCTAATGCCGATCGACGGTCATGAGGACTCCAGAGAATGAGCGTGGGAGTAGCAAAAAGGCACGAGACGTCTCCGTTCAGGTCACCGGCATAAAAGAAATACGATTGTATAAGAAACCAATCGATAGATGACAGGATTGTGTTGTAATAAAATGTTGTAAAAATGATGTTGAAACGAGAGAAATATGGCTCCAAAAGATTCAGTTTATTCTCCAATTTTGCATTAGTCCTTTTCTTGTTACATGGTTGGGGTATTTATAGTGTTACAGCTCAAATTGTGACCTTTGGATCAACTTACACGTGGCCTCATCTCCTCGGCCAAGGCATCAAATCCTAGCAATCAAGTTGACTCTCCTAGCTGTACTAACATTAAATGCTCTGACATTGACGAGACAAGACATAAGTAAGTTTTACACAAAAGTCACATCAATCATTTGTTAGAGATTTTCATCATGGCCGAATCCTCACAAGTGGACCTTTGATGGGCCTCGGAGGTTAGAAGGAGGGGCCTCGGAGGTTAGAAGGAGGGGCCTCGGACTGGTAGCCAGGGCCTCGGAACTCACAACTGAAGCTAGAGAATTATATCCTGATCGAATTGAGCTGGTCCCACCGTCGTGATGTGACGCCACGTGTCCATTCTGTCCTTTAACCCGTAACACTTTTCACTCCATAATACGTAAACCCGTCAACTGATCAAATCAAATTTTAAAAAGCGAAAAAGAGATAGAGCAAGTAAACCTTGAGCTGCTGGAGGTAAAGGACGGATGAGGAGTGCGCAGGGAAGGAATAGAGGTAATGGAGACCACGATCGAGCAACGAAACGGAGCCGTCATAGCAACCCAATACGATCTTTCCTCTGCGCTAGAGCAACACTCAATTTTGCCCTCTATTTCCTCCGGAATCCTGCTGCTCTTCTCCTCGAAGAAGTCGAATTTCCTCCATTGATACATTATGAGATATATCCCAAAATGTACACACCAATAATTAATCACGAAAGCATACTACAATTTTGACGCGGATCATATTGTATAGATACTGGAATATGATTGTCTGTGTGTGAAAAGTGGAATCGGGGCAGTGCTGGGGGTGGACGAATTCTCGCTGCTACACCTCATTTCATGTCATTTTTTACATGAGTTTTGCTTGGGGTACATAAGAGATAGCATTGGGGTTAGACATAATACTCACATGGGGTGGGACCCGCTTTTAAAATGGATCCCACCCATGTGAGTATTATGTGTACCGTTATGTAGAAAAATTATGTACAAGTAGCATTTTTGTTTTTACATTGTCATGTTGGGCAACTTTTAAAAATAACACATTTTTTACATTGTCATGCTTTGAATTTGCACGTAATGTACATCAAGGTTTCGACGATCGAATATATACTTAACATAATTGTAATTGTAATTGTAATTACCTTAATAATCACAAAATAGATGAATTAAAGTCATTATTTAAAGGGAAAATTGCATTTAAACCTTTCAAAACGTTATAGATTTTATCTTAACATTTCATTTATTGCACAGTCTCAAATCTTTCAAGTGTGTACGATTGAAACACAAATTGATGGATTCCATCCACATCGCCATTAGTTGACCAAAAATTTTAACTTAACCAAATTCTAACTAATTTTACAATCTGCAAAATAGTAACTTTATATTTTCAAACTTCAAACGATTAAAATAATCAAATCAAAAAATGCAAAATGAAATATAAAACCCACCCCACCCCACCCCACCCCACCCCACCCCAACCCAAATCTACCGCCATTTTTTATGATAGTGGTTTAGATCGTTCACGTGTTTGTGATTCTTTTTGAATATTTGATTTCATGTTCAAGTCAAATGATGTCTAGTACTAATTGTCTATATAATGATTGAATGATTATAATAATTTTAAACTATGCCATGGTTGATGATTGTAATTCGTTATTTCAAGTCTGCGACAAGATAATTAAATTACGAATCCATCATTTTGATTTAATTTTTCGACTTAATTATTACAAGAATGTGAGCCTAAAACTGGTATTAATTCTTGAATTTTTAGAATTTCTTGTATATTATCGAAGATTTAAGATCAAACTAGACGAAGACAAAAACATGAGAACAAGAAAACTTCTAATGCATGGGAGATCCTACATTAAATAGTTCAACAACGATATTATTTTGAAAACTATCTATCCGATTTCCTTATAAAACCTTCGCAAGATACAAAACTGGTGAAAACTAATTCGATCCTCATTATTGCTATGACTTACAAATTCTAACTATATAAAACATAATAAGCAATGAGCACTAACGGATCCCCCCGGGGGGGGGGGGGGGGGGCCCTGGACTGGGCAGTCCATTCAATTTTTTTAGTAGAAAAAAAAAAACCTTTTGTAATTTTTTTTAACGTATTAGCCTGATTTGTAATTCGGTCCTGGATCCGTCCCTAGTAATGAGAACTCGTACACTTCATTTTGTAGAGAAGACTACAAGAATAGTGCATAGTATTAAAGAATAAAAAGAAAGTAAAAAACTTATTGAAGATGCACACTTGTGAATTTGAATTTTTTATGAATTCCCAATTCTTATCGTTCGAATGAATCGATCCAATTTTCAATTTTATTTCAACGTCAATAATGACTTAGTCCAACCATAATGGTGTCAAAAGCAACATACTATCTAGACTTTAGACAAATCACTCAATTGAAAAAAGGTTCTCTCTCTGGGGAATTGTATACAAGATAAAAACAGATGCAGTGTTGGCGGCACTCATTGCCCAAAAATGCAATATTAGTAGCCAATGCAGTGTTGCCAACCCTGTATTTGTGACTTGTACAGAGAGATTTCTGTTGTACAAGTAACGAAGTCCATTAAAAAATCGAATCAGTCAGTCCACTTTGAACAAGCCATGCCAGGTTGAATTTTTTAACCTAATGACTCACGAAGTCCGTTCAATCAACTCAAAAAAATTGTACTGTTACTAGTAAATTTTACTTGAAAAACTTGTTCATATTTCACAAACATTTTAACGGTTGCAAATGGATCAACAAGAATAAAATAGTTTTTTTCTCGATTATATCTCCCAGTGGCAAAAGGGAGGGCGGTTAGGGCTCAGCGCGGTAGTGTGCAGAGTTCGATTCCCCGCAAGGTGGAATTGACTTTGTTGCAAGCGGGAGTTACCATAGGGTTAATAGCCCAGGCCTATCCATAAGCTCTCCACCCTGGCTCCTGGGAGGCACATCCTGCGATTTACCTCCTCCACAATGGCCCAGGGCAGGGTCGGTGGGGGCCCTCAAGGTTGGGGTTTAAAAAAAAAAAGATGAGTTACCCAACCCAACTGCTAGCCTGCAATAGTGACAAGTTTACGGGCCAGCGCCGTTCAAGATTTTAAAGATGATTTGAACCAGGCAAACCTTCTTTTCAGGAGGACTGGTTTAGGTCCACTGCAAGCATGACTGTGCCTACATGCACATGGATCGGTACAAGTGAACCCACCCATTTCAACACCCTTAATCAAACAACACCATGCCTTGAGGACCCGTATCGACTATCATAGGGTATTCTTTCGTAGTTGGTGCAATCACAAGTTTTTACCTAGTCAATTTGTGAACGTTAAAAAGGGTACATAAAAATTAACAAATAAGTTCAAATGATATCGCTATAATGGCTTCTATCCTTTGAAGGGGTCATGTCAGCACCATAAATTCCACTTCAGTTACAAGCAAGCATAGAGCTTTTATGAGAACTTCTTTTCCTGCCTAGGAAAGTTACTCTTTTCTCAACCTATCGATTCTCAAACTGTATCTTTCGTAGAAGTTGCATTTCTTTTTTTCGACTGGATACCCGCCATGCACGTCTCCAACCTTTTCCATCATGTGTAAGGAATTTTCTGGCTGAAACCATGCCGGACTCGTGACAATTGAAAACTTCATACTTGCTCAAGTGTTCCTAAGAAAGAATTAGCTTGAAGTGACTCTTCCTTATTTGCCAGCAGGTGCAGCATTCGAGGGGCTTTCTTAGCCCCTGTTTGTCTACCATTTTCTCAAAAATTGTTTTCTACAGTAAACAATCTCCACCACATATTCACCTAATAAAATATTTTACACATAAACCAATAAAGTTACTTTAAATTTCAACCACACATTTTCCAAAAAATACTATTCATTACACCATTTTCCTCCCCATAATGGTAGACAAACGGGGGCTTAGTTCTGCAACTTCGGCAAAAACGACTAAGATAGATCCCTATTACAAAGAGAAATCGAAAGTTGGCATCATTCAAAGCCACAGAAGAAGAAACGACTGAATGCTTGTGATAATCAAGAAGAGGTAACTCACCAACAGGAGGAAAAGAAATAGAGCAGTTTTCATGAAACGCTATATGATAGTTATCCCTTCGTTGTTCATCTACTAGACATGATCCATTTTTTACGAGAAAAATATGAAAAACAAGAAAGAAGTTCTGTCAAAGAATTTTGGGATATAAAAAATTGATTAAAGCAAGAAGCCTTTTTGTAAGAAAATATTAGAAGACCGCTGGTCCTTGAGAAATTTTGTCTGAAGGAAACTCAATGACATGAACCATCAATAGAAGCATAAGCTGCCAATTGGTTGAGCTCAAATGTGAACTTCTAGCACGGGTGCCTTATACTATGTCTAGCATCGTTTTGCAGTACAAGATGGCGAATCAACAGTAGATCAGCAGCAGCACTGGTCACATGCCCCATTCTGGAAAGCAGATTTTTCGTGAAAAGAAAAGCTCGTACTCATTAGTAGAATTGTAACTTGCAAGTAAACACAGAAGAAAGCAGACAAGGGAACCCGTTTCTGTTTGTCTGATTAAGAAAGGGAAAATAGGAGATGGAAACAATAGCATCTTCATTTCGTGGAAATTCACAGAAGGAAGCAGACATAAAGAGCCATTTGAAGCACCTGGCAGGATGACTATCACTTGAAATGTAGTAAAAGCAATTATCTAATAAACTCACACAAGGATTCAATTACTGATTCATCTTCATTCCAGGCAGACTCAATTTTCATCTCAACGTATAATTCATGAAAGAGCTATGCGGAGCAAACTCAATATGAACAAGAATAGACGAAAGAAGAAAGATTCATTAACTTACCTCACCAAGTAGCTAAAACTTACCCCTGAAGTAAGAATGCTTTAGCGTCAAGCCGTCTATTACAAAGTATGCGAGTGCACCAGCTGCTAGATAGCCTGCATATTTCCGTAAACCATAATCCTAAGGAATACAAAGCAGGGAGAGCTGCTAGATAGGGTTCATATTTCGGTAAACCATAGTTCTAAGGAAAAACACAAATATAAAGCAGAAAGAGCAATGCTACAGCTAAATGAGTAGAAGTCACTTGCCGACTTATGTCTGTGCTTATAGCAAACTGACATAACGGAAGCTTCTAGAAATAAACATAATCTCATGAGAAACTCAAACTTATTGATTTGCTAAAGAATGCCACTACATTTGAGAGAAAAACTTTTCATGAATTTTTATTCTGGTCAAAATTAACTAATTGTCACAAGACTTACAACTCATATTTAAAACAATAATTTAAACCTTGATAATAATAAACTTCTAGATAATAATGAGAATTAAAAATAACGACTAACTCTAAATGGAATTAAATTTTTAATTTAACTAGTTTAAACAAAATTATCCAAAAAATACAAAAAAATGCGAGAAACTCAAACTTGACGATTCGTTGAGCAATGGCACTATATTCGAGAGAAAAACTTCTCACGAATTTTTATTATAGTCAAAATTAACTAATTATCATAAGACTTACAAATCATATTTAAAGCAATAATTTAAATATTGGATAACAATATCGATTAATTCTAAAAGGAATTAAAATTTTTTAATTTAACTAAACTAAACAAAATTATCCAAAAAAATGCAATTTTGAAGTCCTAGATGATGAAATTTGGCCGAGAGAGGTCGAACATCGAGGCAGATCTCTGAATTTTACTTATTAGGCCATTTCCAACCAAAATTCTCCGAAAACGGAGACTCTGAAAAATTAAGTCTTTCGGCGTCGATCCACATCTCCATGAAATCTTTTTGTTTCTGTATTACAACCTTCTTTAAACAAGTTGGTGTACACGGGAACCATTGCCAGTATTTAAAAAGAGAAAATTACCTAAAACCAGACATTTAAGTTTTTAAATTCAAAAATCAGGTTTAAGATTTATTTAATAAAAAATCAGGTATTAATTAAATTAATAATTAAAACCCAATTAATTTCCAATCCATATCTCTCACTCGTCTCTCTCTCTACCTCCCTTCTCATTAACCTCCCTTCTCTCTCAGTGATAGCACTGCTCCCTTGGGATCCCTGTCTCTCACTCATCTCTCTATCTAAACTGTCTCCTCATCCCTTCTCTTAGTGATAGCGCCGCCCCCTGGAAGACAATATCCGACGCAGCGACATCACCATCGGAAGAGAACCGTCACAAGTACCGGCGATTTGCACAGCCCTAACGTCACCACCGGAAGAGAATCTCAGTAATAACGCCGCTCGCAGCGTCGCTAATCTTCACGCACAGTGGTACTCTATTCGTCGCTCAGCTCGAATCTGAGGAAGGAGATTGGGCGTCGTTTAGATGGTGAGGTCAACATGAGGTTGCTAGTGATTTTGATCTTAAAATCGCGATGGCTGGTGGTTGTGAGAACAACAAAGCTACTGAGATCGATTTTTTTGTTTCCGATCTCCCCTCTCTCTTCGACACTGTCGCTTTTTTGTTGTGGTGGTGCAGGTTGTAACGACCCGACTTTTTCGAAAACTTAGATTTTAACAAAATCAGAAAATTAATATATCTCTAACAACAAAAAAAAAACAATACAAAGGTTTTTTTTTTTTTTAATTTTTCAAAGTTTGAAACAAATGAAATGATGTTTAATCCAACATTTAATCCATATAAAAAAAACAAAAACGAATGAATTTCTCTTTATTAAATGCAATTTCTGCCATCATCGACCGATTTCCCATCTCCAAACTCACGATCTCAATTTCCTGAAATAGGAAAAATTAAAAGGGGTGAGATTTAAGAAAAATCTTAATAAGTGTATGCGGTGAACAAGTGATTTGCGTTTAAATAAAGGAAAACATGAGATTTTCATAACATTCGTATAGGAGACACATAGACTACTCCGAACATAGGTGGTAGTAAATCCAGTGCGTAGCGCTACTAAACTCCGGCCTTCTTATCATAAACATACATGGCCCATAATTGGATTTCCAAAATTTAAATCACAAAATACTGATTCACGTAACCACATGCAACATCACTTACCTCGTAGACTTCAACTGGAAATGATAAAAAAACGTGTTGAGTAGTTGGTTATTCGAAAAGCTGCCTATGAGTCTGTGCGTGTGTGGGAGCAAAAGCCAAAAGATTCTTGTGTTTAAGAAAAATATGGGAGACGTGTGCGTGTGTGGACAAGAAAGAAACAATCAAGGCATGTTGGAAAAAGAAAAATGGAATTTCCCATAATTCACTCACTATTTACCAAAATGCTTCCCAATGACTTTTCCAATTTCCTCATATGCAATTGTACAGACTTGGCAGTGTACCGGATATGAAGGAAATTGACTCAATCAAATTCAATCAAATATTTAACTATGGATAGTTTCCAATTTGGTCCCTAAACAATATAAACTAGCAATATGATCCTTAGATAATATATTTCTCACTTTAAGGTCCTAGTTTCAAATATAACGACTATAACGAATTTCTCGGGATATTACAATCTACCCCTCTTAGAATAAATTTTTGTCCTCGAAAATTACCTTAGTCGACATTATCGAACATGTGGGGATACTTAGATCGCATGTCCTCCTCACGTTCCCAAGTTGTCTGTTCTACTGAATGGTGTTGCCATAACACTTTGACCAACGGTATCTCCTTGTTGCGAAGTTTCTGTACTTTGCAAGCTATAATGCAAAGTGGTGTTTCCTCATAGCTCAAGTCCGATTGAATTTTCAAGGGTTGATGTTTCAATACGTGACTCGGATTTGGAATGTACTTCTTGAGTGTCGATACGTGGAAGACGTCATGTACTGCAGAAAGCTCTGGTGGCAAAGCCAGTTGATAAGCTACATTCCCAACCCTTTTGAGTATCTCAAAAGGTCCAATATATCTTGGTCGAAGTTTCCCATTTTTTCCAAATCTTAAGACACCTTTCATTGGTGTGACCTTCAAAAATACCCTATCACCAACAGCAAATTCAAGTTCCTTTCTTCTTCTATCTGCATAGCATTTTTGTCTGTCTTGGGCGGTCTTCATGTTAGCCCGAATCCTTTCTATGGCCTGAACAGTACGTTCCATGATTTCAGGTCCTAAAATTTTACGTTCCCCGACATCATCCCAATGAATGGGCAATCTACACTTCCTTCCGTACAGGGCTTCGTACGGTGACATATCGATAGAGGCATGATAACTGTTGTTATAAGCGAATTCGACTAATGGTAAATGCTTCTCCCAATGTCCTCCAAAATCTAGGACACACATTTGGAGCATATCCTCTATCGTTTGAACTGTTCGCTCGGATTGTTCGTCTGTTTGAGGGTGAAAAGTTGTACTAAATTTTAGCTTAGTTCCCATTGCTCGATGCAAGTTTTTCCAAAAATTTGATGTAAACCTGGGATCTCTATCAGACACAATCGAGACTGGAATACCATGTACTCTCACCACTTCATTAACATATAGTTGCGCAAACTGGTCCATAGAAAATGTCATTCGGACAGGTAAGAAATGAGCTGACTTGGTCAGTCTATTGATGATTACCCAAATAGCTTCATGACCTCTTACTGATTTTGGAAAACTAACGACAAAATCCATCGTTACATGCTCTCATTTCCATTCTGGGATATCTAATGGTTGTAGCAACCCTGATGGTCGTTGATGCTCAGCTTTTACCTGTTGACAAATTAGGCATTTCTCAACGAATTCAATTAGGTCTCTCTTCATATTTCTCCACCAAAACATTGCTTTTAAATCACGGTACATCTTTGTACTTCCTGGATGTACTTCGTAAGGGGTCGTGTGGGCTTCTTCCAAAATTTCTTTTCTTAATTCCTCAAATTCTGGTACACACAAACGTCCTTGATAACACAATGTTTTATCTTTAGTTATAGTGAATCCCTTTCGCTTTTCTGTGTCAATCTCGGATTTAATAAATTCGAATAACTGATCGCCCTTCTGATGGTTCTTAATTCGATCTTGAAGTGTCGGTCGAATCGTAAGAGCTGCCATATGAGCGGCAGTGTCTGACGATGTCGTGAATACTTCGAGATTTAATTTCTCAAATTCTCTCCATAGAGGTTTTTGTGCCGGTTAACATTGCCAACTTGCCCGTTGTTTTTCTACTCAAAGCGTCTGCCACTACGTTCGCCTTGCCTAGATGGTAATGAATTTCACAATCGTAATCCTTTACCAATTCAAGCCACCTCCTCTGTCTCATGTTCAACTCCTTTTGCGTGAAAATGTATTTGAGGCTTTTATGATCAGTATAAATGTCGCATTTACTTCCATATAGGTAGTGCCTCCAAATCTTCAAAGCGTGTACTACCACTGCGAGTTCTAGGTCATGTGTGGGGTAATTTTGTTCATGAAGCTTCAATTGTCTAGATGCATAGGCTACTACTTTGCCTTCTTGCATCAACACACAACCTATTCCTTGTTTGGATGCATCAGTGTATATTCCAAAACCTTCTAATCCTCCAGGTACGGTCAACACTGGTGCACTAACTAATATTTCCTTCAGTTCCTTGAAATTGTGGTCACATTTCTCCGTCCATTCAAATTTTGCACCTTTTTGAGTCAACTGAGTTAAAGACCCTGATATCTTAGAAAATCCTTCTATAAATCTCCAGTAGTATCCTGCTAGACCCAAAAAGCTGCGAACCTCTCCCACGTTGGTTGGTCTCGACCAATTCGACACCGCTTCTACTTTGCCTGGATCTACTTCTATTCCTTGGGCTGTAACTCCATGTCCAAGGAATGCAACTCGATCTAACCAAAATTCGCACTTTTTGAATTTAGCATAAAGTTTCTCCCTTTTTAGAGTTTCCAATACAATCTTCAAATGTTCCTCATGTTCCTCTTCAGTCTTTGAATAGATCAAAATATCATCAATGAATACAATGACAAATTTGTCTAAGTGTTCATGAAAGATACGATTCATCAAGTCCATAAACACTTCAGGAGCATTCGTTAGGCCAAATGGTGACCATACCGAGTTCTAAAGGCTGTCTTTGGGATATCAGTAGATTTAATTCTCAACTGGTGGTATCCTGACCTCAGATCGACTTTTGAAAATACCATTGCACCACGTAATTGGTCAAACAAGTCCTCAATCCTGGGAAGTGGATACTTATTCTTAATAGTGATTTTATTCAATTCTCTGTAGTCAATGCACATTCGCATCGAGCCGTCTTTCTTCTTGACAGATAACACTGGTGCTCCCCATGGGGATACACTGGGTTGGATGAATCCCCTTTCCAACAATTCTTCAATTTGTGATTTCAACTCTTGTAACTCCTTTAGAGCTATCCTGTAAGGAGCTTTGGAAATAGGTGAGGAGCCAGGGGTTAAATCGATAGTGAACTCTACTTCCCTTTCAGGAGGCATCCCAGGCAACTCCTCGGGAAAAACTTCTGGGAATTCCCGTACTATCTTTACATCTCCCACCGTCAGTGCTTCATCTTCCTTCGCTAGGACTGACATCAAGAACCCTATACACTCCTTTGGCCTTAAGAGTTTTTGGGCTTTCAATGCAGAAACAACCCGTGGTATAGACTTTATCTTGGTTACTGAAAGGCGAAGTTCTACCCCTTCAGGACATTTAAAGACCACTTCCCACTCAAAGCATAAAATCGTTGCATGATTTTTAGAAAGCCAGTCCATCCCCAAGATTATGTCAAATTCATGTATATCCAAAACATACAAGTTTGTTTCCAAGGTTCTACCATTAATTTCTACCTCAGCTGTCCTTACAATGCGGTTTGTACTAAGTACATCTCCTGAGGGAATGGCAACCTCTAAAGGTATGTGTGTACGTTCTCCAATAACATTCATTGTGCGCATAAATTTCGGTGATATGAAGGAATGAGTAGAGCCACAATCTATCAAAACGTAAGCAGGTGTGCCGAATATAAGGATGTTACCTGCCAAGATATTTCGGTCCTGATCCTCTTCATGTTTAGTAAGGGCGTAAACTCTTACTTGTCCTCTAGGTGGGTTCCCTGGTTTCTGCTGCTGCTGTGATTTCTACTTCTTGGGGCAGAATTTTATTATGTAACCTGACTCACCACAGTTGTAGCACGTATTAGTCCCCACATGGCATGTCCCTGCATGGCGTCGCTGGCATTTTCCACATATGGGATACTCCTGATAATTGCTCGAAGTTGACCCCCCATTGCTCCTCTTTACGAATCCATGCATTTCCTTGCCCTTATTATCTTGCCACTTACGTTTCTCCGGTAGTGTAGGCTGCTGCTGTCTGTAAGTACTGTTGGAGGTTTCTTTGAAATTGGCTAACTGTGCCTTTGCTAGCACTTGGTGGTATGTACCCAACTCAAAGGTGACCACTGCCTGTCGAAGGTCATCACACAAACCTTGTTCAAATCGTCTAGCTTTCTTTTCCTCCGTGTTGACTAAGAGTGGGGCATAGCGAGATAATTCTTCAAACTTCCTCTCATATTCTGCCAGTGTTAAGTTTCCTTGTCTGAATGTTAGCAATTCTGCTTCCTTCTGGTTTCGAATGTTGGTGGGGAAGTATTTCTGCAGGAATAATTCCTTAAATTCATTCCACATCCAGCTCTGTCCAGCTGATCTGGACCTGTTGGTCATTTCCCACCAATGTCTTGCTTCTTTATCCAGCATAAAGGTTGCACAAATTATCTTCCTAGTTTCCGGGCACTCAATAAGTTCGAAAATTCGTTCTTGCTTGCAAATCCACTCTTCTGCCGCTAGTGGATCTGTACCTCCTTCAAAGTTAGGAGGTTGCAACTTGCGATATTGTTCCACTATTGCAGCCGCGCTCCTCTCTGCAGGTGGTGGTGAAACAAGTGGTGCGGCGGGTGGTGTCATGTTACGTATCTCTTCTAGAAATTGTATAAATTGGTTGTTTTGGTTGTTGCTGTTGTCGTTGTTAGTTTCAGTAGTCCCGGCCTGGGTTTGCCCGTTCTTATTGTTCAAGTTTCTAGAGCGAGTGGCCATAATCTTAAAAATGTAAACATAATATTACTTAACCATAAAAAATATTCATATCACAAAACTTCAATCATTCAAATCCAATAACTTGCATAAATTAAATGGGATTCATGGTATCCATACATCCACTTATTTAAAACATAAATTCTCCAAATAAAATAGGCATAAATAATTTCATTTCATCTAAAAATTTCCCCCAGCGCTTTCATTTTGGTTTGCCTCTAAATTCTCCCTGGGGTTGTGCTCATGGTTCTCCATAGAATATAATGCAGGGTGGTATTCAGGGCTCTTCTTGGGGTCCTTCTCGGGGTCTTCTTCAGTATCTCCCCTTACCGCTTCCCCGATAATGAAACCCCTATTGTCAACTGTTGGTACACCTAGAAAATGGCCAATGCTAGGTGGGCTATGTGGACGGCGACGATTAGGTTCGTATCCTAAAGGCCTATCGATATCCCTAGTATCCTCCGTGTTTATTATCCATCTGTCCCTCAAGCATAAAATCAATACGGCAGGGGAGGCTTGGTACTCAAACAGCTCTTCAAGTCTCTCAAGAAATTACCTCCAATATGGGCTAAGTGTCCTATGGAGATGATAGACAATCTCATCTCTCTGAAATTCATGTCCATTACTCCCAGTCCCCCTGATAATTCGCTCTATAGCGTCTAAATGCTCCAACAGGTTGTGGTTTGGATTCCTCACATATGTCCTATGCAACCTCACGAACATTTCACGTCTGCGGGCCTGGTCTCTAGCCAATTGAGTGCGTCTATTAACCATCTAACAAAATGAATTTAAAATCACTTAACTATTCAATTTAAACTAATGGTTAACCACATATTTTCATGACTACATACGGAACATAAATCATTATGGCATAATCATATTTCTCATAATTAAATCAATGTCTAATTTACTTAGTTGCAGTTTAACACATACTTGTCCACATAATCGTAAATCGACACATAATCTTTCACAAAATTGCAAATATAAACAAAAATTTAAACATGATCATAACATATTCGTCATCATGTAAAATGTAACTTGTACATTTTTCTACCTGATTTAGGAGCATCGGAGCTTGGAACATGGGATCGTGTGATGGCATTCTTACCTAAAAAAACAATGACTCGTATCATGAACAACGTCGTGAAATGATTAAAAATTTCATTTTTTTTTTAGTTTCGGGTACTGTTCACGCCATGAACAGTAACTGAAGAAATTTTTTTTTTAAAACTAAAATGAAGAAATTTATAACAGTCAAACTTAAAATTTGAAAATGATGAAGTTTAGCCACCTAGGCATACATACACGTAAAATCAATGTCCTTTTTTTTTTTTGGAACAGTGATTCGGGGTCACTGTTCACTTCACGAAAACAGGATTTTTTTTTTGTCTACAGAAACGTAGACCCGCTCTGATACCAATTGTAACGACCCGACTTTTTCGAAAACTCAGATTTTAACAAAATCGGAAAATTAATATATCTCTAACAAAAAAAAAAAACAAATGAAATGATGTTTAATCCAACATTTAATCCATATAAAATATAAACAAAAACGAATGAATTTCTCTTTATTAAATGCAATTTCTGCCATCATCGACCGATTTCCCATCTCCAAACTCACGATCTCAATTTCTTGAAATAGGGAAAATTAAAAGGGGTGAGATTTAAGAAAAATCTCAATAAGTGTGTGCGGTGAACAAGTGATTTGCGTTTAAATAAAGGAAAACATGAAATTTTCATAACATTCGTATAGGAGACACATGGACTACTCCGAACATAGGTGGTAGTAAATCCAGCGCGTAGCGCTACTAAACTCCGGCCTTCTTATCATAAACATACATGGTCCATAATTGGATTTCCAAATTTTAAATCACAAAATACTGATTCACGTACCACATGCAACATCACTTACCTCGTAGACTTCAACTGGAAATGATAAAAATGCGTGTTGAGTAGTTGATTATTCGAAAAGCTGCCTATGAGTCTGTGCGTGTGTGGGAGCAAAAGCCAAAAGATTCTTGTGTTTAAGAAAAATATGGGAGACGTGTGCGTGTGTGGACAAGAAAGAAACAATCAAGGCATGTTGGAAAAAGAAAAATGGAATTTCCCATAATTCACTCACTATTTACCAAAATGCTTCCCAATGACTTTTCCAATTTCCTCATATGCAATTGTACAGACTTGGCATTGTATCGGATATGAAGGAAATTGACTCAATCAAATTCAATCAAATATTTAACTATGGATAGTTTCCAATTTGGTCCCTAAACAATATAAACTAGCAATATGATCCTTAGATAATATATTTCTCACTTTAAGGTCCTAGTTTCAAATATAACGACTATAACGAATTTCTCGGGATATTACACGTGGTGGTGGTGGTGGTGACACTGCATTTATGGTTGTGCGATGGTGGTAAGGTGTGGTGTGTGGGATGCAGAGGTAGAGGTAGAGACGGTGATGGTGTGCCGGATGTGGAGGTGGAGGTGGTGGTTGTTGGGAACAGGCTTCTTCAGCCTCTGGATTCTCTGGATGAATTCCTGCCTTTGCTTGATGTGAGCCTCAACAAAAATCTTTTCGATTCGTGGATCCGCAAAAGTGCTTGATTACTTATTCCTATTAAAGAAATCAATTTGTTGGTGGTGGTAATAGCAGTTGCGGTGGTACGTTTTGTTGATGGTTTTCCAATTTGTAGTATTTTGGATATGGTTTTTCCAGTGCAGTGACGATGTTTGAATTTGGTGGCACGGGATGAGATTTTGACCAAATATGTGTTGATTGTGACTATTTGTGACTGATTGTGACTATTTGTAACTTGAAATTCTGGAAATTTTTTGAAAATTGGGAGTGGATGGATGTGGTGAGTAGATTGATTGGAGCATGTGTTGGAGTGGTTATTGGAGCAGTTAGAACTGTCATCGGAACGCCCGTCGAAGTAAACGTCGGAATATTCGCCAGAGTAGAAGGGTTAGGGTGATGATAGAGAGTAGAGAGAGTGAGTGGTTTGGATTTGAAATTTAATAAATTGGAATAATTATATTATATTATAATGAAAAATATTTAATAAATTGATTTAACACCAAATTTTTGAAAAGATTTTGAAATTTGTTATTTATGAAATGTGATCTTTAAAACAAGAAATTATGAATTGTTCCCATTTAAAAAAAATTTATTCTCAAAACCTTATCCAGGTTTACCAGAATAATAAATGTGTCCAAAATCATTTATTTTAAACTTTGAGGGGGTGGGGGTTGAGAGGGTACTGGGAGACAGAGAAAGAGAACACATTACATAGGGAGGAACAAAAGCCTTTATTTGGCAATTGACACAAATTTACACTGTTCATGTTCTAGTAATTTACATAGGTACACAATGTTCTAGTAAACAAAGTACTAGCATCCTATATCAAAGATCAGATATATTTGGTACATATATTCGGCAAACCTATTCATGTCATGCTGCTATTAAAATACAAGCTAAGATTTGGAAAATGCCTCACAAAGCCTTTCACTGTCAACTAAATAAGCAAAACCATAAGCCATGTTCTTCAAGGCGGCCTCATGCAACTCCAACGATGACGTTGCTGTCGCATCTGTTGAGAAAAAAACCCTAAACCCTCTAACAAATGCATCTCTAGCCGTGGTCTCACAGCACAGATTGGTCATGACCCCAGTCACTATAACCTCTTTCACTCCCATATTCACCAGCTTCTCCTCTAAATTTGTACCTGAAGATGTACAGCACATCATTGTAGCTCAGCCTCATTAGTTTTGTGAATTTGAGCAAAAAATATTGAACCGCTCTGCTAAAAAATCTAAGAGAAAAAGTATGCTTAGATTCCTTATATGGGGGACTTTCTCAACGGTGATTATAATGACAAAACATCTCATTTAGTTTCTCTAATCGCACGTCTTAATCAAAGTGATTTTTGTTTACTAAAAAGTCTAACTATACTACTGAAATTTTCGCAAATATTTCTATCCAGAGCATAGTATCAAGTATTAAGCATTGCATTTGAAGGCCAAGGTACTATAGAAAGACATCCTCTTGCTTTCAAAAGACACCCCTTTCACTCAAAATTCCATTTCCTAAATATAATCCATAAATGAATTTAGCTTGGCACTGAGTAATATTAGGATTTTATAGAAGCTAATTTGACTCGCATTTCACTGAGTTACCGTCGAATGGAATGGTATGCTACAGTAAATTATTTGAAATCCCTAATTCATTTTATAAAACAAAATCTATAAACCCATCAGATAAATTTAAAATCTTTATAAGACTTGGTGAATAGCGGTACCTCTGAAGGCGCTATATGTGTTCTTTTCAAGAACCGAGTCATCCCCCTTCCTATCCAACTCGGGGATGAGTTGTGACTCAGGAGTGCCGTCCATGATGAGGTCGCCGTCCCACCACTCATACAGCATACCGTAGTCGGCGGGGGATTTGTGGCAGTGTCTGGTGAATATCACAGGTACAGAAGCGCGACGACAGAGGTCGATGGTGGCGTTGAGCGAGGGCAGAATAGGACGAGCCATGGAGTAAAAGTAGTTCTCCATGTCGATGACCAAGAGGACCGCAGTATTCGGGTCCGGGTTTCTCTTTCGGGTCTCGAATTTCTTGTACGAAGACATTCGAGTAAAAGCAAATCTACGTAGGTACTCTGGCAAGGAAAATCTACAAAGAACAAAGCTATTGTAAAAAAATGGTAACCCTCTTATCTTCCAGCAAGTTCTAGATTAGTTGAAGGGAAATTTATATTTTTGGTCCCCATACTTTTCCACTTGAAGCACTTGTCTCCCCAATCAAAATTTATTGGTTTTCTAATCATCAAGCTTTAATTTAGATGTATGTACGTCAGAAAGATATTTCTATCAAAATGCATCGTATGTCGTGAACATAATCACTTAAGACAAGGTTATTCTGTTGTCCCTACGATGGTCGGTGTAGAATGTTTTTCTTGATTTGGATTGTGAAATTTAAGTGGTACAACGATTGCATACACTATTAAAGTTTAAATCAAACATTTAGTTAACTGTTAAAAAAATTCGTAATTTTGGCTCATTAAAGATGTTGCATACCATTTCTTGAAAGTTTTTGCGGGTATTCATTGGTAATGGTCAATAGTGAAGGTCCAAACCCGTTGTACAGTTGTCGACTCATCACTTTTACTTTTCCTTTTTGTGTTTATGGTTCGCGATACAAGTATTGACACCTCTTGCTTCTTCTTTTTTACATAAAATGGTGTATGTAGAAAGCAAGATACATCATTCAAGGTTGTACAACTTTTGTCTTTAACCTTTCCTCTCTAGTACAAGCTCTAAAGAGACAATTTGTTTGACATCACCTAATGATGAAATGGTTTGAGTAATTATTTATGGGTAAGATTTTCTAATAAAATTTATGTGCCACAATATCTTTGGTTACTTGCATTGAGTTATAAGAAGAACGCATCTCAATTGGTACTATTGATTATATGATAAATGGACCAAATCCAAAACTGGGGTTCATTCAGCCTTTTCGGTGAGTTTGAGAGAGATTGTTTTGTTAAAACATTTGCTCTATGTTTTCAAGCAATTGGACAATATAAAAATGGACGTCACCATAAATTAAATGTATGAAGGTAAGCATGTAAGGCACTCGCTACGTAAGACGGCCCACTGTCAGCTAAAAAAGAGGTCTCGATATTGTTGACATTCAATGCAAGGTGAGAACTTGATAGTAATAAAGTTCCACTTGGGCGACAATCTAGCATGTGTGCACCCCTAAATGGAGTCTCCTTGCATATTTGTAAAATTGATGGATTTAGTGGCTGATTTATTAACTTTTGGCTACTTTGTCACTTTTCACAAAATAATTATAATGTCGTAATAGTCTAAATATAATAATATCTTGTGATAGTCTCCATGTTTAATAATTTGAGGGGCTTAATCATAAATAATGAAAATAAAATAAAATAAACACATAAAAAGAAAAGAGAAATAAAATTGAATGCAAATAATTAGACACAAAAAAATAAATAAATTTTTAACGAAGCCCACTTCCGCTAAAAATAAAGTGGAAATTACATAAAATCAGAATTTTAAAGATTCAATTTCAAAAATCAAATTAAATGTTCACTTTTCAAAAATCAGATATTTTATTTTAAATATTAAATATTAATTGTACAATTTTCACCACAAACCCTAATCAATTTCCTTTCAATTTTCCCCATCTTTCTCTCTTCTATCTCTTTTCTCACAGTCACTCTCTCTTCTCCCTTCTCCTCCTTCTCCGTCAGCAGCCTAGCCTCCACGAGACAGAGGGAGCAGGATGGACTCCCGATGATAGTGAGCAGTACCTGCTGCCTTCGTGACTTGAACACAACTACTACCGGTTTGGGAGCTGCCGCTTCATGTGAAACGCGACGATAGGCCTAGGTGCCATCGCGACTGGCACATAGTAGTGGCACTCTCGGCGCTGCTTTGTGTGGGAGGCAAAGCGGCGGTGGTCTCGTGCTGGCGCGTCGATGTTGATCGGTGATTGATAGCGTTTTCTGGTGCTTTTGTGTTTTGTGACAGTGGCATTTTTTTTGCGCATCGAAGACGACGGCTATGATTTTCTAGCGAATCAGCATGTTATGGTTGGTGAGATTCACTTAGGCCAGATTTTGAATTGGACGATGATTTTATTGATTTTTGGGCAGCGATTTTGTTGATTTTTGGGAGGCGATCTGGTGTTTGGACATTGTTGGATCTTGTTGGTGCGGTGGTGACGATGGTTTTGTTGATGGTTGTGTTGACGAGGTGGTGGTGTTAGTGGATTTGAAGTTGAAGTTGAAGATTTGTTGGAGATGGTTGGCAGAAATGATGATAGGGTTGGAGATTTTTTCGGGTTGCAGGATAGGGTGGTGTGGTGGAGGTGGTGGTGGTTCCGACGACGGGTTTCGTTTGCGATGCTGTTGGTAGCAGTTGTGAGGTGGTAGTCACAAGTGTTGGTGGTGGTCACAGATTATTTTGGTTGTTTGTGACAATTAAATTGAACCGACAAACAAATTGTAACCAATGAACAGATAAATTGTGACAAAAAAATAATGTGTGACCTACAAATTATTAATTTGTGACCGATAATTTGATAATTTGTGATTTATAATATTTGTGACTTGTGATCTATAAATAAATTGTGACATTTCAATTTTTTGATTTGTGACCGATAAACAAATTTTGACTTATAAAATCTTTGAATTGTGATATTAAAATAATTTGTAATATATAAAATTTGTGATTTGTGACCAATGAATAATACATGACTTACTAATTTTATAAATTTGTGATCGATGAAAAAATTATGACCTATAAAATTGCCCATTTGTCATTATGAAATAATTTGTTACCAATTAATTTATAACTTGTGACCAAATTATATGGAATTGTGACATTAATATATTTAATTAATAAAATATATGTTTAATTAATTAATTTATAAATAAAATTTAAAAATATCTTAAATTTGAAATTTAAGTTTTTAAGCCCTATTTGAGTCACGTTAGAATTTTCATTTTCATTATTTTACTCATTTTCAATTACACATTTTTCAATAAAATAATATTTTTTATCACATTAATAACTTTTCTTTCTTTTTTACACAATTTTCACAAATTTACTATTTCAAAATACGTTCTTTCATAATAATGTGGTTTAAACGCACCCTAAGCCTCCGTTTGGCACCCATTTTTTTCTCATTCTCATTCTCATTTTTTTCTCTTTCTTCATTTCAACCACACATTCTATCAATAAAATAATATTACACATAAACCTAAAAATTCTCCTTACTTTTTAACCACATATTTTTCCATCAATCACTATTCAAAAACATATTTTTTTATTAAAATGGGTCCCTAAATTTGAAATTGGTAAAAGGTAAAACGAAACCGGCTAGTTGTGAAATCTTCCCAAAAATAAATCAATCCAGTCGTCGTTCTCATTTCCCCAACCCCAATTTTACATCCCCAAATTGAATTGAATCGATTCCAATCAATTACGATAAATCTCTCTGTAAGAGCTGCAGAATATCAAATCAATTATGTTGTTATCTCCTGGCCACTCTCCCCGTCACATCTCCACCCCCTCCGATCAAACGCCACAAAACCCTAACCCTAATACCGATTCCCTTGTTTCTAATCCCGATTCAAACTTCGCCAACCGGAAGCGGCACCGGGGTTCCACCGTCCTCGACGAGGATACATATGTTGCGGCGATCGAGAAGATTATAGAGCGAGATTTCTTCCCTGACATCCCCAAGCTCCAGGACCGCCTCGATTGGCTCCAAGCCGTGCGCTCCCGCGATCCCGTACTCATCCGCGATGCCCAGCTCAAGATTCTTGATCGCCGGCGCCAACGAAAAGAATCTGCTGCCGATGCTTCGTTCCGGGCCACGACCAGCACTCCCGGTTCCACCTTCTTCAGGAACACCTCGGTTACTCCCTCTCTTTATAATCAGAAGAAAGAAAGTTTTGCTAATGATGAAGACGACAAGGGTACCGGCGATGGTGAAGGAGAAGGAGAAGGTGTGGATACTTCCGTGAGTTTGGACGACTTCTTTAAGAAATACACCAGCGAGGACAATGAGAGCTTTTCGAGAATTATAGAGAAAGTGAATAGGAAGAGGAATGAGAAATATGAGTTTTTGTTGGAAGGTGAGAAAAGGGAGGATGATTCAGGAAATTTGATTGAGGATGATAATAAACGTGAGCAAATTGCTACCGATGGGTTTGGGACGTCTGATCAGCCTGTTAGTACTTTGGAAGGATGGAAGTACACAGCCAAGAATTTACTGATGTACCACCCCGCTGATAGAGGAGAAGCGCCCTTGACCCTGGAGGAGAGAGCCGTAAGGTTGAAGGGTATGACAAAGGAGATTAGCAGAGGTAACACACGTTTTCATGGCAAGTTGGTGGATGCTAGTGCTTCAATGGACGAGGAGGATACTGTGGCAGTGCTTTATGCGCCTGTGGCTGGTGCTACTCCAGTTCCGGTGTCAAATAGAGACCGTGATAAGTTGAAGAAGTATGATTTGGAGGATTTGAGGAAAACCCCAAATAGATTTTATGTGGAATCCGAGAAGAAAGCAGATAATGGGTATAATTTTGTGAAGACGCCATCTCCTGCCCCAGGGGTTGACGAATCACCATTTATTACGTGGGGAGAAATTGAAGGAACTCCATTGAGGCTAGAGTCAGAAGACACTCCCATTGATATTGGGGGCAGTGGTGATGGGCCACAGTTTAAAATTCCAATGCCACCTTCGAGGGATGTAAAGGCTCATTCATTGTCTAGGGTTGCTGCAAGGAAAATCAGGGAGAGGTCTAAGATGTTTCAGAAGCCTCCATTGCCTTCTCCGGTCAGAGGGGGAAGTGCTAGCCCGAGTACACGAAGGCTTTCACCTGCTGCACAGAAGTTCATGAGGAATGCGATTGCCAAGTCTTCTCGATCCATTGATGAATCTTTGAGAGCAAGTTACCGTAGCCCAAGCCCTGGGTTGAGTACTCCGAAAAGTGGAAGAAGCATGTCAAGGTTGGGAAGAGATGACAGCATGACTTCCAGGTCACCTTCTATAATAGAAGGCTCTAATCCTCCTCGGTAACTTTAATTTGTATCTTCCTTTGTTTAGTGGGATGTTTTGCAGTGTATCAGAATTGATACATTGAGCGTATACATCATTTACCTTTTCAATTACTTGGTGTGCAAGATTATAAGATAATAAACATTTATATATGCTGTTAAATTTTGCTTTTTCTTCATCTTTTAGTGAGTGAAACTTGTGGGATTCTATATTCTATTTTATAAAAGTGCAAGATTATTCTGCTTCAATTTGATTGCTTGGAACTGGGTGTAGGAAGTGGGAGGAACGAGCTGCTTGGTATAAATTTTATAAGTATATGATTCTGTATACTATACTGTATTTAGTCTGTACAGGGGTGCTGTGCTATGCTACATATGCTGGATGTATAAACTAGGGTCTTTTTTACTTTTTGTTCATATATATTAGTTATTATTTAATTCAAGTGATTTTAGGATTGCCTGTACACTGGACTGGCGGAGCCAGCACATGGTGAGGCCGCTCTTGCTGGCTCCGCCGGACTCACCGTTGCCGGTCGAGAGCCACAACCACTGCAGAAAACTTGAATTAGAAAACGCTGACCCGAGGTTGAAGATGAAAGCAAAGTTGCTTGGGCATTTTTATGTTATTGGGCCCCTTGTTACCCAAATGCCCAATCTTATATGAGATCACTTGGTTTGTATTGAATCAGACCTAAATGAATTCAATTGCAATGAAAAACGAAACCGGCTATGCAATTGTACAAACCCTATTTGCTATCCCTATTCTCAAAATCTCAATCACTCCCTTAAAGTCTCGCACTCTGCCCTTGCCCTGTGACGGTATGACCTGCTGTAGCCACCGATGCTGAGCCTCTGGTCTCCGCCACTGGCTGTAATATCCGGACCAGGAAAGCTTAAAAGATTTGATAGGTACTACTCATACCAACAAGGTGCACCTTCTTTTTCGGAAGTCCATCGTTAGAAACTCTATAGTTAAGCGTGCTTGGTTTGGAGCAATTTCATGATGAGTGACCCCCCAGGAAGTTTTCTCGAGGGGCGTGCGAGTGAGGACAAAACATGCTGAAAGGACCCATGTTGGTAAAGTGGGGACAGTACGTCATCGATCTAACGATCGGGACAGCGCGTTAAGTGCAGCCCGTTAAATGGGACTCGAGTCGTTACACAATGGTATCGGAGCCTGGTTGCCAGCCGAAAATCGAGAACTAAGTACTATGCGGGACAATGTGTTACGCCATAAGGCGGAGAGCCACCTCTTGAACCCGTATGAGCTACCTCTAGAATTTCGACGCCTGGCAACGGATCCTTGGATGGATCAAGCGCGACGAGGACGTCGCGAGTCTAACGAGGGGTGATTGTAATACCCAGACCAGGAAAGTTTAAAAGATTTGATAGGTATTACTCATATCAATAAGGTGCACTTTCTTTTTTAGAAGTCCATCGTTAGAAACTCTACAGTTAAGCGTGCTTGACTTGAAGCAATTCTATGATAGGTGACCGACTGGGAAGTTTTCTCGGGGAGTGTGCGAGTGAGGACAAAGCATGCTGAAAAAACCCATGCTGGTACAGTGCGGACAGTACGTCGTCGATCTAACGGTCGGGAGAGCCCGTTAAGTGGGACCCGGGTCGTTACACTGGCCTTCGCTGTTCTGAGTCAGTGAGTCTATTGTTTGTCTTTTCTTTTTTTGGTTTTTGTTCTTTTAGAGTTTAGTTCATTTTTCGATTTTTCATTTATGATTTATGCTTTATGAGTTACGGATGTGTTTGTGAGCCTGTTAACTGTGAGGATTTTAAATTTTGTGAATTTGAGGATTGAGAATTTGAGAATATTGGCGATTTTGTTATTGAATGCTGAGGTTTATGATTTTTGAAAATTGAGAATTTGAGAATATTTGATATCTGTGGATTGCGAATGGTCGTTGGATGTCGATGGTCAACGGCCGCATTACCTCACTATTACGATCGTTTACCGTCGACGATCAATTGTTAATGGAAGGCCTACCAGACCTCCAATCATGGATCCACCACTAACTATAGAGATTGAACTGAGGTGCATGTGACTTGTGCTAGTTATTTGGGTGTGCTAATCTAGATAGTGGAAGATAATTGTTTGGGAACATCTTCAAGTATTTCTATTTTGTGCGAGTAGAAGTTTGAGGATTTCAACGTGGAGCATGTTTGGGGTGGTATACTCTTTCTTTCTCATTCTTGTGGTATACTTTTTCTTTCTCATGGTTGTAAGCTATGTTGCTCGGACTCGGGTACGGGTATCGGATACGGGTACGTATCTAAGTGTCGGATCCTTTATTTTGTAAAATGTGGGATATGGGGACATGGTTAATAAGAGTCCAAATTTCGGACACGGGTACGTGGGTACGTCTTTCAAACTTCAATTTTATTTTTACTTTGGTATTACAGTATTTTTCAAATTAAAAATGATGAATTAAAAAAAAAATAAAAAAAATGATTAAATGTATTATTTGAATATTTTATTAAACTAAAAAATGTGTGGTGTAAAAACAATTTTATTATTAGTCCATTCATATTCAAATTAAAAATAGCCCAAAGTCCAAATGAATTCATCCATATTCATATAATTAAGCCCAACCATATCAAGCCCAATAAAAATGGCTCAGCCTCCAATTAAACCCAAATCAGACCTCTCCTTCCCGGTCATCTTCTTCTTCTTCTACTTCTGTTCTTCGCGATTTTGGGACATCCGGCGCCGATCTGCTATTTCTTCACCAAGGACCGCCGGCGAGAGACCTTCCATCTACAGCTAGACCGTCGCTAAGGTAAATCTACAAATTTTCCAAAAATTTCTTGCCGAGTCCGATTGAAAGTTGAAGAATCGGACCCGTATTCCGTACCGGTACCCGTGTCGTGTCGACACGGGTACTCCAGCCAAAATGGAGAGTCCGAGCAACATAGGTTGTAAGCATGAATTAAGCCACCCAAAACAAGGATTAGCCTCTGTTTGGTAGGAATTAAAATATAGATTTTAATCTAAGTCAACAATTAATTTTAACCACATTTCATAAAATCCACTTTTTTTCAACTACACATTTCATTAACTTTTATCAAAATCTACTAAAAATCTAATTTTAATCCCTATCAAACAAGGACTTAATGAGATACCTATGGATCTCGTCAAGTGGAGGAATTATTTTATGTTAGCAGTAATGGATCCTGAGCCATATGAGCCTATTAATGAGTGCTTATGTTCATTTGGAAGAACATACAAAAACACAAATATGAACTTCTTGGGATCTTCTAAAATGTTAAGGTAACTTGCAGTGTGTTAGATACTGAATATAAGGTTACTAGAGTAAAAAGAGGTGAACTTTACTCAATTAGGTCCGCACCATATTGTTACTTACTGCTTCCAACAATTAGCAGAATACTGCATCAAGCTAAAGACAGTTTCATTCCTCACCTTCCTAATTAATGTCCATCCAGTGTAATCTTTCATTTTGACAATGCAATATCTATATAGCATCATCCTACCTCATCTGGAGGCCCTTTTTCTTCTACACCACGAATCCATTTCAATACATCCAGGAAGCTCCTTATTCGAGAAATGCCTTTAAAAACTTTGGCTAGCTTATAGAAGTAAAGTTGGTGATGGATAATATTCCAAATAAACCAAGGAGCTTAGTATCATTACAATACTCCATGAAGGAGTCTAAGAAAGCAGTGAGGGAATGCATGGCAAGTTTCTGGAAGGCAGAGCAAGTTTTGTAGAGTTTGCAAAATCTAGAGCTGAACTTGAGCAAAACCTCAGATAGAGCGCAATTTAACCCCTTCAGTATCAGGGTTCTATAGTGGATAATAGGATACCAAGAATATGTTACTAGACTCTTGAGTGCTAATTCTTCCACTCTAGTAATTTCCTTCATTAATATAGTATATTTGGTTGGGAGGATTAGGCAAAACAAGGAAGAAAAAATAAGCTAAGAATTCTTGGTTCATTTTATACTATTCATATACCCTAGCACTATGTACCAAATATTTATCAAATGTCCTTTTTGATGTATTGCCAAATGCAATTACTTGACACGGTATCTGCCTGGAGAGGGTGTCCTTGATTATAGGAGGGCTCCATGGAAGACTTCAAGGTGATCAACTCAACCTTCCAACTTGTGAAACCATCATCAAACAATCCCTTTTGCACAATCTGAAGGCAGTAATCTCTAATTTGAAATTTCCCACAACATATGGGACTGGCAAAGTTGAGGAAAGATTGGACTTTGAGATCAGAGTTATCTAATATCGATGCACACTCATTTCATCCCCTTGGAGAAGGGAGATGGTGTATTTACCACAACTTAAACTGTCTCGAGGCATTTTGACGAGGCGGATGGGCTGTGCCTCCAACCCCCTCAAAGTTGTGGTTGAAGAGGCGATGGGATCCCCCTTCATTGCCTCAAATGATAAGTTAAGGGCCTCAAAAAATCTTCGTGGTGCTTCACTTATCTGAAAAGTGTTCTCACTTTATGTCGATTATTCTATATTCACTCTTGAATCAACGAGTCTTTGAAAATGTTATTTTTCTGGATGCTTCTGCTACATCAGTTTGGGATTTGGACGTTAGGTACCAAAAATTAATCAAGGGCGAGGTCTCATATATTAGGATTTTATACGTATAGGTTGAGCATTTCTATGCCCGTGGAGAGGTTTCATATATGTAGAGCTCGGAGGAGAGAGAAGGCGACGATTTGTTGGCCATGCCTCCATGTCCACGGTGATATTTACATCACGATTATGAACAAACACCTTATGTAATTACTGTTACTGTTGGGGTTCATATCCTAGATTTGAGGAAAGGTACGTTAGAAGAGGTTTTCGACCATACTCCCTATTCATTTAGTATGAAATGAGCTATTGTGCTTTTGCCAAGCCGAAGACAATGGTTGACGACTGACTTGTGGAATTGGACTAGTTGATTTCTGGGCACGGCTCGTCGTGTCCGATATAGCGCGTTCGAGAATGTTACTAACTTTTGTTGAAATAATTAATTAAAATATAACTATTTTACAATTATTTGCATACAACATTAGAGATATGCCATTCCCACTAAATAATGTATTTAATCCACACTTAACTATGACAAATTTTTAAGAACATCTTGATTCTATCGAGAGCATCTTTAAATTTAAAGCATAAATTTTCGTACACCCTAACAAACTCATTTAATGTTTTCCATAATTTTTAATTAATATATTTGTACATTTCAATAGCTAAAATATGCAATACAATATAAATAATTTAAGTAACTGAACATTGAAATTTGCAATTCATTACATGCAATCTTTATAAAAATACAAATCGAGTGTATTTGTTGTAGAGAGTCTTATAAGTTAAAATACTCTCAAACACATAACTTTAAAATTTGACTATTTAAAATAAGAGTAATGTTATTTAACATCATTGGTATTAGACCACTGGTCTAGATGACACTAATGTAACATTAACTAATAAGTACAATTAAATGAATCTGTTGACACACTAAAAGTGTAGCCCAAATTACATAGTCCAAAAAGTGATGTCTAATTGGAGAGTTCAGGATAAAGACCCAAATAAGGTTATTGGTGAATGTAGAGGAAGCCCACGAACACAATAACATTATCGCCCAAGCCTGCAAGACACCCGAAATTTGAGCGAATGGAGTGCCTTATGATCGCCCTGAGCGACAACCTGGTTCTCGCCCGAACCTTCGAGTCACCCAGAATCTTAATACATGAGATATTATGGTCATCCGGACTAGCAGTTACTGAAACAGTTATCGAGCAGATTATCACATTCCACGATTTAAGGAGCCCATTTGAAGATAGTTGAACGACAAAGAGTAATGACAGCAGTTAGAGATGGTAGTTCCACGACAAGTTAGCCACCATAAAGAAAATGGGTAGTTAGAAAGCAATCAAACAGTTTCCAAGCGGTTTGTCACGAAAAAATAATCATGGGAATATAAAAGGAAAAAAAGACATAGAGGAAAAGACCCCGAATCAAACACTCTCAAACAGAGAATATATAATTTCAATTTCTTAGATTAACTTTAATTATCCATTTTCAGTACTTGTGTGATTGCGCCCCTTAGAGACATTTTGGTTTATTTTCAATTGTAACTCTCATCAATAAAGCAAGCACCCCTTTTTGGGATTTTGTCTCAAAAAGTTTGTCCCTTACACAATAGTCTGAATTTCTTTTTTTAATTGTTAGTGACAACCCACGCGAAACAGAATCACTTAATTATACAATTAATTTATCATATCATATAATGTCACACACACTGATATTTTAGCACCAATGACGATATATAAAATTATTTTTAAAATAAATAACGTCTCACTTTTTAAAAAAACCTATAAAAAACGCTCTAATCAACATATGTTGCGTTTCTAATGGAATAATTAATTTGTGAACCAAAGCACCACGATAATATCACCTCATAATTTCATTCATGGATGGCGCCCCGAATGGCTCAAGAGTCAAGTCATCCACTAGGGTTCACTATCCAATCAAAATTAAGGTGAACTATTTTTGCCATCCATTGAAATAAATTAACTTAGTCCTTAAGTTACAATAACTTTTTGGCAGTCTTTGTCCTAAAGCATTTTAAATGCACTAGTGTTTTACCTAAAAATCACCACTTCTATAATTAAAAAAAATAAACTAGTCACTCAATTGTGAAGTAGGCTTCAATAAGGAATAATGCCATATGTCCCAGTGGAAATCGTCCACAAGTGATGTGACAGTGTTGCGGTGAAATTATAAGATGTGTTGGCAGCCTTTAGCCCTATTAGACAATCGTTATCCGCAAATTCTTTTTTCTACGTATTCATTTTCAATTATTTATCCACATGATAGAATATTCTGTACGTAGATAGTCATTATCAGCAAATTATAAGATTTGATTTGTTATTTAGAGCGCGTTCGATAGAGATTAAAATAAGATTAAAATTAAAAAACTAGTCGTTATGTTGACTTTTATTAGACGAGTGTTGTCCAATAACATCTATATTTTCAATTTTAATTGAATTTTAAGCTTAACCAAACATGCTCTTAGTTTTTTTTTAATTTTATTCAAAATTACTATTTTACTCATTTTAAAATTTGTCAAAGTCAATTTATCGGGTCAACTAATGGTCAAACTAATAGAAATCATCCATTTGAACCCCAAGTGCTAATTTTTGAAAGGTTTGGAATTGCGGGTGGCACAGAGTGCCTTAAGGTAAAATATGCAAAAAAGTGATAGATTTGGAACCGCTGCTCAATTATCCCAAAACACTGTTTTTGAATCCATGTTCTAAAATGCGCCGTCTAAGCTCCTCTAGGCGCGACGCGGGTCGAAAACACTTCGAATTCGGGAAATGCCCGAAAAATGCGTTTTCCATCTAAAAGGCGGGAATAATGCGCGCCTAGACGAGCATTATCCCGCCTTATCCCCCTTTTTTATGATATATTAAAAAATCTATTTTTTAATATAAAAATATATTTAATGCCTTAAAAATACGAAACACATTATTTGGCTTATTCTAGAGATGTCAATCAAGTCGAGCGGCTCGTCGGCTCGTACTGTTCATGCAAACGAGCCGCTCGGGCTTGTCAAAAAAGAGCCCGAGCTCGAGCCGAGTGGACCGCTACGTAGACGAGTTGAGCTCGTGGGCTCGTGAAAAAACATTTACAAAATAAAAAAAAAACTAAGAAAAATAAAAAAAACAATTTTTTTTTTGACGAGCCACGAGCCGAGCCGGCTCGTGAGCTCGTGGGCCTAGCCGAGCTCGCCCACGAGCAAACGAGCCACAAGCGGCTCGGCTCGTGAGCTCATGGCTTGTTTCTCTACGAGCCACGAGCCTGAGCCGAGCTCGTGGCTTAAAAGGCTGAGGCTCGACCCATTGACAACACTAGCTTATTCTTCGCATTGACACGCCTAAACTTGTGATTCTTGATTCTCGAGTTCGACGCATCGCAACGCATTACGCATTTTAGAACACTGGTTTAAATAATATTTTTTGAAGAATGTTTGATTAAAAGTACGAAAAAATTTTGAATTTACATTTAAAATATTTTATTGTGTGAATATGTAATTGAAAATAAGTATAAGAAATAAATTAAAGTAAATTAAAGGATATCAGACGGGCTACATAGAAACTCTCTTACTCGATCTCATCATCTAACATCATATCATATAAAAACCCTTGCGTTACTTGTCAGTAAGACATCCATTTGATTTAGTTTTCTAGATTCTACATTTAGTTAAATATGAATTATGGGTCTATTTCTCTAGTCTAGATTCTGAAACTAATAATTCTCAACCCATAAAAGAAATCCAAAATTAGGCACCAATGCGAGCAAGTTGGCAATGCAGACCCCACAACAGTAGCAAAAAAGTAAGGCCTAATTAAAGAAGCAATAAACCTTTGTGATAAGCACTAGCACTAACAATCTTACCACCAGCAGCTTGCACTAACTTGTCCTTGTAATCATTCACTTCATTTCAAGCCCATAAAAAAGGCATATCACACACAGAATTCCAACCACCATAGCCATTCAAAAACATGTAGAGAATACAGGCAACTATGAGAAGAAACCTTGGAAACATGAAGAAAAGGTCGCGGGTCGTAGACGAGAACAGCTTCCACAATCTGGATGAGCTGCCACATATCGATATGGAAAGAAGAAGATCTAGAGGAGGATGGCACAGTAATGGTCTGGCAGCTGCTCTGTATTGCATTATACGCACTCCGTTTTCACTGATTTCATGTGTGTTGAACCCTCAGATGAATGGCACTGATGACATGTGGATGTCTGCAGAGCTGCCACGGATTTCAGAGGTGAATCATCTCATGGTTAGAGACAGCATGCGCTATGCCATTTTGATGTGAAAATACTGTAAGCAAACTATGCACACAACATGGTTCAGGAATAGATGTTTGATGCATTTTTGCTGGTTTCCAGTTTGCATCCATAGTCTCATGTACTTAAATCTTGCACTTATCCACGCATATAGGAGTTTAGGCATGGTCATCATAAGCAGATCTCTCTCTCTCTGTCGACGCGTGCGCGCACAATATATACTGTAAAAGGCTGATAAGAAAATATAAGATGCATATTTGATGGAGATGGTTTGGCCTAATGAAAATTAAGCTAATCGAATGCCTGATTTTGCAAAATTCTGTGTTGTAATAAAAGAATTTTAAAGCCAAATAGTTTATTCCTACAACAAACAACACAAACTAAGTGTGTTATGTGAGGGATTGTAAGTAGAAGGTTAAAAGGAGTACATGTTGGTAAATGTATGAAGAACCCTGTACATAAGAAGGATGTCTTTTTTTTTTTTTTTTTTTCTTAATAACCCTTCATTGGCTACTCACGTTTTTTTTTCTTAATAACCCTTCATTGGCTACTCACGTCCCGTTGAAATTTTGCGTGGAGCCACCTCAAGAACTCGTCTCGTTGTAGTTGTTCCTAATTACAAGAACTTCTTCCTCAAGTCATGAGTCGAGCTACTTGTCCCACCATTAGGTAATCTTATCTTGGTAGTTGACCATGGGGAGAGTTGAAATGTTCTTATAGCACTTGACCCGATCTCCTACTAGGTCTTTCACTTCAACCCTTCTACATGTATTGAGGCCGAGCACGACCTTGGCCCTAAGTCATAGAGATCCCCCAGTAACCTTTTCACTGACCCCCTCCAAGCCATATCATCATGTTGAGGCCTGTGTTGCCACATAGCACACTTTGAATAATGATGTCGTAGTTGCCCCTCAGGTCTAAGCAATGCAGTAATGCCTGGTCGAGCTTGATTCTAAAATGGCAATTCATGATGTGAAGGTTGTGACGATACTTGTATTGTGGTGGAAGAAGGCTTTCTCTGGTCGTCACCTTTATTCTAGGCATCAGATAGCTTACGATCAGCAAGTCTTGCTTAAGAGATCATTTCATCTCTATGCATCTAACAGCTTACGAGCTGCAAGATATGAACAAGGATTATTAATATCTTTGCTTTTAGTCAACTCAACAGATGACTTGGAGCTTTCGGCTTTCTTATGTCACTGCTATTGTTCTGCTCGTCAGGCAGTCTTGAGCTTTTGCTCTGCGTGAGTCATCTTTCAAGGAGCAAGATTCGTGCAAGGAAAGCTTTTCATTGAGCTGCAAAACTTAAACAATAGAAGCTTGCTCGCATATGTCAGTTGCTTTTGCTCAACATCACTCTCCAAGCCACAAACACTTGAACAAGTTCACTGATTTGTATACTTTGTTTATGTTTACTCAAACTAGATCTTTACTTGGCCCCTGATCCATTCTCCATCATTGCTACAGAAAATTATTCCCTTCCCTTACCTAGAACACGCTTGTGCTATGTTGATAATGGGAAAATGTTACTTTTCATATCGGAACCCTTTTTTGCATATTTTGTCCGCAGCATTTCAAATCTCTTCCAAGTAATTTCCTTCGAATTCTCCACCATCATGTGTATATAAGAAATAACCTAAACTCGATCACATGGTTAGTTATCAAATACTCTGTTTCGGCATCATCAAAACTAAGGTGAAAGGTTAGGCTAACAAACTGCATTCATGACAATTTTGGAGGCTCTAAATCTTACAGAGACATGTATCATGCAGAAAATATAGAGTTAAATAAAAAAGAGACAAAATTCTTCTAAAATAAAACATATTACTTTTCCAAGTGAAATGGTGCGGGCATGCTACAATCAAAACCAAAGGGTCAAGACTAAAGGTCGTCGAAGATTTGATGACAGAAATTACACATACATACTTGTTATACAAAAATAAATAAAAGCATTTTGTATTGAATGAAGATAATTACACAGTGCAAAAAATGCAAGATAACATACTTTCATACAAGATTCTGGATCTCGATTCTTCCCAAAAATGCTCTCTCAGATGCTCAAACACAGCTTTCTCGCCTGTTAGCTTGAATGAATACTTGTTAAACAAAAGGTAAACATACAGCATACCAACAAACCAATTTTCTACAATCGTGATTACCAATTTGAAGATCAGTTTCCCGTCTTCCATTGAATTTGCTTGCAGCATCTACAGCATTCAACTGAAGAGTATCCAACAAACCAGCATTTTCTCTTTGGCAATTTCCCTTGCTTCCTCAGGAGAACAACTCCTTCAATTTCCAATATCAGAAACACATATTGCATTTTACAGCAAGGTGGCTATCTTGAAAATTTTGATGCAGACACACACTGAGAAAAATGAATTAATTTGCAGATTGTTTTAGCACAATAATTTGGTTTTGATCTTGATTATAAATTTTGTGAATTGGTAAAAATTGCTATCCTAATAATGTACCTCCCCTTTTTCAAGCACATGTGATGCAGATACTAGAATCTTGGAATGAATCCAATCACCCAGATGCTCCACCATCTGGACTTCTTGATAAATTGGAGAAAGCACTACAATTCAACTTAAAACCTGAAATCCAATTACGAAACTACAATATTTTATTGGGAACAACTTCCAAAGCACCATGAACCTTGAATGTCCCTTAAAGGACAGACAAGAAGTGATTATTTCCTTTTTTTGTGGACAACTATCACTGTTTGAGCCCCATTTTTATTTTTCTTTTTTTGCCGAAAATACATTTTGTAACAATGATTTGATGGAGAATGTGTGATTAAAAAATAAGAAAAAGTTCTGAGTTTGCGTTTAATATTATTTTATTTGAAAATAATAGCGACCAAACAAGACTAACTTGCATATTTGCATGAAATCGAGTGCTCTGGAACAATTTGGATGCATAAAAATGTCAAAGGGCAAAATCGAGTTCTCTGGAATTTGGATGCATGAAATCGAGTTCTCTGGAACACTTCAGCTTCAAATTGGAAATAATCAGTATGGCAAAGGGCCCTAAACATTTGAGCGTCTTTTGTTAAGGAGATACAAGATCAGTGAGTAACCCTAATTAAGCTTATTTACATACCGACTCCCAAAGTTGCTTCCTTATTGACAGACCTCCAAGATGTCATCCAGTCATAGTAATGTTAAGGATATGTGTTGGGAAAAAACCCAATAATATGCTTGTGCATTCAAAGGATAATGTTAAAAATCACAGATGCAGAAGATTTTGGTACACTAAATTCCCACTTAAATTCATGAATTCTAGAGATTAAGACCTAAACAAATTTAGACATGAGTGCAAAGAGGTGCCCACACACCAGAATTGGACGAATTCAGTTCATTTTGGAGCATCACACAGAATATTTTGCATTTGTATCTTCATCTTTGAGATACAATTCTCTTTCCTCTAATATTTATTATAAGCACGAATCCTAATAGCCTTCGTTGGACGTCCACAACCTAGATTATTACTAAGAAAAGTGGAATTAAAAGACGATGTATTGGAGGAAATGGACAAGGAATAAAGAAAGTTCGTGTGATTGGAAAATACAAGGGGGAAGATTTTAGCAATGATTGCTAAACCAACTGCAGTTTATGGTACTTATTGTCGGACTAAAGAACAAAGCGCCTATAAGCCGAATATAGAATAAATGATGGATGTATGGCTACAACAAAATGGATGAACTAAGAAAGGCATCTATATCCCAAAAAGTGGACGTGCCGCGAATTGTTAGGCATCCAACGTAAAACTATAGGGGTTACAACATATTTCCTGCGTTTATCAGCGTGCGAAAATGAATACCAACTCATGTAATCAATCATAAAAAAGTGAAAAGTTTAAGCGTAGTTAAAGAATGAACAGTAACGATTAAATCTGCAACTAATACATTTTCAGGATCCTGAGGTTGAAAATCATAAACCAAAGCCTGCAAAATTAGGGCAGTAAAAAATCGTCGGCATTAGGCCATTTGGAAATTGAAAACCCCCCACATATTGTAATGTAAATACTACTAAAATCAAATGAGAGCGACAACATCAGTAAATTGATAGAACCTGAGAATTTAGGAGATGTGACGGGTTTGATTGTGACCATATAATGCTGCAAATCCCAAAACTTGAGAATAAGTAGTTGAAGTAAACAACTGGGCAGGTGATCTTGTCGCTCTCAGGGTAGCGGTGGCAACGAGCCGAGCCGAGCCGAGCCCGAGCCGGGAAAAAAAAGCTCGGGCCGAGCCCGAGCTTTTTTGGACCGAGCCGAGCCGAGCCGGGCCCGACCAAAAAAAATGAAGCTCGGCCTGAGCTTTTGGCCCGAGCCTTAGCTGGTCGAGCTGAGCCGAGCCAGCTCGGGTTTTTTGGTTTTTTTTCTTTTTTCCTTCTTCTTTAACTGCCTTTGCAGGCAGCTTGCTGCTTCAAAAAAAAAAAATTTTTTTTAATGGAGGCTCGCCCGGGCCCGAGCCTGGGCTCGGTAGCCGGGCCCGGTTCGGGCTTTTTCCGAGCCTAGCCCGGGCCGTCCTAGCCTCCGAGCTTTTTTGCCACCGCTATCTCAGGGGCACCGCCGCTATGTATACTTTATCTCTGCCGCTCTTGAGTCGTGACTGTCGGCGTTAAACTCGAAGCTGGGCAAGGCATATTAATGTAATGAATTGTCGAAATCAATAGGCTTCAAGGAGTTTTTCTTTAGGGTTATGCTACAATGCAGATATTGCTAGAAGCTCACCTGATACACACAATGACTTTTAATAATATAAAATTAGCTTATGTCAAAGTACTATTTTATTCTTACTTTCTTTATTTCCAAAATATACCCTATATCTTTTAATTGTTAGATTGTTCAGGATTTTTTCTTATAATTCTCTCGTTTGGATCATAGGTTCTTAGAACTAATCTCGGGAATCTAAGTTTAGTATTTTCTTGTAACCAAATCAAGTATTGTTGTTGCTCGTATCGGTGATACCTTATAGTTTTTAGGATTTTATCACTTCTTTCTGTATTATTTTCTATTCTAAATTCTTCAAGGAATTTCTAATTTCTCTAGATCTTAATTCACTGATATTATCTTGTATTTTTTCAAATCTTTCAATATTTTCTCTTTCATCTTGATTCATCAATTAGAGATTCAGAATTTATACCATGTTCCTTTAATCTTTCTATTTGTTCTAAATATTCTCTATATTTCGCTAATTTTTCAAAAGCTTTAGGTTGATTTTCTTAAATTATATATCCAAAAACAATTCCATCTGAAACTTTATCTTCTATATTTTCGTATTTAACTATAACATTTTCAATCTTCTTTATTTTTTTCCTAGTTTCTACAGAATCAATTCTTATATTATGTTTACAAGCATAATCTATATCACAATATATTTCTTTAAGTTTTTCTTGGCCAACATGAATTATATCTTTAGATTTTTCAACCATACTTAGTAAAAACGAAATATCTTTTTCATCTAAATATAACTCAAGACAATAGTCATTAGATGTGGATGCTTGTGAAGTGTTCATGAAGATCAATAGTAATTAAAGCATAAGCATATAAAATCATGTAAATAACTTACAGTAATCAATGGAAATAACCAGGCTTTCCCTCCAGCATGTTCTTATAGTAGCTTTGCATGTACTTAATCAATTTTCTGAATCAGATGAATATTTAAAATGTTTTGAAATCATTTGGGTCCACAATTGCTTCCGCAAAAGGCTTTTCAATTAAGGTTGCATTTCTCACTCTAGAGAACTAGCCGTGTTACCACAGACGCTATCTCACAGAATTCAGAGTCTCTGTTTTCACCTCTATTCAAACTCTTTTCAGAACAAGTTCTTACTTAGAATGAAATTTTAAAAGATAACTCACACACAAGGCGCTACAATTTTGTTAGAAAACTGTCATTTTCCCTAAAACATTCATCAAAGACGGGTACTTTGGCATGGCTAACATCCATTCAAAATAATATTTTGAAAATCTTTTAAAATCTCTATCTGTACTGTCGAGAAATCATGAGAAACTTAACGAAATCCTTTTATGAAAACTTTGTTGAATATAACAAATTTCATCTTAATATTCATAAATTGAAATAGTACATGTTTGCAAATTATAATTACATACCTTTGGTACTCATCTTATTAAGTTTAGAACTCCATAAGTTATTACCTTATTACAAGTTTTGCTATCTTCAGACTTCCTAATAATATTTCTGAATACAAGTGGTGTATACAGATTACAAAATAGTAAATGATCTGAGATTGTATTTCTTCCAGTGATGTCTTGAATGCCGAACCTCCTCCCTTTTTATAGAGGTCTTGGGTCATTCCTTTGGTGATAAGGAATCTTATCTTTACAGCTATCCTTCCACAATCTTTGTTAGGTAGTGTCATCTTATCTTCGCAGGTGTCTCCCACTATCTTTTGTTAGGTAGTGTTGGCTAGTGGATTGTGACATTTCTCCATAATCTTTTGTCTCCTAGTAACCACAGTTTTTCTTTAATAAAGTGACTTTATTAAAGTAGTGATAAAGGATCACTGTCTTAGCTCCATTACTTTTCCATCCTTGATTCAAAGAATTCCGTAGGGAATTCTTCACTGTTGAGAGAGGCTTGACTCATATATTCTACAACACAATGTTCACAATGGTGATCACTGTAATCCTAGAGTATCTTGCATAATTCTTTTGCCATATCTTCTGATCCACTAACTTGATTTGAGATTATAGTGGATAGTACATTGTCAAGAAGGTACATATCTTCATCCTTTGTCGGGATCATTGCGTTGGAATAAATTATATTATCTTCAGATGGATAGATCCATATCTTTTCTTTCTCAGTAATTAACTGAATTACATGTTCAAATATTTCCTTATACCCTTTTGTTCTTCTGTAGGATATCATATTTATGATATCTTGATAACCATTTTTAACAACCTTTTGACTGGTTGGTAAAAAATATTGATTTGTAAGTCCCAATTTCATGACATTGAACGATGGCTGCATATATTCAAGAATATGATCCCATTCCATAGTTGATGAGTGGAACCTGATATATGTTTGTACTTTTGACAACTTCAGTATATCTTTTTACTGCCTTTCTGATGTCAGTTGACAGTTGGGCTATTTCTCTGAGATTTTTACTGGGATATATACAAAATATATTTCCCAATTCAAAATAATTTCTTATCCAGTTGGGAGCTCCTGGATAAAAATTTATCTTGTTGTATATTTCATAGTGGAGTGTTTTCATCCACTTTCATATCTCGAAATATCAATCAGATAAGATATTAAAGATAACGATAAAGAGTATTATTTCTTCATAGTTTTCTTTTTTAGGTATTTTTGCTGCATGGCATATCTTGACAATATCTTTTGAATCAATTTTGTCAATAGCCAGTTGAGGTAAAGTTTGGCTCGATGAAGAGCTACCTTCACTATTTTTGATATCTCGAATATCTTCCCTGATGAGAATTTTTATATCTTCTTTACCAATAATAGGCTTGAGTATTCCCTGTGAAGGGGTTCTTATTACCTTCTTTTCTTTCCCTTTATCCTCGAGGAAGAACGCTAGTATTCACAAGTCCCTGTGAAGGGATACTAAATTTGGTACAAGTATCTTCTGCCTCAAGGGTTATATTCATTATGTCTCGAAGACTATCTTGTATATTTTGAATTTGAGTTTTCAAGTAGGAAATTTTTATCTCAAGTATCAGACTTTTGTCCTTAATTGTTTTAGCTCTATCCCTGTTAAGATAATCACGAAGAAAGTTAGCTTCTCCTTTTATATGTTCAATATCAAATTTGAAATAAGAAAACCAAATTTAAATTCTAACAATATATCTATTGGCAGTAGATTGATCAACATTATTTTTTTAGAAATACTTTAACTTGAGTATTATAATTCTAATTAAGAAATTTTTTGGTAGTAAATAATTTTCATATTTCTTTACTTCTCACTATACAGCAATGAGTTATTTCATGTTCATCTCATATCTTGTTTCGACTTTTTTGAATGTTCATAATGTATAACCTCCAAGTATCTCAATACAAGAACAATTCTTTTCATATTTATATTCTTTATGATTCTTTTTAACCTTCAATACTGTACCCCAATAATTATCTGATGCAACAGTTTCAAAGATAAAGAAATCTTCTTCTTGCGGAATTATTAGTTTAGCCAAAATCGTTAATTCCTTTTTTACCTTCCTTATATTTTCGCAATTTTGTTCTTCTAAAATCATATTACATTCTTTCTTAATTTTGGAAGAAAATAATTTTTTAACTGGCACAATTTTCATTAAATCTTTCAGCATAATTTAATATACCAAGAAAGCTTTGTAACTATTTTTTATCTTTGATTTTTTCAGGAAATTCTTGAAATTTTTCATCAATATGAGATTACAATTGTAATTCTCCTTCTTTTATAAATAATCCTAAAAATTCTATTTCTATTTTAGCTATCTCTACTTTCTTTTGAGAAAGTGTAATACCATATTTTTTCATAATATAGCAAAATTTCTCAAGATATTCAATATGTTCATCTATATTATTTGAATGAATCAACAAATCATCAACATAAGCAATGCAAAAGTGAGTAATTGGTTTTATTATCTCATCAATTCTTCTTTGAAATATTTGTGGTGCATTTTTCAACCCCAAATGACATTTCATTCCATTCATATTGTCCTAAAGGACTGGGAGGGGGGGCACTAAATGCAGTTAGTGATTTACTTTCTCCTGTAAGTACGATTTGTTAAAATCCTGACTTACAATCAAATTTTGAAAATATTTTCTTGTTTTGTACTTGTTTAATAAGGGTGTCCTTATTAGGCAAGTAATATCCATCAAATTTAGTAATTTCATTTAACTTCTTATAATTTATCACCATTCTGGCTTTTCCTCTTTTTATCTCACTATGTTTTCTAACCATAAAGATTGGGCTGTTATGTGGGCTTTTACTAGGTCTAATCAATTTAGTTTTTAGTAATTTTTTTATCTGATTCTTAAATTCTTTTTGATTTTCTACACTATAACTCATTGGTTTGACCCTCACAATAGTGTTTTGATTGATTAGTTCTATCTTTGCCTTTGCCTTTACCTTATCCGTATTCCATTTTTCTAATGGATTTTCTGAATAGGTTTCAGAAATTTCTTTTTTTAGTTTTTCTAACTTATTTTCTGTTGTCATTTTAAAAACTGTAATTGGTTTAATTTTTTCTGTATTCCAACATCCACCACGCTGGGTTGAGGAACTCTGATGATTAATTGTCTTATATGCTATACTAACAGCTTTAGTTATTTTAAGTGTAAATATCTTATGTGCACAAGGAGTTGTGAACATATATCTATCTACATATTGTGTAAATTGTGCATATTTTAGTAGAAAATTTTGTCCTAATAAAATATCACATCCAATCGTGGTTGATATGTATATTGTATCAACAAATACTTCTCTAAGGGCCTGTTTGATAGGCTATATTTTCCAGGGAAGTAGGAAAATATTTTTCATTTTCCATCTTTTGCGCTGTTTGATAGCCTAAATTTTCCCACCCCACCCGCCACGTCAGCATTTTCCTTGATTTCCTTGAAAATATTTTCCCGAATAGAAAATTTAAAAATTTTCCGGATGGAAAATTATACCAATCAAACACACTTGAAATCATTTTCCCTGCAAAACATTTTCTAGGCAAATCTTTTCCCTATAAAACATTTTCTTTCCGCCCATTTTCCACCCTTGCAATCAAACGCACCCTAAATGATGTTAGAAAAGGTACTTGTGTGGTAAATTTGTTATATATTACCTTGTTTCCACACGTTGTTGTAGCGGTGAACCTTTTTTGAATCATATTTCTAGTATTCGTTTGATAGTATATTTGTTAAATATAAACTTATTGTACTCCCTTATCTAGATAAGCATGAAGTTTAATTCTGCAATGACTTCTGATATTGAGTGTTATTTCAATATATGGACTCATGAGATTAGTATTGATTACTCTTTCCATGATAACAATGTTTTCATATTTTCATCGATTCTTGATATGATGATTCGATTATCATCAATTGTTATTTTCAAATATCATTTGCAAATTTTATAAGGGCTAAAATTTTCAAGGAAGTTCATCCCTAATAATACAGGTGAGCGTTTGATTCCATATAATTCATCTTTACATAGAATTATTTCTTTATTGTATTCTTTCTGATTATCTCCTACAAATATAAGAGAGAATTTTATATATTTCTTTATTTCAATATTATTTCTCAAATAATATTTGAATATATATGGTTCTGATAACTTAAAATATAGTAAATGGCTAACAAATTTAGCATTTACATGACTTTTATCCGCTTTAGTATCTATAAGAACAAGAAGATTCTTCTTGTATCCCTCTTGATTAATATAACTTGTCTTGATATAATATTGCGTGTTCAGCAATACTTAGTTTTCTAAGTTGGCTTACCCTGGAGTCTTGTCTCGAGGGGAATCTTGCAATAAGATTATCTCCTTCTAGACTGACACTATTTCTTCTTATCAATTTTCTTTCAGAATTAATTTATCTTGCTTGTTCGTGAAAATCAAGTATTATTTGTTCTGGTATTGTGATTTCATGTTCTTGATATTTTTTGGGAGGTATATATTGAGCTAATTCTTCAAAGTCTTTATGTATGATAATATTATCAGTTATTTTTCTTAAATTATTGTGATAACTAGTACTAAAAGCAAAACTTGATTTTATACTAATACTAATAGCCTTACTTTTTTCGTAATATTTTCAAGTTTCCAATTCTATAATATAAATTGAAACTTTGGTCAATATTTTCATCAATTAGATTTAGTTCTACTATATATGAATATTATCTTTTGGTAGACTAAATTTCCTACAACAATTTTTAATAGAGCATCAATATGATCTTGTAAGATTCTATTGTCTATGCAATATATTTTTATTGGTATATTCATACATTCTCTAAAGAATCCTTTTACCATGATTTGGATTCCTCATATCTCAATATACTTTAGCTTGCTTCTTACATTTTCTGGGATTTTGGATAACTTTTGTTTTACCCATTCTTTCGTGATTATGGGGATTCTCGCTTTTTCCATTGTATCTTATATATTGATATATATTTCTTTGTAATTCATATTTACAATAGTTTTATTTACTCTTGGTAGTATTCCTAAGAATTTTTGATGGAATACATTATTTTCTTGCAAATCTAATATTTTCTTAGTTATCTCTTTGTACTTTCTAGCATCAAAGGTGATTTCTTGGGTTATACCTTCTATCGAGTCTTCAACTTTCTCAATTGTTTCTACTTCTATTTCTTGATCTATTTATTGTATTTATTGATTCATATATACTATCTCTTCAAAGTTTTCTTCTGAAAATGATGTATCTAATTCATAAATGTTACTGCATTCTCTACTTAAATCTTCAAAAAAATCAATTGGCTCTATATCACTATCATTTTGAAATTCTTCATAGATTTTGAGAGTTTTTACATTTTGTTTATATTTCTTTTTAGAATAGTGAGGGGCAATGTGTCCTTATTCATTACAAATAAAATATCTACATTTTTTAAATATATCTTGGTTTGGGCTTTTTAGTCCAATCTCTTTTCTTGAAATATTTTTTATGTGGTTGAAATTTTTTTTTCTTAAATTTCTTATAGTTCTTGAACTTTCTTTTGCATTTCTTATATGGCTTATATTTCTTTTTGTGACAACCAAATTGTTCAACTTGTTCCTATATCTTTGTAGCAACACAAAGAGTTTCTTCTCATTTTATATGCTTTCTTACTTTCTAAGGGTTCTCTACACTAGATGTCTATTATTCTTTTTGTAAATTCAATCCTACATCCAAGACTATTTTTATTCACACCATCATCTTCTCCAAGAGGCAATAATTTTTCATATTCTTTTAATAATTTTATTCCTCATGGGAATGGTAATTTCATAAAATAAGACCTTAATATATGTTTATTTTCTTGATAATCTCCTTGATTTAATATATAATATATCTCTTCGAATTTACATGTATATTTTTCTAATTCACACATATCACATATTTTCAAATTTTCCATTGCTATCATCAATTCATTATATTCTTCTTGTTTTCTAGTTTCTTCATCTACTATAAATCTATTTCCTAAAAATTCTATTCTTAGGGCTCTTTATAACTTTCTTAATATTTCTTGTATATTTTACTCATTCAAGACATTCCTGTTATCTAATGTTTCAGTTGTATTTTCTCTATATTTTATTATTCTTTTTATATTTTCTGGTGACTTTCACCACCATTCAGATACGATTCCTCTTAATGTATGTTCTATAAATCCAAATGCTGTATATGTTTCTCATTTGTTAAATTGTATAGCTAAGTTTGTACTTTTCATCAATGTTTCAATGGCTTTATCTTTATCTACACAGTTAAGATCTAACCATATCTCTGTTGTATAGATTGGTTCATTATAAGATTTCATTGGATTTATTTCTTTTATGGATTGCTTTCTTATATTTCCAGTGTATCATTTCTGTGTTTTCCTATATTAGTTAACACCATCTTTATTAGGTATTGGTGTGCCATAAGCATATTCATATTCTTCATCACTACGAAATTCTGTTTTTATATTTTGACTAGTTGATGGATTAGTGTTCATTTTTGTATTTTCCATTTTTCAGTTAATTCTTCTAACTGTTTTTTATATTCATTATATTCTTCACCAGTTGATTCTAAGAATTTTTGTTCTAATTCTTCTACTTCTGTAATCATATATTGTTTTATTTCACGATCTTTTCCTTTATCTTTATCTTTTTTGTATTATCCTAAAATCTTGAGGTGGATTAATTATAATTCTATCTTTTCCCTTAAAATTTTTGTCTAAAATAGCATTTCCTATTTGTATATTATATTCTAGATTTTTCAATCTTTTGTGTATATCCTCAAAATTTTCATTTGTACTATTTTTAGGTAAATAAAGATATATAGGTTTCTTATGTTTTTCAACCTTTTTCAAAAATTCATCAATTATATTTTCTTCGTCAAATTCATCATTATTTAAGTTCGTGACCAGTCTCTGATACCTATTTTACCAGGGTGCGCAGGGGCGGAAATTTAGTTTTTTGATCTTTGTTTGTGTATATTCTAAATATCCTTTTAGATGTTTAATTTTTAATCTATTACTTAATATTCTAAAATAAAACCTAACTATTAAGGTATATCTAAGTTTTTTAATTTCTTTATGTAATCTATTTGATAAAGACCTTCTCATAAATAATTTTTTAGAATAAGATTTTTATAATTTTTGGACTTGTTTAAAGTCTTTATATTCTTAAAGTGACTTTGTATGCAATTTTTATATAGGGGTTTTTTGGAAATTAAATTTTCTGTAACTATTCTGTAAGTGAATAGTTCTGTAAGTCTAGCTTTTTTCTTTTCTTTAAGCCCATCAATAATTATTCATAACTTTTTAACAAGTTATGGGAAAATTGCTTCAAAATTTTCACTTTTAAACATATTTGACCAAAATCTCTCATTTATATTGTTCACGATACCAAACCTTTCAAAAACTCGTAATTGAAGTCCAAATGGATGAAAACTATTAGTTGACCAAAAAAATTAAAATTGACCATAATTTTGACTAATTTTAAAATGATAAATAGGTAATTTTACATTTTTCAACAAAAAAATATAATTACAATATATTAATAATTAAAAAAAAAATAAAAACGCTATTCATCACCTCCTCCACTCGTCCCGTCACGCTCCACCCCCCAAAATCAAAACCCTCCAAACATCACCACCACCAAAATCGCCCACATTTTTGAGCTTGCTTATCCTAAAAAAACACCAAAACCAACAATATATTTGTTGACATACAAAAATAATGCTCAATTAAATGAGACTCAATGAATAAATGAGGCCCAATAATTAAGTCAGGCCAAATTATGTGATCCAAGAAATGAAGCCCAGTTAGGAAAATTGAGGAATTGGCCCAAAAAATACCAATGTAAAATATAATGACAGCTGACGAGTAGAGGACTATCATCGCCCAAGCCTGCAGAATACACAAGATCTGAGCGAATGAAGTACCATATTGTCTCTCTGAACGACGGTCTCACGCTCACCCTAACCTTCGAGACTCCCAAGATCTGGATGAATATAGTGTTTTGTTCAGTTATTGAAGCGGTTATTGAGCAACTTTATCACACCTCACGATCCAAGAATCTCGGTTACAAGCGGTTAAACAACAAGAGCAATAACAACAGTTGATAATTGCAGTTCCTTAACAAGTCAGCCATCACGAAGAAAGTGGGTAGTTATAGAACGCCAGCAGTTTTCAAGCAGTTTTACAAGAGAAACGCAAAGGAGTATAAAAGGGAAAAGAAGACATAGAAGGAAAAGAGTCCGAATCAAACACTCTCAATAGAGAATATGTAATTTACTTTCTGTTTGCAAACTTTCAATTTACGTCGTGTGCTTGTGCCCCTTTGAGGCGTTTTGCTTCTTTCCAATTGTAATCTTCATAAATAAAACACTCATTTTTGGGACTTTGTCTCAAAATGTTTATTCCTTACACAATCGTCTGAACATTTCTTTTAATTGTTAGCGATAATCTGCGTGAAACAATATCTTAAGATACGTCTAAAATCAGAGGAAGTAGAAGATTTGCACTAATTGGGTGTAATAACTATATATAATAACATGACTAATAGTAGTAAATAAAAATGTATTCTTTCACACAAATACCATCTTCCACCAAATGATAGGGCTAGTTATCTGATTTCACATGTATCGCTTGTGATTTGAGGATAGCAGTAACAATGGATGCAAATTACTAATTCCTAAAAATGTTTTGTAGAGGTTAATCTGATTTTGTGTCGACGATGGTGCCGACATTGATATTCTTATTGGAGGTTGACCTTTATTTTGATGCGACGGTGGCATCGACATTAGGTGGGTGCGGTGGCACTAACAATTAGTAGTGGTGGTGGTTATTGAATAAAGGAATTAGGGAAGAAAGGGATGGAGTGGAAGGTTTTTTATTTGGTTTTCCCTTTTTAGATTCTGTTTGATTCTCATTATTGTATAATGCAAATGAAAATATAGTCGTTATTGGGCCCTACACAAGAGATATAAATTCAAAATTTATGGCTTAATGTGATGGATAACGGTCATATTTTTCTTTTTATGGATTAAAAATGAGAAACAAATGGATACTTAATTATTATTATACTATAATTGTGCTTTTTTTTGTTGAAAAATGTAAAGTTGTCATTTTATCATTTTAAAGCCCTCGTTTGGACTCCATTAAATTTATAATACATTTTTCTCTCTCTCTTCTTTTTAATCACACATCTTCAATAAAATAATATTACACACAAATCAATAAAAATTCTTTATTTTTCATCCACACATTTTTCAAAAAAATATACTACTCAAAAAATTATAATATCAAATAATAGGAGCCAAAATGGAGAAAAATTAGTCAAAATTATGGTTAACAGTAATTCTTTGGTCAATTAACTATCAAACTAATAGTTTCCATTCATTTGGACTTTAGCTGCATGTTTCTGAAAGATTTGATAGTGTGGGTGATACAAATAAAATGTTTGAGTCATGTTTGCATAAAAGTGAAATATTTAGTACTGTGGCTGCAATTTTTCCTTAATTGTTCTTGTGGTTACTAAACTTATGACCATATCTTCAATTGCTCACTGAAATTTGAGGCATCGGGTTTTGGCTACTAAACTTTGGAAAACATTAAACGTTAGTCACCGATATAACTTCCATTTAAATCCTTTAATGAAATTGATGATGTGGTCGACGAAATGTATATGTGGCGTCCAGTCACCCTGTTAAATTTGGAGATAGTTGAATTTTGTTCACTAAACTTTGAAAAATGTCTCCAATTGCTCAGTAAACCTTGAAAAAAAATCTTACACTACTCACTGGTATAATTTTGGCCGCTAAACTTTGAGATGATCGAATTTTGGCCACTAAACTTTAAAAAAGTTTTCAATTGTTCACCAAATTTTGAAAAACGTCTTCTATTATTCACTGAACTTTGAGATGATCGAATTTTGACCACTAAATTTTGAAAAACGTCTTCTATTACTCACAATAAATTTAAATTCCATTAAAATTTGTTGATAAGTTTTGGATTAAGTTTTGAATTTAATTTAATTCTAACAACAAATTTAGTCCATGTTTGGTAGGAAATTCAACAATTAATTTTAACCACATATTTATAGAATTTATAACTTTTCAACAACATGTTTTATCAACTTTTATCAAAATCTACTAAAAAATTTGATTTTAATCTCGACCAAACATTGGCTTATTGTGTATTTCATTGTAAAATTTAAATATTAAAAGTAAAATTTAATTTAATTTTAATAACAAATTTATCGTATATTTCATTGCAATTAGTAGTCACTTCCTTTGCACAGCTTTGCAAGCATTGTCTATCATAATATTTGAATTTTGCAACGAAATATAAAATAAATTTATTATTAAAATTAAATTAAATCTGAATTTTAATATTTGAATTTTCAATGAAATATATGATAGTTATAACTAAGTTAAATTCAGATTATAATCCAAATTGCAACAACGAATTTTAATTAAATTCATATTTATTGTAAGGAATATAAGACATTTTTCAAAGTTTAACGGTCAAAATTCGACCATATCAAAGTTCAGTGGCCAAAATCAACCATGTTGACGTTGAAATTTGTATGACGATATTCAAACCAACTTAAGGAAAGATACATGGATTTCTTATTGAAATAACCAAGTGTTTACAAGAATGTGATGCAATCCATCTCTTTTCCTAGTAATATGAGATATTTGAAGTATGAGAATATGTTAAGAGTTTGTATATGCTTGTATTCACGTTTCTCCTTCCTTTTGGGGCTGGGATCCCTATTTATAGGGGAAACATGCATGCATGTTGCACCTCCTGTCTTTTCACTGGAATTTCGAGTTGAAGAAATACAGTGGCGAGTGCGATAAGATTGGCTGCCAAATCGGATTCTGTCAGATTACTTTAGAGCATTAATTGAAAGTGGCCGCCAGCATTACTGCATTACTTAGTGGGGGATGCTAACACTTCTGATTGGAGGATAATGTGGGCACTGACGTAAGACCAAGCAGGGCTTGGGAATTCCTTTTAGGAATTGCACTAAGTGTTGCAGCACTTACAACCTCAGTTCGGCTTGCTTCATGAGCAGGGCTTGGGAATTCATTTTAGGAATTGCACTAAGTGTTGTAGCACTTACAACCTCAGTTCAGCCTGCTTCATGAGCAAGGCTTGGCAATTCCTTTTAGGAATTGCACTAAGTGTTGCAACACTTACAACCTCAATTCGGCCTGCGTCATGAATAGGGCTTGGTAATTCCTTTTTAGGAATTACATTAAGTGTTGCAGCACTTACAACCATAGTTCGGCCTACTTCATGAGCGGGGCTTGGGAATTCCTTTGCACTAAGTGTTGCAGTACTTACAACCTCAGTTCGACCTACTTCATAAGCAGTGCTTGGGAATTTCTTTTAGGAATTTCACTAAGTGTTACAGCACTTACAACCTCAGTCCGGCCTGCTTCATGAGCAAGGCTTGGGAATTCCTTTTAGGAATTGCATTAAGTGTTGCAGACTTACAACCTCAATTCGACCTGCTTCATGAGTAGGGCTTGGTAATTCCTTAGAAATTTCACTAAGTGTTGCAGCACTTACAACCTCAGTTCGGTCTGTTTCATGAGCAGGGCTTTGTAATTCATTTGAGGAATTGCACTAAGTGTTACAGCACTTATAACCTCAGTTTGGCCTGCTTTACGAGCATGGGCTTGTAAATTCCTTTTAGGAATTGCACTAAGTGTTACAGCACTTACAACTTCAGTTCGGCCTGCTTCACGAGCAAAGCTTGGAAATTCCTTTCAAGAATTGCACTAAGTGTTGCAGCACTTACAACCTCAGTTCGGCCTGCTTCATGAGCAGGGCTCGGGAATTCCTTTCAGGAATTGTACTAAGTGTTGCAGCACTTACAACCTCAGTTCGACTTGCTTCATGAGCAGGGCTTGGTATTTCTTTTTAGGAATTGCACTAAGTGTTGCAGCACTTACAACCTCAAGTCGGCCTACTTCATGAGCAGGGCTTGGTAATTCTTTTTAGGAATTGCACTAAGTGTTGCAGCACTTACAACCTCAGTTCGGCCTGCTTAATGAGCAGGGTCGTCTTGCTAATGAGCAAGGCTTGAATGATTTCCTTTATAGGAAATTTGCCTGAGTGTTGCAGCACATGCAACCTCAGTTCGTCTTGCTTACGAGCAAGGCCGGCTTACTAATGACCAAGACTTGAATGATTTACTTATGAGCAAGGTTTGCATGATTTCCTTGATAGGAAATTTGTCTGAGTGTTGCAGAACATGCAACCTCAGTTCGGCTTGCGTATGAGCAAGGTCAGCTTGCTGATGAGTAAGGTTTGAATGATTTCCTTGGTAGGAAATCTGTCTGAGTGTTGTAGCAAGTGCAACCTCAGGTCGGCTTGCTGATGAGCAAGGCTTGAATGACTTGCTTATGAGCAAGGTTTGAATGATTTCCTTGATAGGAAATTTATTCGAGTGTTGTAGAACATGCAACCTCAGGCCGGCTTGCTTATGAGCAAGATCGACTTACTGATGAGCAAGACTTGAATGATTTCCTTGATCTTTCCCAGTTACTTTTTTCCTTTGCGGTGGAGGTCGGCGAAAGGCTTTTCTTTCCTCAGTCTATAGAAAGTAGAGATGTCAATGGGCCGAGCCGAGCCAGGTCGGCCTTTAAACCCACGAGCTCGGCTCTGCTCGTGGAGAAACGAGCCACGAGCTCACGAGCTGAGCCGGCTCGTGGCTAGTTTGCTCGTGGGAGAGCTCGGCTCGACCCACGAGCTCGCGAGGCTCGGCTCGGCTCGTGGCTCGTTAATTTTTTTTTTCGTTTTTTAGCTTTTTTTTTTAATTTTTTAGTGTTTTTTCATGTACCCACGAGCGGCTCGTGAAAAAACGAGCCGAGTCGGGCTCGGCTCGCCTAGCGAGCCCGCTGCTTGGCTCGTGCTCGGGCTCGTCTTTTGACGAACCCGAGCGGCTCGTGGCAATGAGCTGACCCCACGAGCCGGCTCAGCTCGATTGCCACCACTAGTAGAAAGACTTCTTCCAAGATTGCGTTCAGAGGTTGATTTTGGAGAAATATATTCGCAAAATTTGTCGAGATACAGCCTAGAGCGACCTTGGTCCCTTCTATCCCTTCTTTTTTCCCGACCTGAGTCCTTATCTATTTGTTTTTCCTTAGTTCGTTGTGGGGATTGAGGACCCTGCTTAGCGTCTTCCTGGTCTGATGTAGCTTCTTCCGCACTTATATATTTCTCAGCGCGGCCCAAGAGCTCGTGATATATCCGAGATCCATCTTCATGAACAGACCACAAAAACCTTGTCTTTGGCCTTAGCCTCGAAAGGACCGCCATAAGTGCAGCGTCGTCTGAGATCTTCTCTAACTCCATAGATTGTTTGTTAAACCTATTCAAATAGCTCTTGAGTGGTTCGATTTTCCCTTGTTTGATGCTTACCAATCTCTCCTTTGGTGTAGTCCTTGCCTTTGATCCCATGATTTAGGTGAGAAATGCCGTAGCGAGGTCATTCCAACTTTTTATAGATCTTTGATGAAACCTTCTAAACCATCACTGAGCTTTGTCTCCTAAGGTTAAAGGGAAAGCACGGCACATGATGGCGTCTCCAGCTCATTGCAACTCTATCCATGATGCATATTTATCCAAATGACTGAGGGGTCTCCTTCCCCATTATACTCGGTTAACTATGGCATCTTCAGCTTTTCAGGCAGTGGTTCTGCCAGGATGTCTTTAGTAAAAGGTGAGTGATATTTTGTAAGATACTCTTCGGTGCCTCCTTTCTTTTTGGCTTCCAAGTTAGCTATGCGCTTCTTGAGAGGGCTCATTTCAGGTTCAGCTTGTTCCACAGGGCGGTTAATGCGAGGCTCAACATTTTTATTTGGGGGTGTCAATGAGTGTTGAGAACCCAGTCTGTTGAAAACACTATTCATTCTCCTGGCAGTTGGTTTCATCGTGGCAGGAGAGCTTCTGACCTCTTCAATTCGATTTTTAGAAGATTCTCCACTTTGAGAACTGGAGAGTTCTTTTAGTGGGGAATCGCCTAGTTCTTTCTTGTTGAGGGGATTCCACCTCAGTATCCTACAGTGGATTTCGAGCTTGTTTTTGCTATAGTCGAATGACAACATTTGTCATTTTTTCGATGGCTTCCTTCATAGCCACCATTTGAGGATCGAGAGCTTCAATGCGGCCTCATCTTTTAGTGTTTACTGGGTTACTGGTTTGTTCGAGATGAGAATGGGATCGATTTTCTGATGCTGAAAATTCGTCCATTAAACACTTTGTGGAGAGATAGGGCTGTTTTCCCAAGTTGGGCCTCCTTCTAGCGCCAAACTGTTGACGTTGAAATTTGTGTGAACAATATTCAAGCCAACTTAAGGAAAGAAACGTGGATTTCTTGTTGAAATAACCAAGTGTTTACAAGAATATAATACAATCCATCTCTTTTCCTAGTAATAGGAGATATTTAAAGTATGAGAATATGCTAAGAGTTTGTATATGCTTGTATTCATGTTTCTCCTTCCTTTTGGGCTTGAGATCCTTATTTATAGGGAAAATATGCATGCATGTTGCACATCCTGTCTTTTCACTGGAATTCCGAGCTGAAGAAGTACAGTAGCTGGTGCGATAAGATTGGTTGTCGAGCCAGATTCTGTCGATTACTTCAGAGTATTAATTGAAAGTGGCCCCCAACAATTAATGCATTACTTAGTGGGGATGCTAACACTTCTAATTGGAGGATAATGTGGGCACTGACGTAAGACCTTTCCATGTGTATCCTCCTGAATGGTAGCCCGTATATCCCGTCAGTGATTCTTAATCATTATTCATTATTTCACCTTGAAGGACTACACAAGCTTCTTGAGTAAGCTACTCAAGATCCGAGCTGACCTCACATATCGAAGCTCATATTAGTATGAGTTTAATGCATGTAAGCGACTGTATTTAATGAGGTCATAGGTCGGAGCTCGCACGGTGATGTTGGATTACACCTAGGTCGGAGCTCGCCTGGTGAGGTCGGATAACAACGTTACTCCCCAGATCGAAGCTCCTTGGTGAGGTCGGATTACGCTCAGGTCGGAGCTGCCTGGTGAGATCGGATATCAACAAACCACTTCAAGGTTCAGTGAAGAATAGAATATGTTTTTCAAAATTTAGTGATCAATCAAATATGTTTTTCAAAGTTTAGTAGTTAAAATTTGACCATCTCAAAGTTTAACAATGTATCGGGACGCCACATGTACACTCCGTCAGCCACGTAACCAATTTCGTTAGAGATTTTAAATAGAGGTTATAACAATGAGTAACGTCCAACGTTTTTTAAAGTCCAACGACCAAAACTCAATATTTTAAACTTTGGTAAGCAATTGAAGCATACATATAAGTTCAGTGGCTATTGGAACAATTAACTCATTTTTAATCATGCATTTCATTAACTTTTTATCAAAATATGCTAAAAATTCTAATTTTAATTGGCTAAATATCCATTTAACAAGAGGTTGTTCCATATTTTGATAAAAAAGTTTACAGAATTATTAACGAGCACGGATGTTCATGCTATATTAAGCGCATATAAATTTAGCAGTTGATGACAAATTTAATTTAAATGTTGAAATATACCATAAATTTATTCATCAATGAATTGATATGTTATTTCATCAATGCTTATTATAAATGAGTATTGAATATTCATTAGATGATTCCTCTCATCTCATTAAAGAAAAATGTGATATGAGAAGAAATATGTAATTGGAGGATTAAAAGAATCAGTATAAACTAGCGAATAGTCGATGGAGGCTTATTGATCTTGACTTTAAGAGTTTAATTATCTAATTAAGCTTCTTTAATTCTCGTCGTTTGTCTTATAGTGAAGTCGTCAATATTAATCGACGAAACACAATCGGTTGGTCGATAGTTGATTAGGACAAAATTAAGGTTCATCTATTGGTAATTGAGGACTAAATTGGCAGGGCTTCTTAAAAAGTAAAAAATTGCTTATAAGACTATCAATATGCTTTTAGGTTTGTTTGGATAGTTTTATTTGTTTAAAAAGATCTTATAGAAGAAGCTAATTAAATGTGATTTTTCGATGATACTTTTTTACAAAAAGCAAAAGCACGAACAATTACCATTACAAACAGAACCTAAGTAATTCAATTAATAAGCCCCTACTTGATTTTACCACAAATCGGAGTTTGGTAAATTTTAATAAAAGTTAATGAAATATGTGGCTGAATGAGTTGCAAAAAATTGAATTTTAAGAAATGAAAGCCAAGCATGACTCAATTTTGTATATATATCCTCTAAATGCACCCCTTCCCTATTTTTAGAATAATGATCTTTAAAAATAGATGGTATGTAATTTCACTAATTTTAATTACACATTTCATGGAATTTATGACTTTTTAACCATATATGCCATTAAATTTTCTCTAAATATGCTAAAATTCTAATTTTAATTTCTATCAAACAGGGTTCTTCTGACCCTAGTATGCCGGCTTCTTCTGAACCTTCTCATACCAGGGCACCCATTAGCATTAGCTTAGGGAGCGCTTCACAACACAAGCTACTTAAGATCCGAGTAATGTTCCTTGGCTAGATGACACAGCTTCAGAAGAAAGAATAGAATGCACCATCAGAAGAAGTGTTGACAATGGTCTTTTTAACCGCAAGGAAGCAAAGCTATAGCTATGAAGGCTTGGGACGGCATTTATAGCCACCGACACTGAAAGGGCTGCAGGCGTAGACATGTCGGCATGGAAGCTCTCACATCGCAGGTATCTGCTGCAATCCGTGAATTCAAGGCGTCTCTGCCATACCAGTGAAAAGTATGCCGAAGAGGTTCAACGGCAAGTCGCCGAAGCTAGTGCTGCTATTGAAGAAGCTGCAAATCGCCAGAGGGAATATTTCGCTGCTGACGAGGCTGCTGCAACAGCTGAAAGCAATAATTGATGCACACCTAGAATTCTGAGCAAATAGCAAGGCACGGGGCTCGCGGAACATATGGCCAGTATCCGAGAGCACGAAGAAGATATAATCAAATGCAATCGGCGAAGCCTCGCAACAGAGGATGAGAAGAGGTCTCAAAAGCTCAGGAATCCCATCGCTACACTCGATAACACACTCACTAAACGACTAAACGAAATACAGCAAGCATATTCAAAAGTAGACGTACCCATACGGAACTACAGGCCGCGGATTTCAACAGAATTCTGCGCAGCAACACAGCCAACTCAAAATCTTAAGGAAGAGGAAACCAAAGCAAAGAGGACGAGGTCGACGAGAAGGCCAAGGTAACTGGAACCAAGGCCATCATCAGAATCAGAGTTGGAACAAGGAACAGAAATGGATTCTTTATATCTTTGTATACTAATCAAGGAAAGGAATGGATGACTGTTGGTACATCGACTCAGTACCAGACTTGGATGACTCTGAAAAGCCTTTGCCGTTCTTCGAAAACCGTGTCCCGGACTCTTTTTGAAAAGCTTAATGGAATGCTGCTTCCGCATTAGCATTAACGAATTGCTCCGGAATGAAAGACAAGCAAATAGGAATAGAATGTAGTCTTATTGGTTGGGCCACTAAGGCCTGTTCCTCCACTGTCATTCTTGGAATTTCCTCGATCTTCTCTTCGGCAGGTGGCTCCGCAGCTCCAGTGACTCCTTCCAAAACTGGTTTTTGTGTAGCCCTTTGTGACTCTAAATTCTATAAGCATGCGCTGGTTATAGGATGGAAGTAAATCGAAATCGGGGGGAGAAAAGCTTCTTCCCGGATAAGGCCATTTCTCTCTCGAATCAGTGTAGCTATAGATGCTGCCTCGGCTACAAGAACTTCTCTAGAGATCGAAGAAGAGCTAGGAGTAAGCTTCCTCACTCAATAACACATATCCCTGCCTGTCTTCCCCCACTTCCTCGGTTTCATTACAAGATGATTCTTTCATGGGTGGGCGTGTAATAAAAGATTACAGAAGTGCACTTTTTTTGGGGGGTACTCGAACACCGGAGAGGGATTGAACCCCCGGGCTGGGAGCCGTGCTAGTTCCTTCATGCAGTCTGGACTGCCCTTCCCCGTCAGAGGGGAATTGTCCATTTCCCCCGAAGATATGGATCGGGGAACCACAGCAGGGGAAAGAGAAGCAGATGAGAAATGGGCATATTGCAATCATTCCTCTATTATCTTTATATTCCCTCTGGTCCACCCGATATCCATTCCTTATGTTTCGGTTGGCCAGTACCAAAATTTGCGTGATTTGCCATACATCCCTCCCTCCTCAGATCCACCCCGGGAAGGTGGGGCATCAATCACTAGTCCTCTTATTCGGAAAACACTTTTTTCGGTCTTAAACAGCAGGTGAAAGCAGGTTGCAGATATGGTTCTGCTGTGTATCCTCCACCATATCAAGGCCAGTTTGGTTTTGTCGATCCTCCTTAGGAACAGGGGAATCCGTCTGAATTAGTTCCATCTCAGGCTCAACAGTTTTGGAATCCTTTGTTCTTTTTAACCTTTGAGGGACAATCCATAGGCGGGTTATCCATGGAGCCGCAGCTCTTGCATAAAATCCGGGTATTTTAATACAGTTTTTTTTTCCATTTCACCCCTCGCTTGGTATTGCATACTTCTCTTATCATGTCCTTTCTCAAGTCGAGCTCAATACAAAGTCTTGCATACTTTATTTATGGCTTTCAGCTTCGTGGTTTTAAAAAACATCAGAGCCCGCAGCGCTAGCAATTGTGAAAATTCTTTATTCCTTCAAGAATTCTGCTGGGAGTTTCGGCAGCTCGATCCATACAGGCACAATCATCGCTGGAGACTCATCTATAAATCCATCATCGGCTGCCATTTTGTTAGAATCATGCATGTTCTTCCGAAAGAAATGTGACCATTTACCCAGACTCTCACCAGGTCCTCTTCAAGATCGAACCTTATTATCACACAGGAATTTTCCATATAGCAGTGATTGAATATGATCCCGTTAGGTTCCATCGTCGGTTTGAACCTGTCTCTAATGAATTCCACCGAGGGCCTTCTACCTGCAAAAAAAACAACCAAGCTATCTTTCCACCAGTCTATGCTTTCATCATAGAGTTTCTCATCAATGTAAAAAACTCTTCTATAAATCTATAAACCAGGAGCCGGGGGAGAGAACTTAAAGGATTTTTCTTGCATTTGATCTATTTTGTAGGAGACTGAACAGGAGATTGATCAACCGGGATGGTCTTACCAGTAGCAGAGGGCCTGGAATCATGTTCACTGCTTCCGGACTTCTGATATTCTGGCTTCTTCACATCGTGTAGGAACAGGAATGGATCCTATCACGATTTCAGCTGCCCTGTCTCCTGCTGGGGGATTGGCATTGAATTCAGCCACAGATGAAGATGAAGCTTTGCCCAGCAGACCCACAGCCATTGGGAATCCAATCCCTTCGAGAGGTCTGCGTCTGGTCCATTTAACAGGTAGGAATTCTATTAGCCTTCCCACTCCCAGGATCCTGGACTCTAGCTGAGGAAGTGGTGTTGAGCTGCACCGTATCAGCTATCGACAGCGACGATCAATTTCCTTTCGGACCGACAACCAGCCCATTCGACAGACCCTCGCCTAACCCAGTTGAGAGGGGACTTTTCTCACTCACCTCCACATTCTTCATCTACTTGACCAGACCGAAATCTCCTCTATTGGGGCTCAATGCAATGTATACAACTCTTTCCCATCAGAACTCCTCCTGCCCTCTTTGATATGCTATATCATCGATGCTTAGTGCCTGTCGGGTAGGGATTGTTTTGGCAAAAAAATCAATTTTCCTAACGTTATTTTCAAAACTTGGGGCCCAGCTGTGAGAGAACTAGTCAAAAATTACGGCTCCATTTTGAAAAAAAAGGGTAGGAATTCTGCTGTCTAGCAGAACCATACATACCCTTAATATAAATGAGCATCGATATTCATTAGATGATTCTTCTCATTTCATTAAAGAAAAATGTGATATGAGAAGAAATATGTAATTGGAGGAGTAAAAGAATCATTTTAAACTCGCTCAATTGTGAATAGTCGATGGAGATTGATATTGATCTTGACTTTAAGAGTTTAATTTTCTAATGAAGCTTCTTTAATTCTCGTTGTTTGTCATATAGTGGAGTCGTCATTATTAATCGACTAAACAAAATTGGTTGGTCGATAGTTGATTAGGACCAAAATTGGAGAATTGAAGCGCGAATTGTAAAGGTTCATTGAGTCTTTTGGTAATTAAGGACTTAATTTGTAGGGCTTCTGAAAAGTTAAAAAATTGCTTATAAGACTATCAATATGCTTTTAGGCTTGTTGGGATAGTTTTATTTGTTTAAAAACATCTTTTAGAAGAAGTAAATTCAATGTGATTTTTCAACGAAATTTTTTTATAAAAAGCAAAAGCACGAACAATTGCGATTACAAATAGGACCTAAGTGATTCAATTAATTAGCCCCTATTTGGTTTTAGGATAAATCGGAGTTTAGTGCATGTCAATAAAAGTTAATGAAATATACGGTTGAATGAGTTGGGAAAAATTGAATTTTAAGAAATGAAAGCCAAACATGACTAAATGTTAAATTAGTAATTGGACAATTGGGCTAGAAAATTGAATCGCACTAGGGTTACGGGTGTGTCGTGGCTATATAAATGTTTGTGTTGGTTACACTATACCATTAGAAGGAACAAAATGTCGAGCCATATTATTATACTAAAACCACAAAATTACAATATTTTTATTCTTTTATATACACCCAGATCGAGTCTCATAGCACTAAAGATTAAAACACAACAAGTAGAAGTTTAAACCAATGTTTTAAAACTGAGCCCGATCATGAACTCAAAATAAGTAAAGATAGTTAAAACATAGTCAAACCATAATATTTTGGTATTAATTAAACCCAAATCATTTCACCATATTTTGATGAAAATATAGATATTTATTTTAGGAAATTCCTCTGTATATACGAATCGATAAATGGGTGGCTTAAGAGATCCTTTATATAATTGAATTGCCCTTCATAATTAAACATGTTGATCTCAAAATATGCTGCCAACAGATGTCGAACCTACTCGTGCTTGCATAATCTAGATCCAACACATAAAGGCGGATAAACGTTCGAGATCACTCCAAAATTGGACGTGGGAGAAGCTCAACGCCACGAGACGTTTCCATTCAGGTTCCGACCAAATATCTGGGATACAGTTGTATAATAATAACCAATCGCTATAAACTCAAATTAAAGATTGCGAATCAATATAAGAGAATAAAACAAGTTGCTCAGAGTATCTAAAGTTGCATGAGTCTTTAATTGTTACATGGTGAGGGTATTTATAGTGTTACAAACGGAATGGTGACCCTTGGATGAAATTACGCGTGGCCTCATCCCTACGGCCAAAGCATCAAATCCTAGCCATTATTTTGACTTCCTAGCTTTAAAAAGCATTTAATGCTCATATGATTATTGACAAGACAAGACACAAATATACTTTTCACTGAAGTCACATCAATAATTCAAATATGATTTCTATAACAAATTCAGGGCCCGTAGAATAAGAATGAAAAATATAGCTGTTATTGGACCACACACAAGAGATAGAAATTCAAAATTGATGGCTTGATGTGATAGATAACGATCATATTTTTCATTTTTATGGATGAAAAATGAGAAACAAACGGGGGCTCAGGATCTCTGCGAGTGGACCGTCACTAGTTGTGGTTGGGCCTCGGATATGCTGGGCCTCTTCGAATTAGTAACGGCCCTCGGAATTATCACAGGGTCTCGGATTGTCCACCTCAAATTTGAGTAAGAGGCCTCGTTTGGGGTAGGCCACATGGCAAAGCTAGTAGCAAGTCATAACAAAACCCATTTTCTTGTGCAAATGGTCAACACTTATCTTTACAATTTTGTTATCAAGATTGTCACTCGATTGGTGTATATTTCCTATTTGACGTACAAAATCGAATTTCAGACTATCCGTTTTAAATCTAAAATAATAAAATATTTTTATATTCAACTGAAATCCTCAAATTCATTCTAATGTCACGTCCTAAATACCTTGATGGCAATAATGGAGGCCAAAAATTTCAATGCAATTTATGGTGCTTGTTATTGTGTGTAAGACCATGTCTGGCAAAGTTTTTGATAAATTTTTTTTTTTTTTAAGTTTTAACAAAAGTTGATAAAATATTTGGTTCAGAAATTAACAAAAATTGTGAGTTTCATAAAAATATGTGAATAATTCACAAGCAACTTTTTAAGCTATCTTAAACCAACACTTAAAATCAAGTAGCTATCAACTAGGAGCTCCCTAGTGTACCTCAATTTTATTATTATTTATTACTAGTGTAACAATACCAATTTAGATGACACTAAATATTATTAAATAAAAAGTATGATTAAGTGGATCACTTAATTTCACTTGTAATTGAACATATCATATAATGTCACATAAACTGATATTTTAATCCCACTTGTATTAAGCTGTTGTTTGGGTTTCATTAAAATTACATTTTGGAAAAAATTGCATTTTGAATAGTAATATTTTGAAGAATGTAGAGTTATTTGTTTCAATAATCACTCAACTTATACCATTGTCATAATTTATTCACTAAACTTCAAAGTACTTTACGGTGTCCATTGAACTTTGCCCATTTGCACTCAATCCATCAACCTCAAAAGTTCGTCATCTTATTCGCTGACGTGGTAAGTTACGACTGTTAAAAAAATTCAACTTGGTCAAACAATTGTTTCATACTCATTCAATTTACACTTGGTCACAATTTACTCATCAAACTTCGAAATGTTTTCCAATGGTCACTCATCTTTAAGACATTGCACTTTATCCATCATCTGCTATGTTGACATTTGAATTATGACCTCGCCTAAACAGTTATTTTCACCTCTTGCTCTAAAAACGTGAAGTTCAGATACATGATACTTGTGAGATCAACTCGGATACTGGATACTCGTGAGATCATCTCAGATGCAAGATACCTTTGAGATCAACTCAGGGTCGTCGTAATCAATGAAAACGTAATGATGACTAAATCTCTACTACACTGACAAACCTCTCAACTTTCCAATCAAGCAGTAACACCTGACTATTTTAAACGTCAGTTCCTTCCATTTTAACCAGTCAGCGATGAACGGTGATTACATGACGTCAGTTCATCATTAATAGACAGTTTAGCAAAATTTGACATAATAATGAATTGGCATGTTGACCTTCACAACTGATACACATCCAAAACTCGGATAAATGGCACACATCTCTAAGACGGTACTGTAGCGATAAGATCGAAGTGGCCAATGTTGTAATCTCCTATTCTATAAATGGGCATGAAATGGCCTCCCCAAAACACAACTTGATTTTTTGAGGGAAAACCACAACAATGGCACTTGTCTTCTTAGATTTGAGAGATACACCTTAAATCATCGGGAGGTGGATGATGAATAGAGTGCAACATCTCAAAGATGAGTGATCATTGTGAAACATTTTGAAGTTTGATAAGTAAACAGTGACCAAATGTAAGTTGGATGAATAATGAAACATTGGTTTGGCTGCGTTGTAATTTTTTAACGATCATAACTTGTCACGTCAGTTTTTCATTAGCCACGTCAACAAATAATGTAACAGATTTTTTAGGGTGATGAGAGTGTATAACAAATGGGCAAAATTCAGTAAGTACTGTGAAGTACTTTGAAATTTAGTAAGTAAACCGTGACCATGGTATAAGTTGTGTGATTATTGAAACAATTAATTTGAGAATTTGTATTTAAAAAATAAATTTTTTTTTTTTTTTTTTGGGGCTTGCATTTAATATTTTTTTTTATTGAAGAATATGGTTGAAAATAAAAAAGAGAAAAATGTACTTTTGGTTATTGAGGCTCACACGGGGGCTAAATAACATTATTGCGAGCTAAATCATATTTTGGATCGTAGCCATCCCTAGCTAAAATGAATAAAAAAATTCTAGTAATTGTTTGGTGGGAATTAAAATCAAAATTTTAATGGATTTTGATAAAAATTAATGAAATGTGTGGTTGAAAAATTGAATCATATAAAATATAGGAAAAATTGTAGCTACTTTACCAAACCTTTTATTTAGTAACATACTTGACCCAAACATTTTAATTGTGACCACCATGACACCAAACCTTTTTAAAAATTCGCACTCAGAATTTTGATCGTTAGTTGATCATTGAAACAAAATTGACCTTTTTTGACCAATGTAGAAGGGATAAATGATACTTTTATATTATTTCACATAAAATAATCTTGTAATGATTAAATAAAATAGAAAAAGAAGAATATTCTTCGTCTTCCCTCGCCTCACCGCCCTAGGCCCACTCCTACCCCCACCCTCCAAAATCGATCCGGAGAGTCAACAAACCGCCGCCATCTCATTTGATCAACACCACCCAGAAGAATTACATAAATTTTACCTAAAAAAATGTCGAAAACTATACTAATTTCTTCGAACATCACTATGCCCTTGTTTGCCCCCCATTATATCTCATTACATTACATTAAATTTTTCTCTCTCTTCATCTCAACCATACATTCATCAAATAAAATAATAATACACACAAATCTAAAACTTTTCAACCACACATCTCCCATAAATCACTATTCTAAAAATTTTCAACCCCCTTAAAATCTATAATAATGGGGGCCAAACAGGGGCTATGTCAAAAAAAAAAAAAAAAATGATTTTCTTCCACAAATTTCTTTGAATTACCCATGTCCAATAGACCACAGTTGAATCTTATGTGTTCTGAAATCATGCTTTGTAATTATCACGCTGACTCGACTATTTTCTTTAATCCTTCTCCTAATCCAAATCACCCATGACCTTAATTCAACCGACAGATTCAATTGGAATTTTGTGATTGATCAATCAATTTTATTTTTATTTTTTAAAAAAAATACTCCATCCGTCCCATATATATAGGCTGGATTTGCTTTTTTTCTTGTCCCAAATATATAGGCTTGTTTCTTAATTGGGAATGTTATGTTTTGTTATTTTACTAATATACCCTTATTTAATTTGCCTAGTTACTAATTCCAACAATAATTTACTTCTAGTTGTTGAAAATTAAATAGGGATAAATTTGAAAAGTTCTTGATAAAAATTATTGTTCCAATAACATTAAATAAGATTTTTTAATTCGTGTGAAAAATGAAACAAGCCCATGTGTAGGGAGGTGGTAACAATTATAGTGTAGGGAAAGTCTGCCAGTAATTTTATGCAACATTGGAATGAACACTAATAGTGCTGCCTTGATACCCAATATATTTGGCAACAATAATCCCTGCAATCGAAAGATGGTGGAAATTTCTCTCCGGCCGGCATTCAAGCCTGCCGCTGAGGAATGGTGTTCGATTATTTGTTTCAAGGGCTACTTCTCCTTCTTTATCTACCCCAGAAACTGACAAGAAGAAAAAGAAAGGATCAGCAAAAAAGGAAGAATAAAAACAAGGAACAAGAAGAGGACAAAATACAAGCTTCGATACAGCAGCAGCATGTCACGGGACTAGATTTCTTACACTAGAAAAACTAGACACCGTGCGGCCTTAACGCAACACAATTCCCGTCCCTACGAGAAAGCGCTAAGTCAGCCTTTCGAAGCCCCCAAAATGATTCAACCTTGTAGGCTAAATCAAGACAAACTTTGAGTATGAGATTTGAAGTAAAGACAATATCGAGAACAAGTAAATTTGGGGAGAAAATCTCTCTTTATATAAAAACTCCTCAACTCCAATGTAATCTACAATGAATCTAAGAATTATATGAATAGCATGAATCCTATAAATTGCATGCCTTCCAACAATTCTCTCAACTCACATATGCTACTTGAAATTCTAATGGAATTCTAATGTGTTAAAGTGTAGAAATTATAATGGGACTACATCCCTATTTATAGGCAAATCCCATGTAAACCTCCTTAGATTTAATGGTTAGGATCAATCCTCATCAATCCCCATCCAAGGGTTCCCATTGGCTACAATTTACCTTAAACCTCCTTAGACCAAAGAGGAAGCAAAGTTGGACTTTGCTTCTTGCAAGTGGGATTTCTCTACAAAAACCCCATGGGATAAATGTCCCTTTCATAGTCATCAATTTGGCTTTGGCTTCCTCCCTTGGCCTTTCTTCTTGCAAGTTGGTTAAGTAACCAACTTGGACAAGTTTTCCCAAAATATCCCAAAATATCCCAGCAATCTGCCCATGGTATTTTCCTCCAGAAAACCACCGGTATGCTGGGATTTACTGCCCATGTCGCGCCCATGTCACTCCCCATGTCAGGCAGCCTACATTCTATGTTGCTGTGCTGCCTGCGTCGTGACGCGACTGCAGTCTGTGTCTGGCCATGTCCCGTCGCGTCCCGGGTGCCGCTCGTACCGTCGCGATGTCCTGGGCGTTGCCTGCCATCCGCCTGTGACGTCCTGGACGCTTCCTGCAATCTGCCTGCGTCCTGCAATCTGAATGCCACGTCACCCTGCGTTGCAGCATCTGCCTGCGACGTCACCTGCGTCGCAGCGCCTGCCTGCGACGTCACCCTATTTTTCCAGCCATCACCGGGACATGAACCCGACACCATGGACACCGGTCATCTCCCCACAAAATTAGGTGACACCGGCATCGCCATATACCTTTGAAGTCTAGACCTAATCAACCATAGGTCTACTTCATTTTCCCACTTGGTGCCATGACATTCCCGTGTCATGCCCAATCTCATATCACTACCATGCGGTCCGTGACAAGCAGCAGCGGCCAATTTCATCGTCTTCTACTCCTTCAGTTTCAGCAATAAAGAGTTCATTGGATGAGGTGAATCCAGTGGGTTTGGGGCGACGATCTAGGCAAATATTTTTAATGAGGAGTGAGGGAAGTTTTCTGGGAGGTGGGGGAAGAAGAAAAATCTCCTTCTTTTTTATTATTTTATTTAATTATTATAAGATTATTTTATGTGAAATAATATAAAAATACCATTTTATCCCTTCTACATTGGTCAAAAAAGGTTAAACTTTTTTTTAATGATCAACTAACATTTAAAATGGATGATTTGAACAAGTGCGGATTTTTAAGATGTTTGATACACACAAATGAAAAATTTGAATCAAATTTACTACTAAATGAAATGTTTGGTATCGTGAATACAATTTTTTCTAAAATATATGATTAAAATAAATAGTTGATTTTGACATAGATCCTGATTGAGCCCCAATTTTCATGAAAAATGTATTTTGAAATAATATATTGATAGAGAACCTATTGTAAAAAAAGATTTTTTTTTGAATTTGCATATAATATTATTTTATTAAAAAATGTGAATTCGAAAAAAAGAAAAAATATATATTTTACAAATAATGAGGATCAAACAAGAATTATGTTTAGTAGAATGAGAATGAAAAATATAGCTGTTATTGGGCCCCACACAAGAGATAGAAATTCAAAATTGATGGCTTGATGTGATGAATAACGATCATTTTTTTCATTTTTATGGATGAAAAATGAGAAACAAATGAGAGTTAAAATCTGAATTTTAACCCCTATTTGGTATACATTTTATCAAAATACATTATTTCAAAGGATCATGTTACACTCACAGAATGATTTACAAAATGTTTTACCAACTCGCCACTTGGCGCCCCACCATTGGAGGGGCGCTTGTAATGACAGGCGCCAAGTGGCGAGTTGGTAAAACATTTGGTACATCTAGATTTATCCTATTTCAAAATTCATTTTTAACCACTCGTTCTTCAATACAATAATATTTTTCATTATATCAATAATTTTTCCTTATTTTTTAACCACATATTTTTTATTATATTACTATTTAAAATACATTATTTTCAAGATAATATCCATATAACGCAACGTTAAATTTTATCCCCACGAACAAAGTGTGAAAATTAGTAGTGTGTCTTGACTCGTGAAGCATTCATGGGCGGAGACTGAAGTTACAGGTTAAAAAAAAAAAGGGTCAACGACTCGTAAAATTTTCAGAAAGAGTAATCTGATAGTTTGATTCAGCAATTTCCCCAATTCTTGTTACGCAAGCCGATAGTTTTCTCTACTCCGTATCCAAGCCCAGGTAATTCGACAATTTCTCTCTAAATGCACCTCTTCTTTTATATTTTTCCGTTTATACAAGTGAAGGGATTTCAAATAGAAGCTTCCAGCTAGAGAAAATTAACTGGGAAAGAACACGTAAGTCAAAATTGGCTGATAGCAGCATAGAGAAATCAAGAAAATAGATATCAGAAACAGTGACAGCTTAGAGGTTTCGCTTATTGAGTTTTGTTTGTTGGGTTGCTAAATTGGCTGATAGCAGCATAGAGAAATCAATAAAATAGATATCAGAAACAGTGACAGCTTATAGGTTTCGCTTATTGAGTTTTGTTTGTTGGGTTGCTATCAATTTGCAGGGGAATATTGTGAACTGCAAAATTTGACGTGGGCTTCTGATGAACCCTGTCTTTTTTCACGGTAAGTTCTCACTGAGATTGGATTCTTCTACATCTCAAAAGAATTTATTGATTATGTTTTTCATTTATTCTCATTTTATTGGGATTCATTTCTTCATGTTAATATTAGGATTGTATTAGTTTTTCTTTGTCTGTTGGTTTGATACAGGTGTAGTGGTTCGACTTGGTTCTTGTGTTTTCTGATCTGAATATTTCCAAAAGTTCTGGTTTTGCTGTGTAAAAAAAATAAAATTACTCGAATGTAGAATGCTTGATGAAAATGGCTATATAGGATATGCCATATTAAAAGATTCTGTAGTTCCCAAAAATATATTGAAGGTGGTGCAGATAGTCTTAGTGTCGTAAGGAGCCTAGTAAGTTTTGTGGCATGATATTTGGCCTCTGAATTCGAATTAATGAAAATCAATTTAAGTTTAAATAATTAAAATTGTTGTAATAGATGAAAGTTGAGCTTGTATGGCCTTTCTATTTTCCACGCTCAAGTAGACTTCTACTAGTCCGGTGCTTCAAATTACCAGCACGAACCAACCTCCGAATTAATGTATAGCTTATACACTCTATTTTTCAGTTGAAATTAACTTCTTCGACGGGAAACTATTGCTACACTGTCGATGTTAAATGAATCTTTGAAGTACCCCATCGAGTCCTTTTTCTCAATTCTAAAGACGCACCAGAGATTGTCTCAGTCGAATTGTTCCTGGTTTGCTTCATTTATCTTTTGATACTCCACTTCCTTAATATGGTAGCTGCCCTTTCATTCTACAGTGACCAGGGCTGAGCTGTCTGTGACTGACAGGGAATGCAAACATCACCATCCTCAGGCCTGGCCCTGTCCAAGGCAAACTAGGCCATTGCCTTGGGCCTCAAGATCTGAAGGGCCTGAAAAAAAGAAACAAAAATTCCAATAGCTTAATAAAAGTTTTTCTTTATATTTCTTTTAAGTTGTGCTATTTAGTCCTTTAAAAAGCAATAACAAAATGGGACTAAATAAGAGGCCCAAAGTATTTGGACACTTACATTTTTGATTTAAGGAATAAAATAGACATACAATTAAACTACTACTTAGTGCTATATCTTTTTTTTTCCCTATCTACCAAAATCTAGAAAAAAGTCAATGCAAAAAATAAAAATTTTAAAAATATTCCCTATAATTTTTTTGCTAAGCTTATAAAGTTTCTTTAAAATTTATAAATTAATTTTTATGAAAATTAAAAATAAGTTATTTATTTTAAAATTGTTCATTTCATTTATATTTAATAGTAGCGTAACAATTTATCGCATAGGGCCTCATACTTCTGAGGATCGGCCCCGACCATCCTCCTCCTTCTGCCCTCTTTATTGAAAAACTTTATTAAATGATGGCCACGACTCTTTGCTAAGTACATGGACTCTCACCTGGTCAAACCACATTAACGCTGGCAAGAAACTAAAAAATTCTATATCTTTCAATGAACTTTTTGCATTGTTGCTACATCTTCACTACATTTCATTGTAAAGTTTTGATTATAGTCTAATTCAAGCCATAAACCTTTCTTAATCCGATAATACTTTTTAACAGACATATTTAATATTACCTTGCTTGGTGGTTGATTTTGGGTCTTTATTGCGTATATTTGGGCGACATTTAGAATAGGTCTGACTAACAGCCTCTCAAATTTCCCTTGCTGTTGAAAGAAATATGCATGTTTTGCTAACTTCTGGTTCCATTGAATTCCACAACCAAGTCATGACATGGAATCCTCAGTCCAAACTGTAAATTTGGGATTTTGTTCTCTTGGTGCTGAGCATAGCTTTCTCTTCCCTTTTAGGAATGTTTTCAAGAGCTCTGACCAGATAAAAATAGTGTACTCATTGAGTTGAAATGAGACTTGCCGATTTTTGTATTCGCCTGATGACAATGATGGAATCGACATTGCCGGGGTTGGTTTTAGAGAGTTCTGAAATTTTTTATTCAAGAGGATGATAATTCCGGGACAGGGTTGAAGATTACTTTGTTGGCAAAGAAGGCCGTGCAGTTCTGGCCATTGAGGTCAAGTGAAAACTGGTTGAAATCGTAAGGAAAACCTAGAGCTCTGATACAATGTGAGCAGGCTAATAACTTAAATAAAGATCTACAATGAAGAAACGGTGACTAAAAGAGAAATCTGCTCCCATGAATCATGGGAAAGTAAGAGAATAAAATATTAACAAATATGTATAAATAATTTCAGGTGCAATCAAGGAATATGTACAGAGAGGAAAGGGTTTGTCAATAATTTCCACTCTCAACATTAGTTGAAGATAAATCTAATGCTTGTTTGTTACTTAAGAGAATTTATTATTTCAAGCTGTAATTATTCCATGATTCTTTCTAAGTAGGAATACCATGAATTACTTTGCTGAGGTTTTCTAATATGAAAAATTACTGCAATATATGCTTCTTGATTCATAAAATCGACCAACATAATAATTTATCGCTATATTAATTGCTGGAATTGTGCTTCACTGCTTTACTCATGTTTAAGAATGTCTGTTCTGCCTTCGAAATCACTAAAAAAGTTTCTTATGTTTTCACTGGATGCTTTTTCTCTTTGCAGCATAATTTCCTCCTATTCGAGTTTTATCCAGTAACGTTGGGTTCTGATCCTATCTAGTCTCTTCCAACAGAAGAGTGAACACGTATGCTTGTTTTAGTTTGAAGTATTTATCTAGGATATTGTGGAGTGCCCAGTATGGCAGATGTCAGTCCTAGGACCGATACTTCAACTGATGCTGACACTGAAGATAAGAATTTGAGGGTAATGTCCAAAATACTTCTCCAATAAATTATGCAAAAATTCTCTCTTTATTATACATACTTATATACTTATTATTGTGAATTGATACATAGATGATCAAGTTTTCATTTTCATTGTACATATTTTCCCCATACTCTAGCTTGACAAGCTTGCGTTATTTGTTATTGCTTTAATATTAACATTAGTTTTTTGTGTAGTTTCAAAACGCTCTATCACAGGGTATGGTAGCTTCTGATGGCAGCGATAAGTCCAGGGATCAAAAGGTTTGAAATTTTACTAAATCTCATGCACCTATATTCTTATTTCTGTGTAGATGTATAATCTTGACAGCTTCTTGCAGACGCTCCGCAGGCTCGCTCAAAACCGTGAAGCTGCGAGAAAAAGCCGTTTGAGAAAAAAAGTAGGTTCTCGTGTTGTGCACATTATATACCTTCCACTGTTTTGCTTCGAATTCTGGTTACCGTTTATAAATGAACGTTGTCTAAATCTACTACGAAAATATCTGTGCAAACACTTTTTCAGTTTTCATTATAATCAGGGTTGAGCTGCCGAACTCGCTGCTCTATCTTCCTTTGCATGGTAGGTAGTTTTTAGCAATTATTGCAGTGTTTTCAGAACTGGAATGTACCGAACTGGCGATCCAGTCCTGTTAGCTATGGTGGACTGGTTCACAGCCGAGTTGGTCAAACCTGCCAGAAACTGACCGGGTTGCTGTAAAACCGGCAGTGCAGTTTGATAAAATTGGGTGGGTCCTAAAACATGCTCTCACAATGCTCGTGGCATGTTTCGAACCTGGGTCATTTGTGTAATAACCTAAGCTCATTCCCACCAAGCCAGCTCTAGTTTGATGTCTGCTTATCATCTAAAATTTAGATAACTGATTACTAAAATATTTATCTAGGCAAGTATTTCAATTTTTATAGCCATAAAAAATTGAAAGAATTTCTTAATTAATTAAAAGTACTTTCAGTTTGCACCTAGGAACAAATTCATGATTGCTATAATCAACTTAAACCAGTTCAAAACTTTTAGTTTGTACCAAAAGGCTAAAAAACTAAGAAAAGTGCATGGTTACATGTTCCAAAGGATTGAAATTTATATGATTATTAAAAAATTTGTTAAAGAATACTCTATGTTAATAACTGTTATTTCATTTTGCTGTTTATCTAGATCCCTGGATTTAATATGAAAATCATTAATATAATTTGGAAACAAATATCACATCATCTCATAGAATTCTGATGATATTGATATATTAATTTCGATATATATTGTATACATTAGAGGAAGAGAAGTACTGCCATTGATTTTGTAAGTTGATTATGACAAATAATATACATGGGGGAAAAGGAAATTAGAAATAGAGGAGCAGGGATTGAGATGATATACATTGGAATATATATTACCAATCTGTCTCGTGAAATTGCATGACAAAAGGCAAAATAAATGAAAAATAAGTAATAATTGGACGTGTCTATTAAATACTAAAGAAAAATGGAACTAGAAAAATTAATATGTCATCAATTTGATTTGGAGAAAAACAAAAGAGGGAAAGCTAAACACATTTTTCTTCTTTCTGCAACATGGCATACCTTAATTTTTAAGCTCGAAGTTGTATTTGTGCATAATCTTTATATTTAACAACATAATTTGTGTTGGGATTTGATTAGAAATGTTGTCAAAAAATGTAGGCATCGAAGAACAAAAGGTTCATGCCCTTCTTTATCTTTAAAGATAAGGTTACCTAACCATCCAACTGCTATTCCATCTCCATTATCCATTGAGCCCAGCGTCCTGACCTGGTTGATGGGCTGGTTGGGTCTGATAACTGAATTATAGTAATGTGGCTTAAACAACTCCCATAATCCTATTAGGATATGTGTACTGTAAAATTTATATTGGTATTTTTGATACATTAGGATATTTTTCAAAATCAACATATAAATATCTATGTTAATATCTCTGAAATAGATGTGTACTTTCATCAGAGTTTGTTTCTGCATAATAGCATATTAGTTTATTTGTGTAAAATCTACAAGTGAAAGAACTTACAAATTATTTATCAAATAAATATCAATTCTGTCTGTAATATATGCTATCTAATTTCTAAAGTCCATTAATGGTACGCATACCCAATTTAAGTACTTCACTCCACATTAGAACCCATGATAAATCTTAATGGCTTGATTCTTCTACTGGGTCCAGTAACTATCATATAAGGATTTGGGTCAAGGACGAAACATTGATGGAACCTAGAGGTAACCAAGCAGCAAAGTTTGAATTTGATTCACAACCCCACCAACTGACCACCTATCCATATACGCACAAATTGATACATGGATCCAAGGTTTAATTATCTATTGGGGCTAATCTATCAGCTGAATTTTACCCATTCATATTTCATTTAAAATCTGCGTTGCTAGTGTTTTCATACACCATAATTACCCATTCATATTTCATTTAAAATCTACGTTGCTAGTGTTTTCATTTACCATATGCATGTATACATGTCATATTGTTTCTCGTATTTCTAACTTTTTCCAATGCTGAAATCTCTCTGTTTATTCCCTTTTTTCTATTGGTCGGTGGATTATTGTATTTTGTTAAAAAACTAGTACGATGCATGATCAAAAGCGGAAACAACCTTACTTTGCATCCTAAAGGACAATATATATTCGATCAAAATACTTTGACAAAACTGACTGGATATCGAATAATTTCCTACCTCTCTAGAGAAATCCCTCTACCATCCATCCAACATTTAGCATTTTACATATGCATTGTGAAATTGAATTTCTATGGGTAATTTTAGAGCCTTAATCTCTATTTTAGATGCCTTCTTAAGAGATGCTAGTCCAATAGAACTAATGTGTCATTTGACAATGTCATCAACCTATCTTATACTTGTGTGTTCTGTTTTGTCATATTGGTCTCAGGCTTATGTTCAACAGTTAGAAAGCAGCAGAATGAAGTTGACACAACTTGAGCAGGAACTCCAACGAGCTAGACAACAGGTTCTGTTCTGTCTAGTTACTGTATTTATGATTTCCGTCTGAAATCCTATTTCTAGTAAATCTTTGTTGTTTCTCAATTTAGTGAATATATTTTCTTTGCTGAAGGGCATATTTATTGCAAACTCAGGAGAGCAAGCTCAGTCTATGGGAGGAAATGGTATAGTTATCATCTTTTTGACTATCTAACTGTGAATTTCATATGAAATGGTTTTGCTGCTCAAAGCAGGTATAAAAAATTTTTCCGTTGTAAAAAAAATTATTTGCCAAAAGAATGAGAAGAAAGCTGCAAGAGGGTCGTAAAGAGGAAACATATTGTATGAGGTAGTACTGATGGACTGAGAGCATGAAGAGGTTCAGGAAATGGTTAAGCGTACCTTCAGGCCTGGTGGTTGAATAGCTATTGAAATTGAGCACTAAGTTTAGAAGGGAGTAGGAAGTTTCAGAGAGGGGACATCCTTCTCTGAATGAAGAGGTTGATGGTGATATATAACGAACTCCATGTATTATGAATTTTTATTTGAAAGAACGCTTGGGAATGAAAAATGAATGTATTAAAATGTGTAAAGCAACTAGCTCTATTGAAAGTCAAAATGATAAACAGAACATATTGCTAAGGACCCATGCTATCAATTCATCACAGTAATTGTTTTTTTAAATTTTGAGAATAGATAAAATAAGCTACTTTAGTGGAAATAGTTAAATATATGAAATCCTGAGAATGAAAGAGGAAAAAAAAAAAGAAGCAAAGTTTTCACTGTTTTCAGGAGAATAACAATTAAAATATGAAAATGAACATATCAGTGACTAGTGAATATCAAGGCGTAAAGCGTATAATTATTCAGTTGATGGAGCAGGATTACAAGTTTATGTTGTGTGCTGGTAGTTAAACTTGACCTAAGGCCTATCCTTTGCCTGAAGGGCTTAACAAGCTTGTTCTTGAGGAGTTACATAAATACAGAAAATATTTTGAAAGTTCCTGAATCAGATTTCTGTGCTTGAAGGAGCTGATTGTGAGTTCAGTTTCTTGCCCCTCCCATTAGAACGAGGAACTTTGGCGAAAGGGTGAATATAAGAATTGATGGGGAATATGAATTAAGTTAAATTCCAGAGAACAGTCTTCGTACTTCCCGCATTCTCTATTTTTATTATTTCTGATGTTTGACATTAGTTGCTTAAATTTTGGCTTCCCCATCAAAACATCCTGAGACGTACTTGTAATAATTTATGTCAACTTGGGTCCTTCCCCACAAGTTAAATGCTTTTTTTTACAAACCATAATTATTTCAGCGACTTTGAGTTCCATGGAAATATGAACTGCAAAGCCTATATATCTAGGTGCTTTGGCCTTTGATGTTGAATATGCACGCTGGCTGGAGGAGCATAACCGACGGGTTAATGAGCTAAGAGGTGCAGTCAATCAACATGCAGGTGATGGTGAACTTCGCATAATTGTGGATGGCATCTTGGCACACTATGATGACATTTTCAGGATAAAAGGGGACGCTGCAAAGGCCGACGTCTTCCATATCTTATCAGGCATGTGGAAAACACCTGCAGAAAGGTGCTTCCTCTGGCTTGGTGGTTTTCGTTCTTCTGAACTTCTTAAGGTGAGGTTCATATTGTTTTATCAGTTTTTTCCCCATTAGCAACTTGGGGGACTACATTTTTTAGATGATTCTCCATGTTCTCGCTCCTCCCTTTCTCTTGGGTATGTCCACTTAGAACATGGTATACCTTTTGTAACGACCTAGTCTCTATGCCCAATCCCGTTGACTTATTTACTGTCCGCTATGGCTGAGTCTAAACCTTCATAAATTTTTATCGCATCTCTAAGATTCAAACACATGACCTCCCCTCAAGAGAGACTTAAACTGAATCCTAGTATCAATTGGACGTAAGTCCCTATTTGGTATAACTAAACAGATAATAAAAATTTAAGTCAAAGTCAACAATTAATTTTAATCACACATTTTATAGGATTCACAAATTTTATTGACTTTTCACCACACATTTCATCCACTTATATCAAAATCTACTAAAAATATAATTTTTAGTTAAATCAAACAGGGGATAAATCTTTTTCTACTAGTGACGCATCTTATATAATATTCAATAACAAGCATGAATTATCAGGATTCAACTTGAATTTCTCTTAAGGGGAGGTCACGTGTTCGAATTAAATGGACGCGATAGAAATATTTGAGGAGTAAGATGGGGTTAGGCTCTCCTATAGCGGACAATATATAAGTTAAGGGCTGGGACATAGAGGTTGGGTTCGTTACAAAAAAAAAAAACACTCATTTTTTTGACAACCTTTTGACCTTACTAAGAACCTTTCCTGATGCTCAATATGATTTACATATATAGATATTCACGATGCTTCTATGTACTCTACTTGCATGTTATTTTGGTTCTACTGTGTTCATAATCCTTTGTTGGATATTAGGATTTCGTGTATTTGAAGGGCATTGCGTTTTGAGCCCAGTCTCTCTATTCAATTTAAAACAATAAGGTCAAAGAGGGTATAGCTATTGGATTCTCTGTTGTTTTTGTGACTATACTCTACCTTGATTTAATTCTCCTGTCCTTATTGAGTGGGCAACTGTGCACATTTCATTTTATATCCAGGAAAATGATGATGATTTTCCGGAAGTAAATTTGCTTGGTTCATATCTTTTTGCTTGTTTGTTTTGTTTTTTCATGGTTACAATAGTTAAGTGCCCACCTTTTGTACCTGTTCTATTAGTTTTTAAAACATTGACCTGTCTGGTTGCAGCTTCTTATAAATCAGTTAGAGCCATTGACTGAGCAACAGTTAATGTCAATAAACAACTTGCAACAGTCCTCTCAACAGGGTGAAGACGCCTTGTCACAGGGAATGGAAGCATTGCAGCAGTCTTTGGCTGAAACATTGGCTGCCTCACTCGGCCCATCAACAGGAAATGTTGCCAACTACATGGGTCAAATGGCAATGGCTATGGGGAAGTTGGGAACCCTTGAAGGCTTCATTCGTCAGGTTATCTTTTTGCTCTTTGTACCTTTTGTTTCCTGTTATCAATCCTATCCCCTAGCCAGCACCCGTCTCCTCTTGCATTTTATTTCTCCACAACCCAACCACCCAATAAGAAGGTAACTGAACAGGGACAAGACTGTAGAACATAATAGAGATCATCTGGGGCTCATGGGTCATATTGACACGTAAATGTGAGAAATTCTGTTGAAATATAATTTCCATCTGTGTATGATTTGATTAATGATAGCGAGGCGTTACTTGTATTGCAGGCTGACAATTTGCGGCAACAGACTTTGCAACGAATGCATAGTATATTGACAACTCGGCAATCAGCTCGTGCTCTACTTGCCATCAACGACTACTTCTCTCGGCTTCGAGCACTTAGCTCTCTTTGGCTTGCTCGTCCCCGTGAGTAACGTCTCCCCGTTAATGCAACTTGATTTGTATGTTTGTTGACAATGTAAACTTTGGAGGCAGCCAGGAGTCATCAGACGGTTTCAGTGAATTCTTCCCCATCATCATCATCATTCCTGCAGCTTCATCTCATGTTGTATAACTTTCATTTTCAGTTAGTTGAAGTAATTGATTTACAACCAATGTTAATATATTTAGAAAAAGAGAAAAATGGTCAGATGGATGAATATAGTTAGTTTAGAACATTGTGGTTAAGCTTCACCTTTTCTGAAGTAGTGAGAAAGACTTTTCAAAATTTGATCGACTATTTATTTCAATTGATTTAGATGACGTTGGTGTTTTTTCACAAATTTTAGTGAGACTCGGGTGCTTTATCATGGAAAGTGACACCTTTTTAAATCTTATCCGGTTTTAAAAAGTAAGAAAACACATATTTCACAGCGCGCTGGTTTTAACGTTTTAATTCTTTCAATTTAATCCGTAGTTCATTTTAGGAGGATGCTAAATTTTCCTCTTTTTGCTATATGCTCATTTCGGTTTAGTACACAAGTCTCGTTATTTGACACGTTACCGATGATTTATCCAAAATTCAGTCCTTGACCAGCAAATAATTAAATCAAATCCTAACTGGCAAAAACCCACGTTTCAATCCCACCTTCAAAAAATGGTATTGATATGACTCAGGCAAAATGCCGCTTTCGAGCTAAGATTGGTTTTTCATTTCCTTAGGTATCTAGTGACTTGCGATTATTCTTGAACTTGTATTGGTGGAGAAGAACTAAGCTGCACAAGTTTTCGCAAATTGTCATACCCAAACGTGTTCATTTGACACCTTAGTCTTCCTTTGGCCCACATATCTTTCCTTCGCTCCAGTTTGAGTCTCCTCAGGGTCAATGAGGTGAGTACTCGGCCGTAAACCTCAGGGCCTCGTGAAATTAGTCGAGGTGTGCGCAAATTGACTAGAACACCCACGGTTATAAAAAAAAATAAATATATATATATCTTTTCTTCGCTCGCCAATAACAGAAAGAGGGGCCGATGCTCTTGTTGCAGCTTGTGGCCTTGTCGATTGAGTTACACGTGATCAACTAAAAGATATAATCGACCTAAATAAAACTTATTTTCCAGGCTAGTTCCAAATGGTGTTCATTCTTTTAGGTCTTATGCGACTGATTATAAAACACATTTCAAGGAATAGGAAGGTAGATTTAAAAACGAAAAATGCAGATATACTCGGATTTCAGGCAAATAGGAGCTTTGTAGCCTTGCAATCGTGACAATAAAGTGAGAAATAGAGTAAGAGACGTACCGATTCTCTTTTTAAACCTACTCCTTGTAGGGGTTAGGGTATAAAAGTTATTTTCCCACAGTTAGATCTTGTTGGTGCCACCTAAATAGTGCATAAGTGATGAACGTTCGTATATTGCCATTTCTCTGTCCGACCTCCCCAACCCTTCACTTTGGTGAATTTCTTGAATATTCTAACTGCTGCTTTAGAACATTTCCAAAAGAGTCATTATTTTTAAAGAGCATATTCTACAACTTAGAGATCGTTTATAAATTTAGAGAATAAAAAAAGGGAACAATACATTTATAAGGTATTTACTTTACACCTTTTCAAAAATACAAAAACAAGTTTGAAAATTCACAAATCAGGTTTTTTTAATTTTTAATTAATAATTAATGAATTACTAAATCAATTTATTATTAAATATTTAATTCTAATTTAATATAATTACCCCACCCCACCCCATCTCCACCATCCCAACCGACTTTCCGATCACCACTCTTCTCCAACCGACTGTTCCGGCGACCGTTCCGACGACTTTCCGGCGATTGATCCGATTCCGACGAATATGTTAAGGTCACAGATCTATACAATTTGGTCACAATTCAAAATTTTTTAGGTCACAATTCAAAATTTTCATAGGTCACAATTTGTTTATCGGTCACAACCTAAAAATTTAAAAGTCACAATTTTTTTATCGGTCACAAATCACAAAATTTGTAAATCACAATACTTGTTTACGGTCACAAACATCCCATTAATTGAACATAAATTATATTTTATGTCACAATTTAACAAATTATTGGTCACAATGTAATTATTTTTAGGTCACAAAGTATTTATTGATCACAGTTTATCTAATTCATTGGTCACAAACTAACCAAATTATTGGTCACAAACAACCTAATCATTTGTAACCACCCCAAATCATTTGTGACCACGACTTCGCCACTTTCCCCATTAGCGGCTCCACCACTGTTGCCGCCCCAGTAACCAAACAACACCAAATGGACCACTGAAGCCACTACCAACAACAAAATCGCCGCATGATCAGTCGCAACCAACACCCAACAGATCGAAGCCTCAACCGCACCTAATGAAAATAACCACAACCACCGCCACCTGCACCAACCACCGTCGACCACCAAAACGCAGCAGACCGCACCCTCAACCACCGCCAACCACCAAATCGCAACAAATTGCACACACCTACTACCGCCACAGCCTCCACCACCTCGCAGTTGATCGCACACAGCCACCACATCTGCCACCACCAAGTTCGCGACCCAAAATCACCACGAAAATCGCGACCCAAACACTCCTTCACGCAAAAAAAAAAAAAAGATCTGCTCGCAAAAAATGGATCTGCACGCACAAACACCCCTCCACCACTTGCGGTGGCTTCACAGAGAAGGGGAGGAGAGAACGGGAGGAGAGGAGATGAGACGGCGCATCGTCGCCGCTTCGAGGTTTGACAGGGAGGAGAGACGGCGACGGGGAAGAACGGCAATGGAGGATGGGTGAGACGGGGGAAGAACGGATGGCAGGAGAGGTGGTGCAACTATCGATCGTCGGCTTAGGTGCCGGCGATCTGGTGCGCCGGCAGGTGGTGGCGGCGGGAATTGGGAGAGAGGGGAGAGAACGGATGGTAGGAGAGAGGAATGGGAGAGAAAATGAGAGAATTAGGGTTTGAAATGGTATATGATTGATTAAATAGAAATTAATTTAAAAATTATTAAATAAAACCTGATTTATGTATTATTAAAGTTGTTTTTGGATTTATGAAAATGAAAGTTTAAAAACATGTGAGGGTGTAATTTCCTCATAAAAAAATTTACATACTCCAACGGGCTCACTCAAACTCACTATCTATTTTAAAATGTTAATTTCAAGAGTCTACTCTAGCAAACAGGGCTGGCTCTGGCCAAAGGCAAGTAAGGCCACTGCATTGGGCCTCAGATTTTAAGGGCCTCTAAAAATAAAAAGCCCCTAGCCAAAAACCCGTCAAATTCCTTAACGTCTTATTCTCGGCTTCTCCAACAGTCTCTCACCAAATTCCAATATATAGCGTCGTGGACGGTGGACTAAAGGATTTGGGGTAAGCTATCAATCACACTCAAGAGACTTTATCCATATGTGTTTGCTTTTGGCTTTTGTATTCTCAATTGAATATTGATGTTTTATACTGAGAAAGGGACAATAAAGCTTTTCTTGTGATTGATTTTTATTAAAAATGTTTGTTTAGAATTCTGGTGACTGGTCATTAATGATTGCCCAAAATTGGACTTTTATTGTTTGTTTAGTGATTTTTGTTTGGACTTTTACTGTGCCTCAGTGCTTGTCGCCTAGAGTATTGGTTCCTGTAATAATATTCTAAACTGAGAGCAAGAAGTTGCAGTCCTCAAGCTTGCAAGAGGGCCCCCTCCAATTCAAAATCGAAGGTACCAACATTTTGTTATGGGTCTTTCTCCCAAATTTTTTACGAGTTTGGTGTTTGGATTTCTCGATTGGATTTTGAATTGTTAACTGATAGTGATTTGTGGTGTTGGAACTGGGTTGTGGGAATGGTAATGGTAATGGCGTTGTTGGGGGAAAGGAAGAGCTTGGTGACGGTGAAGAACGGAGACGGGAAAAGTGCTCAAAGGTTAGAGACGAAACGCGCAATACGCGTAAAATCACAAGGGTCTCAAATATAAAGGTTTTATTAAAGAAATGAAAATGTCAAAAAAATGTAGCTTTTGATTGCTTAATCATATTCTAGAAATGAGAACGACTTTCCATAAAAAAAAAAAAAAAAGAATGACTACATCAAACATTGCATTTAATACAAAGACTTTTCTCTCTGTTAGTTACTGAATATAATTAATATCACATGCAAATGAGAACGACTTTCCATTAAAATAAAAAATAAAAAATGAGAATGACTACATCAAAGGATGGCAACGGGGGCATGCCCCCCGCCCCGTTACCCGATTAAGGCGAGGCGGGGCGGGGCGGGGCGGGGCGGGGCGGGGCGGGGGCGGGGGTAAGTCCTTTCCCCGTTTATTTCCCGTTTAAATTTTTTTTTTTAGTTTTTGATAATTTATTTTTATTGTTCATATTCATTAGATTTAGATAAATAATTTTAGTTGCTATTTTCTATTAGAATTAATGAAAATTTTCATTTAAATTATTGAATTAAATTTTTTTTATTTTTTTAACGGGGCTGGGCGGGGCCCCCGTTAGGCGTCCCCGCCCCGTTACCCGTTTAAGCGGGTTTTCCCCGCCCCGTTCGGGACGGGGCTCCGCGGGTATCGGGTTTGTCGGATTTTTTTTGCCATTCCTACATCAAACAGTGCATTTAATACAAAGACTTTCTCTCTCGGTTAGTTATTGAATATAATTAATATTACATGCAAGTGAACAGAGAGGAGGCAATTTCCTCATAATGGGAAGAAAAATTGTGGTTCCCACGTCTTTGCCTGCCACTGAAATTCCATGAATGGTGGAATCAACTTTAAAAAGTTTTAACACTGCAGTGGCAGTCAATTTTCAAGTGTGAAAACGTAGGATTACGAGAATAATATCAACTTTTAGGAATCCATGTCGAAGACAGTGGGATGAAGATTAAATGTGAGAATGTTAAATCCTATGCTAGTCTAATTTCTCGGGTTGTGAGAGAAGTTTTAGTTTGCTACTCTATTTTTTGAATTATATAAAGTCTTTTTTTTTAATATAAAAGTGTTTCAACAAGGAGAATGCGATCCTTACCGAGTATGATCCCTAATAACCCTCCATATATCAGTGTTTCCCCAAGGATAACACGGTCCTTCTCAGTTCCTGCACGCCCAAGAACTCCGAACAGGCTGGACGATGCACACGCACATGAGAACAACAACTACATATAGAAATATATGATTGTGAGCATCCTGATGATTTGTGAAATTGGTCAATGATATTACTGATAAAAATTTCCCACTCTTAATGTTATTTGCAACAATCATACATTCAGATAATCTTACTTACAGTTCTATCAGCCATCAATTCTATCCCCAACAGATCCTTCCTGTTTTATTTACTTATTTCTCTCCTTTGTAATGCATTGTTTTTCTTTCAGATATAGATATGTTTTTGATTAATTTACAACAAATAATATTTTTCAGAGCTTAGGCTTTATTCTATCCCTTTCATCTGATGGCCCAAACAACTGATAAATCATCAACTGAGAACCAGTTCACGAATTGAGCAGCCTAAGAGTACATCTCCCCCATATCACCTTTAGGTGTCTACTCCATTGGTGGCATGGTAACTATTTTGGTCAAAGGCACATTGTTGGACCAATGCTTAGCAATTGTGCCACTTTATATTGGCGAAGCCCAGTCATTTATTTTGGACTGCTGGCCGATTCAATGATCCACTTGTTACCTCAAGTATTCACAGTACAAATTTAGTGTTAATTTGGAAAGAATAAAGCTGGGTGGCAGGGGCCAAGGCCCCCCACCAATAGGGGCGCCATGTGGCGCTCCTGGATGGCCAGGGCCCATGTCGCCTTTGCCACATAGCAGAACTCATTTGGAAATAGTTGAGATGATGACATGTGGCAACTTTATGATCGTTGATGAAAGGGCTTGGAGGATGCTGCTTGTAAATAGTAATTACTTCTCATTTGATAGAGAACTTTTTGTCTCTTTTCTCTGTACTCTTCATCCTTTCTTGGTGGCAGATTTTCTCGCCATCCTGTTGTACAGATGCTGAGTGGTAGAATTGTAACAGTCGAATTAAATATGTTTGTGGTGAAAATTTTTATGAAATGTTATTAAGTGTAAATTCTGTAAATTAAGTGGTATACTATGATGTACATATAGCAGAACTCTTCTTGTAGAGGTTTGATGTAAATAGAGAGTTCAAAAGTTTGTATATTATTCTCGGTGAACAGAACTGGTTACTTGATATAATTTTGGTTTCTAGGAGAGTTGTGAGGGGTAACTATATCGAAGAGCGTTTCTTGGTGAATTTTGACCGATCCTCTCAACTCACCATATGACGTGTTTTGATCGTTTTGTGAGTGTTATGCCCTAGGTCCAATCAACTTTGGACATAAACACTTTGAATATATATAATCAATGCATATATATGGCAATATCTATTATTTAATTGAATTAATATTCTAATAAATTAAATAATATAATCCGTAGATTCAAGTCTTGGTGATTTGTTAATCACAAGGAGTTGTGATTGTGAGATACAAATTACATATGATTGAATCTTAAATCGTCCTTGGTCGAAGTAATAACGAGATATGGATATCGTTATTACGGATAGACTATCGCGTGTGGCATTCTTACTTGTGAAGTAAGTAACTGATCTCACAAGCTAAAGTGTGGTGACATTTGAATGAACACGTGGACGTTTTGTTATAGAACAAAACATTGGAGACCCACTGAGAGATTCCACATGGATAACTATCTAAGTGTTAGTGGTTAATAGTACCTTATATGAGGGCAGACATACTTTGGTGGTGTTGGATGTTGCTCTGTCAAGGGTCGCTAATACAGTATCGTTCGGGTATGTCAAGAATCATATGAAGGTTATGAATGATCAATAGAGGATTCGTCACTCTTAGATAGTAAGAGATTATGATCTACATTTTATCCAGTTAAGTTAATTATGAAATCCTTGGCCAAGGTGAACTCATAAGTCGGAAAAGAGTTTTCGACGTACATTGACTTAACAGTGGGATAAAAGATATGATCGATAATTGAGATTGACACATATCCATATCTCATAATTGATCGGATCATATTGACGAAATGATTATAGTTTCACGGTAAATGAACAAGTTTGGTTTTGTAATGCTACGTGATATTTCCCGTCACATGCATTGCCCTGATACATTGCTAGATGTCAATCTGGGACAACGAAAGTGAATTAGTGATAAATTAAAAGGGGCGTTTTAATTTATCGATTTTGATTAGATCAAAATAATAATTCACGTCGTTCGGCATCGTGATTGGGAACCTAATGGGTCACACACAAAAGAGAATCAGAAGAATGAGATTTACCAATTAATTAATTGACAAGTGTTGGATAATTAATTAATTGGGTTGTTTATTAATATGCCTGAATTAATTAATTGGATTAATTAATTTATGGACCAGATTTAATTAATTTGATTAATTGAATATTGGACCGGGTTAAGTTTAACAGATGGGTCGAGCCCATTTGGACTTACATTAATAGGCTACTAGGGTTTGAAAGTATGTATGGAATTTTCATTATTCTTGCTAGCACAAGAAAAGAAAACCCTAGCCGTCATTCTTATTCTCTGTGTGGATCACCATTGGAGGTTGGACAATTGGACAGCTTGGATTGCAGATCGTGATCATTGGAGTTCAAGAAAAAGCAAAAGAGTTTGTGGAATTCATCAAAGGTATCATTCTCATCACAGTTTCTATCTAAACACATTGCAGATCCTCGTTTGGGAATTGAAAATTGTTTTAATTCCGCTGTGCATGTTAAGTAAATTCCCAACACGTTTATCATTTTTCTTCTACTTTTACCATTTATAAAAAATAATTATTTTCAATCAACTTATTTTATTCAAAACTAACTTGTAAATAAAAATATTAACTAAAACATTCATAATAAAAAAAAATTACTTATAAAGTAAAAATCATTTTAGAGTAAAAAAAAAATTTATATAAAAATTCATTTGAAAATTATTTAAAACTACAAAATTTACTTATAAAAGTAGAGAACGCTAATTTAAGATTTTAAGTAAATATTTAATTTTATTTAACTTTTTAACTTGAAATTCTAACTAAATGAATTATATATATATATATATATATATATATATATATATATATATATATATATATTATTGTTTTAAAAACTTCCATAATTGGTAGATAATAAATTCACAAGCATGATTGGACCGTTTTAAAAATGTATACTTTAATAAAATGCTCATAATCTCTACCTCGAAACTCTCAAGCAGACCCTTAGATGAATCTTGAGATGTTGATTTTGCATAACCAAGAAAAATGATGACATAGGACAGAAACATGAATAATAATAAAAGGTTCTTGATCGTAACAAACGAACGGATGTTTGCTCGAAATAAGAAATAAAAATTATGTTGAAGAATTTTTAAGGAATAAACTTAAAAGAGCTTTTTTTTCTTTTCCGTGTATTAGGACCTTGTTTGATCCCCATTTTTTTCACAATACATTTTTTCGTCTCTTTTTTTTCAATCACGCATTCTCCAATAAAAATAACATTATACACAACTCAAAAAAAATTCCTTAATTTTTAACTACATATTCTCCATCAATCTATTATTCTAAAATGCATTCTACAAAAAAAAAAAAAAAAGGTGGGGTTCAAACAAGCCCTAAATAAATAAAAAAATGTTGAATCTAAAATTTCAATTCAAAAAAGTTGCAAGTTTTAAAACCCATATTAATGAGCTCTTTTACTTGGTAGAACCTATTATTTCAGGCATTTTTAGAAAATATACCTAAAGTTTTTTTTTTAACCTGTACTCAAATTGAAGTTATACTCATCTCTTATTTTTTGTTATGTATATACCACATTTGCTATATGTTTTTTTATTTTGTAGAAAGTAATTGTTTAAGGTTACGATATTTGAAATTATTCCTTTGGAGAAACAATGGATAAAATAAAGCTATTATTGAAATCATGATAATTTTCGATAAACGTATTCAATAGCTCTTGAATAATCTCTTCGTGAGTAGGTTATCTATCAAAGTATCATTTTCAATAAAATAATTTAAGAGATGGTCGGCATCTATCACATTTTTTTAGCTTGATTATAAATGGTTTCACGTTATCAATTGATAAATTAATAACCCATCTAAATTAATGATTTTTCTCGACCCCAATATTATTATTTTATAAAAGTTTAATTGTACATTTGGAATAGAAGCGTGTGCGCGCGCACACACATTATATATGATGTGGTGATTGTACAAGAAAGTGAAATCCACGCGTTAAACTATCGATCATTTTAGACACAATCACTATAAAATAAAAGCGGCAAAACATTTGCACGCCATGTGTCACGATTTCCTATTGTCGTCAAAATTCAATTTTTTTCCGCCGACTGCAACTACAACATCCCGACTGCCATACTTTCTGTCCTGTCTTTACCCTCTTTTTCCTTTCCCAAATTTCACGCCCCAACACCCTTTAATTCCTCCAGCCATCATCGAGATTTGAGTTCCCGAAACCCTGGCAATACTACCGCCAAGAATCGCACGATAATGAGTGCCAGACTGGTCGTCTTCAGCAGCGTTATGAAGGTGGCTTTCACCTCATTGTTGGGTATGTTTTTCACCCTTCCTCTCTCGATATACATGCAGAATGTATATGTAGCTGTATTCGGATTTAGCCCTTCCATAATGTGTGGAAATTGATTTCAGTTTTGTTGGGTTTTCTTTTTCTTATGTTTAGAATTGTTTTGTAGGTTGTTGCAATTGAGTTTTATTTGACTACAGAAAGTTGTGAATTGGGCATGAAATTCTCAATTGTGTTTTGTTTAATTCCTAGAGGAATGAGTAAAAACATGAGTTTTGGTAAATATTTTATCTTATAGGAGTTTTATCAACTGGTCTTGTGTAGAATTGGAAATAATTGATAGCAAAATGGTGCAAAGTCAAAACTTAGAGTTGATTTTTCTATATCTTGTTTGTTTCTGGTTTTACTTTTTCTTTCTGGCGTTTTTTGAAATTGGGTTATGAAGTATTTTTTTTTTCTTATTGATTATGGATCATGTATTTGTTAGGGACCTGGAAAATTTGTATAAATGAATTGGAATGGGATAGTCTTTCTCTTTAATCCAGTTTTTCTCCAGTTTCTTAGGTTTTTGTTCTATTGTAATAGAAAAAGTGTGTAAGGTTAAAACAAGAAGCTTCAAAAGAATGAAAAAGGGTGGAGAGAGTGGATACCGTTCTGTCGAAGTTGTCTGAGTGAGTGTTTGGGCTAGACACACGGTGCTAACAAGAGTATTAACCATTTGATAAAATGTTGGATCTAGCAAAAAATTAAAAAAAATCCAGACACCGTGTGGCACGGAGGTCTCCGTTCGGTGCCACACGGAGACACTTTGCGCACACGAAGACCTATCTCCGTGTGAGTGTTTGGGCCAGACACACGGTGCTAACAAGTATTAACTGATAAAATGCTGGATCGAAAAAAAATAAAAAAATCCGGACACCGTGTAGCACGGAGGTCTCCGTGTGCGCACAGAGACAGGTTTCCATGCGCGGAAAAAGACCTATCTCCGTGTGCTCACATGGAGTCTCCGTGTGCGCACGAAGAGGCGTCTCTGTGCCGCACGGAGACACCATGTCTCCGTGCGCACACGGAGACCTTCTCCGGTGTTCAGACACTTTTTTTTTTTTTAATTTCTCAATGGTTTTGGATACAAGTCTTTTTTTTTTCTCAAATAACATTTCCTTTCGGGGGTGTTGCCCCCTCGACCCCCGCGACCTGACCGGGTGGTCGATCCTCGTTAGGGGCGTTGCCCTCGTACCCCCACGAGGAGCACTGCTCCCTCGACCCCCGCGACCTGATCCCCATGGGGCTTTGCTCTCGAGCCCCACGAAGGGCACTGTCCTCGACCCTGCAATCCCGTTTCGAACCGGTAAACCATTTGAATAACAACAATAAACAAATAAATAAGTTATGAAAAAATATATTCTCTCCAAACTTCCAAACTAATAGAAATCTCAATATTTTCAATCTCTAACTTCTTGACGATTGGATATATTGTTTTTAGGAGTTGGTCGTTTTGTTAGATTATATGATTAAAATGACACAAAAATAACAATCAAATTTCTCATCATTAGAACTTTAAACTAATGTAATTAGGTTCCTAACACAAACAACTTGTATCTAAACAAATAACTAACTAAAATGTGCCTAGCATGAGTAATTAACTCTTCATTTCAGCTCCTAAAACATTTACAACCTAATATAAAAGAAAATTATTAAATAATTGATTATATTTAGTTAAGAATACATTTGTGACGCAATTAATACCAAATCTTCATATGAAGAATCGAAAAGATACAAAGAATATAGACGACAAGTGACTTCATTCGAATTAACTTATGAATATCTTTCATGTTTACGAATGAATTTCTATAAAATTTACATATATTTATTTTCAATATTAAACAACTAACGTGCAACGCACGTTAACCACACTAGTCTATTTAAACAGATCAATTGTATTAAGAATGCAAATGTCTAAGACAATAATTACTTCCTTGATTTAAAATTTTGGACAAAAATGCAATGATCCATATTTACTTAAAAAATGTTGATTTTGATGAGGAGAGATACAAAGCCCGTGTTTGACAATCATTATTTAGAGAAAATTGAGTTTTGAATGGTAACTTTTTGGAGAATATGTGGTTAAAAAATAAGAATTTTTTTTGAATTTACGTGTAAAATGTTTTATTATGTAAATGTATGGTTAAAAATGAGTACGAAAATTAAAGTATTTTAAAAAAATGGTTGTCAAATGGGGCAAACTATGATAGGGATGCATGCGGAATGTGGAATTGTATTTATATGTGACGGATTTGTAATTGATTCTAAAAGTTTTTTATGGCGAAAAATTAATGACTATGAGACCACGTAGATATAAACATTGGTTTTAGATAGACAAGATGTGAGACATTCCACCATTATTTAATAATGTTTGAATAATGCTATTTGTATATATGGACTTATATAATGATTTACATACAGATAATGTATCAAAAGAAAGTGAAGAAGTTTTTTTTTTGTAGTTGAAAAAATTCTGAATCAAGTATATTTTACTAAATTATATGTATATAAATTATTATGTACATGTAGCACAACCAGCCAACGGAAAAGCTACATTCACTCATGTATAAGAATAAGTTGATAAAGTCCAGAGTCAGCTCAGGGGTGTTCTGTCCGTTGGTTTGGACATTGTCTCTTACACTTGGGTTACCCTCCAGGTTTGGTATTCCATTACCACTGTTTAAATTTGTCATTCCATTACCCCCCCCCCCCCCCTCCCCTCTGGTTTGAAGTAGATGGTCAAAAAGGTGGTTCTACCCCTTGATTCGCACCCAGGACCGGGGAATTATGTCCCATAATCGTCCTGGCCTGAAAATGATTCCTTATACTTGGCATAACTGGTTGACAGATTTGGCCTACTAACTTATTCATGATTTCGTTCAAAGTATTCAATTGTTAGGTCATGTTGTTATAGTGTACATTTCCATTTTGAGTAAACATTTTCATATTATGAACATTCTGTAAATTTACCTGTTCAACGACATCTTGTGTGAGTTCCCCAAACAATGCACACATGGTTCGAGAACTCAACTCTATCATTGGCTCGTAACGACTTTGATTATGTCCCTCTTTCGTGAAGCACTTTGTTGCTCTTCATATCGTTCGATTACAGACTGGATTATTCGTTGGCTTTCTGGCTCCTTATTAGAGTTTTTATGAGGCATATTGCTTTTACTTTTTGAATCTTCAAACACCAATTGTCCCACCGGGCGTGACAAATTGTTTCGGGTAGAAATCGAGCCTCGCTAACAATTAACTGATGATTCAGACAATTGTGTAAAGAACAACAACCTCTCGAGACAAAGTTTCAACGAGTGGTGTTTTATTGATGAAGATTACAATATGGACGAAACGAAATGCCTCCAAGGGGCACAAGCACACTGAATTTGCAAAGTAGTTAAAAGTTAACAAAAAGAAAGAAATGAAAATTACATATTTCTCTGTTTGAGAGTGTTTGATTCGGTCTCCTTCTTCTAAATTCTTCTTTCTCTTTTATACTTATTCGACAGTTTTCCTTATAGAACCGTTTGAAAACTGTTTCTCGTTCTGTAACTACCAACTTTCTCTATTATGGATGACTTGCCAAGAAACTACCGTCTTCAACCGCTGCCATTACTCCTATCACTTAACTTCTTGTAACCGATATTCTTGGATCATGGAATGTAATAAGATTGCCCACTAACTGTTTCAATAACCGTTGCTTCGAACATTAACCAAAACACTATATTCACCCAGATCTTGGGCATCACACATGCTTGAGCGATGACAGGCTCGCCCAGATCTTAGGCGTCTGGGTGTTTCGTAAGCTTGGGCGATGATGGGCCTCCATTACATAACTCCTTCTTGGGTTTTTATGTGGTCTTGTTTGGGTCCATCATTCGAATATCCTAACTGAGCTTCATTCTTTGGACCATTTTGTTGGACCTCATTTTTGTATGTCAACAGTCTCAAATTATAGTCACTTTCCTTTTTGAGAGCATAATTAATGTCTTAATTTTTAATATGTTCTTATTTGATATGTCTTGTTATCTACAAATATGAACTACTCTTATTTAAACTATTATTTAATTTAGGGGTATATTAGAAAAAATGAGTAAAATTTATATTTTCAACTATATTAATTATATTTTCTTAATCTGTGTGAAAATGAAATCAAATCTATCTTTATGGGATGAATGGAGTATTTTGTATTGGAAAGAGATGCATAGATTTGTGTGAATGCATGAATGGGAGCCAGACGCTCACAAGTCCGGATGTATTCAAAAAATTCCGTTAAAGATAATTTTTCAGTTTAAATTACTATAAAAAATAATAAAAATAACATTGTCTTTAACAGAATAATTTTTCTTTATTATTCAGTTTAAAAAAGCACTGTCAATAATTATCGATAACACGAATGACAACATTGTCTTTTAGTAATCACTGATGAATATATGTCGATAATCACCAACTGTAATTTTATCAAAATCACCATAATCATCAGTAATCATACCATTGGTGATCACCTATAGATCATCGGGTTCCACTAAATTCCAAATTATTGTTCACGAAAAGGCACTTTTGACGATATCCCTTGAGGCCTCCAAATTGCTTGAGTCGCTTTCGATGGTGTCAAATTTTAATTCTTTAGGTAAAGAATAATGTTATCTATGTAGACTACATATTAGGTGACAATATAGGGGGTTAATTTATATATTATCTTAAATGCATATGTATCAAACTCTAGATAAATAGGATTACACTTCACATCAACATTTCTCAATCTTTCTTTCATGGCATTTGCAAATCCGTCCTCAACCAAATATTACGAATTATTGTCATTCATCCAATAGTCAAATCATTTAATTAACATATTCAAATTTATTCATTATCTATAATGGGTATTGACAATAAAATTGTACTAGTTTTTTAAACTTGTTAGGTTTGTGACTTCATAAAGCTGGAAGCGTTACTTCGAAAATAAGAGCATATTGGTGATTGTACTTGATAAATATTTATGAAGAATTTTAAAATATGAAAACTCGTGTAGAACATTTGTAAAAATATGTAATATTAGTATGTAATTTAATTTTTTTTCGATGTAAAGTTGTGTCTTCATGAAATTCAAGTCTTGACATCGCCATTAAGTTTGGCTTTCGACTTTGGTGGCTTATGAGCCAGTATTTCCAACACGTTTTATCTGTTGTGAGTGGTTTGTTCTAGAATAATTTTTGCCTAATTGTCTTCAACAGTTTCTTACTGTTAAGCGAACTGCTCGAGTGACTGAAACCTTTGTATAATGAATTTCTTCATTGAAGAAAAAATATACCTATTATGCTCCCAAATTCTTCAAACCTGAGAAAACCCATCTGCGTATTTTGCGTGTACTGACTGCTGGTCACCTTAATTTTTTCTCCGAACTTTCAACTTATAATAAAGACAACTGAATTCAGACAAAAAACACCGACAACAATGACGACTTTGATAACTTTAATGAAGTTTCCTTTTTCACATTACAATTCCAACCTATGTGTACATATTTGAGCATATAATCTCTTAATTTTCAAGAAGTAAAAGACTGACTATATACTGTTATGACTTATATACATAATCACCATGTGGCATCTTATTTGAATAGTGGAACCAGCCCAATTGAATCAGGATGTATTTTCTGACCTCGACGTGTCAACCGAGGCCCTAGGTTATTCCGAGGCCCATTACCTGAGGCCGCCTAGGTTATTCCGATGCCCATTACCTGAGGCCATCATGGTTAGCCTATTTCCGAGGCCCTTCTTCGAGGCTCATAGCACCACCACGGACCTGAGGCTCTAACAATTGTTGACCAAGTGTGAAGATTCATTCATGATGAAAATCTCACTTTGAATGATTGACGAGACTTATGTAAAAGTGTATTTGTGTATTGTCTTGTCAATATAAGAGCATTCAATGTCTTGTAAGGTTAGGAGAGTCAACTTGATGGTTATGACTTGATGTCTTGGCCGAGGAGATGATGCCACGTGTAAAATGATCCAAAGGTCATTGTTTCATGGTAATACTATAAATACCCCCACCATGTAACACAAGATGGTTAATGAAAATCTAAATACTTGAAGCAATACTTTTCTCCTCTCTCTCATCTCAATCCGCTTTTTTTTTACTACAAATCTTGTTCATTATTGATTGGTTTTTTATAAAATCGTGTTACGTTTATCTTGTCGAGTGCCTAAACGGAGACGTTTCGTGTCTTTAAGCTACTCCCACGTTCAGCTTCTGGAGTCATTTTGACCGTTGATCGGCATCAACGTGTTGGATCAAGCTTACGTGTGCACGAGTGGGCCCGATATCTGTTGGCAACATTTTTTGGGGTCAACAGATTGACGCTGTCTGTAGGAAACCACACTATAACCACGAGCAACCCCGTGGAGAAAGTCAGGATTGAAAAAATATACTGGGCATCCCCCTTTGAAAGAAGGATTTGTTCTTGTGAAAAGAACAAGAGGAAGCCCCCAAAGTTGAAAAATACTCAAAGTTCAGAGTTTGGAGAAATATGAGTTCAGAAGAGGATGCTCCTCCCAGGCGAACAAGGGAAATGGATAATAAGGCCCCAACGGCCCGACGCTGACCCCATCACCACCATAGACGAGGTGGAATGAGGTTGGCGGCCCAGCTTACCAGAGAAATGGCTACAATGACAGCCAATATGAGGAGCATCGCCAACCAAAACTTGGCAATGCAAGAATTGCTGATGCAGATGCATGGTCAGGGAGGTCGCCCAATTCTTCCTTATGTGCCCCAGGAGCAATATCAGCCTGAAGAGGTACAAAGTCAAAGAGCTCTCCCTCCCAGGCATAACAGGGAAGGAAGTCCTATAGAAAGAGAAGTAGGAGTTGACATTTCCTACAACTATGCCTCTGGCCGACCGACCGAGGCCCCGCTTAACATGGAGGACAACTTTCATCCAGAATATGAGCCAGAACCCCGGCCCCAGAGGTCCGTCAGTGTATTTGACAGATTAAGCCCAGCTGAACTGAGGCGTAGACAATGGAATGAAGCCCTAGCACCTAGGAACAGGCCACAGCCCCCACTTCCTAGAAATTGGCAACCGGAGGAAAGGCAAGAACATGCCCCACGAGTTGTACCGCCTCGGCGTGATCGCCAAAGGAGGGAGGAGGAGGCTGGTAACCAGGCAGGACCTTCTACTCAACCGCCTAGATATGAGGCTGAAGCTAATTATGATTCGGATGGCCCACAAAGATCATGTGATTTGGAAGACGACGATGACAACCTGCCGTTTTCAAGAAAGCTGAGAAATGCCCAGGTTCCAAATCATTATGTAATGCCCAAAGTACCGAAATATGATGGGAGAGGCGACCCAGCGAAACATTTGAACAGCTACAAAACATATATGAGCTTGAGAGGCGTCGTCCCAGCTGTGAAGTGCTGGGCATTTCATTTAAGACAAAGTGGAGCAGCTAAAATATGGTATAGCAGGCTACCACCTGGGAGTATTCGTAGCTGGCCAGAGTTCAAAACCACCTTCTTAAAGAGATTTACTGTGAGCGAAGAGGGAGAAACACCTATTCAGCATCTCCAGGATATGAGGCAACAGCATGATGAAACCCTGAAGAGTTTCTTATCTCGCTTCACAGATGAAATGACATGTTGTGTTCAAGTTACGGATCGTGAAGCCCTATCTGCCCTAAGAGGAGGCTTGAACATGAACACGTTATTTTGGAGAGATGTACAGAACCAGGACCCAACTACTTATGATGCATTGTTAGAGATGATGCGACGGAAATCATCAATGAAAAGTTGATAGACCACAGAAATAGGGCAAACAGAGGCCTCCAGCCCCAGCAAAGGCAACGTGGTAGAGGTCCGACCTCCCACCTGATGGACCAACAATGGAATCAGCCTAATGCTGAAATTGGCCAAGGTTCAGGCCAAGCACTTGCTGTAGCCACCTTGAACGTCGTACCAGCACTGGCCTATGAGAATGTACCAGTCACCAACACTCAACCAAACCAGTCAACACATCAGGCCCCTCGTAGAGGACGAGGCCGGGGAAGAGGTCCGGGCTAAGGCAGAACTAATTCCCAAGGGTACTGCACTTATCATCATTCTCATATCCATGACACCGCGGACTGTAGGTATATAGCCCAACATCCTAGAAGTTCAAATTCCAGAAATAACAACCAGGATACTTCTAGATCGAGGAGTAGACCCCTGCCGAGTCGAGAGCAATAACTTAGGCGAGACGATGCCCCTTCCCGTCATAGGGAAGTATCTCTTCGCAGGAGAGAACATGAAAGGCATAGGAACCCAGATGAGCATCCAAGAAGAAGCCATCGAAACAGTCCGGAGGATGCCCCGGTTCATGAGATTGATACAATTTTTGGAGGCCCCTATGTTGGTGGAAAAACCAGAAACTTGCAAAGAAATTACGTTCGAGAAGCGAGGGGTCCTCCATTAACTAGCTACATTGTGGGCAACAGCTCTCGAAGGAACCAATCGCCTCCTATTGTGTTTACACATGAAGATTCTGAAGGTGTTCATTACCCTCACTGTGACGCCCTGGTGGTAAGGGCTGTGATAGCTAAACGAATGTTGGTAGATAATGGCAGTTCAGTGAACATATTATTTGGGTCCGCTTTCGATAAAATGATCTTAGACCATGAGCTAACCCCCACTAACACACCTTTATACAGTTTCACCGGGGATAGCATAATTCCGAGGAGGAAGAAAGATCACCCTCGCTGTGGAAATGGAGTTCCTGATAGTTGACAGTAGATCAGCTTACCATGGGTTGTTGGGGGAGGCCTGCACTAAAGGATTTGGGAGCTATTACCTCCATTCATCATTTATACATGAAATTTCTAACCGATCAAGGAGTGGCAACGGTAAGGGGAGATCAAAGAGGAGCCAGGGAATGCTACCTTAACTCTGTAAGGAAAGTTGAGCCTAGGGATATGAACATGGTGACTAGTATCAATGACCCTGAGATGCCAACACTTGATGAACTCGAACCCCGAATAATTGAAACCGACTCCCAGGAAGTTATCATGGAAGAGCTAGAAAATTTTCCGATCGACCCAAATAATCCCACCAAGCTACTACAAGTTGGTCAAAGCCTAGCCTCGAGGCTGAAAGAGGAACTCAAAGAATTTTTGCGCAAGAACCAAGATGTCTTTGCTTGGAGGCATGAGGATATGGTGGGCATTGACCCAGGGGTCAGTTGCCACCATTTGAAAATCGATCCTAAAGTTGCCCCGCATAGGCAGAAGAGGCGAGCTTTAAACCCGGAAAGGTACGAGGCCTTGAAGGAAGAGGTACAGAAATTAATCAACAATGGCTTCATCAGGGAGGCCCTTTATCCGAAGTGGATCTCCAATCCGGTCCTAGTGAAGAAACACAATGGGACGTGGAGGGTGTGCATTGATTTTTCCGACCTTAATAAGGCATGCCCAAAAGACAGTTTCCCACTCCCTCGATCAGTTGGTGGATTCCACCGCGGGACATAAGTCACTAAAATTTATGGATGCTTATTTAGGGTACAACCAAATTTCCATGTACCCAGGCGACGAGGAACACACCTCATTCATCACGGACCGATGCCTCTACTGTTACAAAATGATGCCTTTTGGACTAAAAAATGCTGGAGCTATTTATCAGAGGCTCGTTAACAGGATGTTTGCCGACCTTCTTGGAAACACCATGGAAGTCTATGTGGATGACATGCTCGTCAAAATCTTGAAAGTGAGTGATCACATAACTCATCTTAGTGAGGCCTTCGAAATTTTGCGAAAGTATCGCATGAAGCTGAACCCCTTCAAGTGTTATAGCATCAGGCAAGTTCCTAGGATACATGGTCAATCAACGAGGCATTGAGGTGAACTCTGAAAAGATCCAAGCGTTGATTGAGACAAAATCTCCTCAGAAACCAAAAGAAGTGCAGAGTTTGACTCGCGGGTGGCCGCTCTAAGTTGCTTCATTTCGAAGGCCACAGACAAGTACCTCTGTAACGCCCCAAATTTTATTGCTTTAAATATTGTGGTGTTACCAATATCATTTCATAATTATATATAAAGCGGAAAATATTAAATAAACTTTAATAAAACTCAAATTTTCATAACGTTAAATTTAATCAATCCAAAACATTAAATCAAAACTTAAAGCGTCAAATAGAAACTAAAAAATACTAATATCTAAACATAAGGAAAAATTACTGTTGGTTCCCTTGAAAATATTTTATTTGGCAATCTGCGCACCATTCAGCCACTATCCATGTTGAACCGATCTAACCTGAGATGTTAAAATTTTGAAAGAGTAAATATTTTAAACCCAGTAGGATACGTGCGTCTAAACAATATAATAATTCTTTAAACATAAATTTATAACATTCCATACCATCATTTCATCAAGAACAATCGGAGATCAATCAAAAGCTCTAGCATTTTGAGAAAACCCGAAGGAGATCTCACATTATATTTCATTTCATCAAGACCCCTAGGTCTATTAGCATTTCGTGAAATAAATTATGTAAAAATAATTAAAACATTGCATAGACATAACCACTTGCACGTAATATCCTACCTCGATTGATGAAACGAGCTTTTGATATAAAAATATACTTAGAATTTACAGCTGCTTTCTATATGAAAACTGCTGTGTAAAATTCTGTGTAGTGAATTGTGAGATATGGGCACACTATTTATAGGGGGAAAAACAGTAGTTGAGTCATAGTATAACTGTGATAAAAATCATGTTTATCTAACTTGATAAAAATTTGAATTATAATGTGACACGTGTCCATCACAACAAAAAGATTCCAATCCCAAAACAACTTTGACTTTAAATAAAATATTGAAAATCTTTCCTCCATTCTTTTTACACGTGAGATTACACATCCTCATCTTCTTTTACTAATTATCTTAAAAGGTATAATTTCATAAAATAAAAATAAAATAATACATATAAACCGTGCTTCTTTGAATTGAAATATCTTGGGCTTTATTCATCTGAACTTACATTTTCTTGAGCCCAATCTATGTTATTTAATGCGAGCTACACAATGAGCCAAATGTTGATATATTTTTGGTCACTCTATATAAAAAGTTAAATATTTGGCCAATTTAAAATATAAGAATTTAAAACATACTTTATTTTAGTCCTTCAACTTTCAAAAATCATAAAATAAAATTTATAAAACAAATAATTTTATTCTAAAATTTTCGGGGTGTTACAATCTCCCCTCCTTAAAAAATTTCGTCCTCGAAATTCCTTATCTACTTAAGAGTTCTGATAGTAGTTTGATCTCCACTACTCCAGGCTTTTAGAAAAATTACCTAAGAGCATAAGTAGATAGTTTAGTTATTGATAGAATACCTGCCATCTTGTCTTGATTCTCCATTCCGTCTTGTTGGGTTAAGGCAAAGACCCTGGCCACTCCATTTTTACTTTGCTCTTTGTCTCGTCTTGGTTCATAGCAATTAGTAGCAATATGGCCTTGCTTTCCACATCGATAGCAAACATTCTTTCCATGCAGACACTCTCCTCTATGCAGTTTATCGCATTTAGGACATGGAGTAAGAACACTATTCGACCTACTTGAACCTGACCACTGCTCGAGGTTTGCCCTCTTGTTTTGTTCGTTTCCTTTTCCCTCGTACTGTCCATTCCACTTCCTTTTTCCCGAAAACTCAACACCTTCCTGAACTGTCTCATCAATTTCCAGTCGGTTTGAAATTGCTTGAGCCCCTTGCAGGACCTGACTATATGTGGTGAATTCATGTGATGCCATGATTCCTCCAATTTCTGGTCGTAGACTGAGTTCGAACCTTCTAGCCTTCTTTTGCTCTGTATCTACAAGATGTGTTGTATACCTAGAAAGCTGTTCGAACTTCCTCTCATAATCAACCAACGCCATCTTTCCTTGCTTAAGTTGTAGAAACTCTGTCTCCTTTCGATCTCTCAGGGCTTGTGGGAAATATTTTCCCATCACCTCCTCTTTGAAACGTGCCCAAGTGAGGTTGCATTGTTGTGCCTCAGTCCTAGTACGTGAAACGGACTCCCACTAGTGACATGTAGCATCAACTAACATGAATTCTGCACATAATACTTTTTGAGTATCCGTGCAAGAAAGATGTTTGAAGATCCGCTCCATCCTTCTTATCCATTCCTCAGCTGCCAATGGGTCTGCCTTGCCATCGAAGGTTGGGGGTTTGTAGCGACGGAATTGTTCAACAATTGAACTGATGTTGCTAGCAGTTATGTTCTGGGGACCAGCTTGTATTTGTTGTCTACCCAAATCTTGTACAGCTTTCAACAAATCCCCGATGACCGTTGCTTGGTTTTGTTGTTATCTCGGCATTTTCTTAACACAATTGAAATTCTAATTTAGGAAAAATTTGATAACGCATAAATTAATTATAATATTAATGGTAAAAACATTTAAAAATTTACTAATAAAATATTTAAAATAAAATCCAATAGACAACTAAATAAACTTTTGCTAAAAGAATAAAACTAACTATCACTAATCTCTATGAGTCCTAAAAATCTTCTTTTTATGGGATCTCGTCATCCGAAGTAATGCATGACTCGGGCTCAGAATCTATAACCAAATCGATGATAGGGTCTTCCAGCTCCACTTCCTCTTCCGGGTCTTCTTCAGGGTCCTCCTCCGGGTCTTCTTCAGGCTCTTCCTCTGGGTCCTCTTCAGGTTCTGGCTTAGGCTTAGGTTCTAGTGCTAGCTCTTGTTGTCTGTGGTTCCACAGGATTATGATGTCCTCACAGTATCCCTTAAAATCAATCATGTCCCAATCTTCTTCCAAATACAGGCCATAATCCATATCTCTCACGAAGTAAGCCATGTTTCTCTATTGAGGACGCATGGTGATTATAAGATGATATATTGAGAGGATTGTCCCCTCATTATATCCGTATGATCTTGCCTGCTCCCACTTAAGAAGGAAGTCTTCAACATGTTCAACAAATGTTCTCTCCCATCTTACTTCGTAATCTATGTATCTCTCAATAACAATTTGAGCACGTTGTAGGTATGTGGGGCTATTACCAGTCATCCTAGTTACTTTCTCAGTCCTAATCATGTGACAAGTATAATTTCAATTATGCTAAATCCTTGATGTGGCAATTTACTTCATTGCATAAAAAAAAAAAATTCAACTAATAAATCAAGCATGGTAAGCAAACTTATACATTTCATAGTATCAAAATGACTCATAATCATACAAAAATATTTCATTTCTTACCTGGGAATAATTGGAGAGTGGTCGAATGGTGAATGTCACGTGCCAATGATTCTTTATAATTAAAATTTTACATCAACTACTACAATTTTTTTTTTAAATACTGCCCCCTTTTTTTTTGTAACTTCCAAAAATATGATTTTCTCAAAATAGAAATTTCAAAAAGAATATCTTTTTTTTTTAAAGGACTTAATCCTAGCCAATGGATCAAACCCCAACTGATCTGAAGCGTCCAAAATCAAATAGATCTGAGCTACAGATTTCAAACGGTTCACATCTTCAACGCCACAGATTAATGCGTATATGTACCAGCATGACTTTGCACGTGAACGTTTTCCCCAACACCAATCGTCCTAATAATTAGCCATCATGATGCAGTGAATATAAACGGCTGTACGGTTATTGAAAATCGTTTCGAGACAACCAACTTACCCTGGAAACATGCGAAATCGTCATGTAACAGGTACTAATGTCTATGTGAACTCGCCTTAGCTTCAAAAAGAAATTAGCCTCGGTCAGTTCGAATATGGACTCGCCTCAACTTCAAAAAGAAAACAGCCTCAGCCTGTTCGAATATGAACTCGCCTCTGCTTCAAAAGGACTTCAGCTTTAAAGGCAACTTCATTAACCTTATACATTAAATAACTTCTTAAAAGTCCATGCATGGTATAAATAACCACACATGGACTGGGGGACTATTGTTATGACTTATATATATAATCACCACGTGGCATCTTATTTGAATGGTAGGACCAGCCCAATTGAATCAGGATGTGTTTTCCTGGCTTCTGACGTGTCAACCGAGGCCTTAGGTTATTCCGAGGCCCATTACCTGAGGCCATCATGGTTAGCCTATTTTCGAGGCCCTTCTCCGAGGCTCATAGCACCACCACGGACCTGAGGTTCTAACAACTATTGACCAAGTGTGAAGATTCATTCATGATGAAAATCTCACTTTGAATTATTGACGTGACTTGTGTAAAAGTGTATTTGTGTATTGTCTTGTCAATGTAAGAGCATTCAATGTCTTGTAAGGCTAGGAGAGTCAACTTGATGGCTATGATTTGATGTCTTGGCCGAGAAGATGGTGCCACGTGTAAAATCATCCAAAGGTCATTGTTTCATTGGTAACACTATAAATACCCCCACCATGTAACACAAGAGGGTTAATAAAATCTAAATACTTGAAGCAATACTTTTCTCCTCTTTCTCATCTCAATCCGCTTTTTTTACTATAAATCTTGTTCATTATTGATTGGTTTTTTATAAAATCTTGTTACGTTTATCTTGCCGAGTGCCCGAACGGAGACGTCTCGTGTCTTTGAGCTACTCCCACGTTCAGCTTCTGGAGTCATCTTGACCGTTAATCGGCATCAACGTGTTGGATCAAGCTTACGTGTGCACGAGTGGGCTCGACATCTGTTGGCAACATTTTTTGGGGTCAACATATACAATCAGGTTTCGTTGTAGCAGTAGAATCGGCTCAATCCCAATTATGAGGATAATCAACTGGTGTTTGAAGAAGTTCCGTTACTACGTTGTTTTCTCAAAGGAAGCCATGTTTATATTTGGTAGATTCAGTATAATTATAGCCCCTGTTTGGCCCCCATTATATTACATTCCATTACATTAATTTTTTCTCTCTCTTCATCTCAACCATACATTCATCAAATAAAATAATAATACACACAAATCAAAAATTTTTCAACCACACATCTCCCATCAATCACTATTCTAAAAATTATTTACCCCCCAAAAATTTAATTTAATGGGGGGCAAACAGGAGCATAGTGTCTATAGCCGATTATTTCTGATTATTTATTCCTAATTTCTAGCATTTGGCTTAAATTTTTGTAGGCCTCATATTTGTTCACAGTTTCGTAAAGAACGCGCTGGTAAATATATTGATCACCCATCTCCCAGGTGTACGAGACGTAGCAAAATCGGCTAAAGCTGTCAATTTACAGGAAAGAACCTCGACATTTCTTCAAATTTTATTTGCTATTACATTGGATAACTATCGGGGCCGCTTCAAATTGGTGGTTTGCTCCACCATATCTTACATCTTTGTGAGTAGTAATGACTAATGAGAGATTAACATTAAACCCATCTCACTCTGTCGAATTCATGAATTTTCTAAATCAATCGACTTTTTGTAGGGATTAGTGCTGTTATGGAATGCAACCCGGCATACATATGCAGAGATTCGAACTATTTATTTGGGACTGGTGCTAATAACTCTGGCAAAAGCAGCAAAAGAGGTATCATTGAAAGCATTTCTTGATGATCAATTCATGGCGAAGGATATCCCAGCCACAGAAGAGGATAAAGAACGACAACATAGCCGTAGCAATGTCCGGTGGCGCTCTACATCCATCTTGGGTGCTCTTGCCGCTGTTTTTGTCTCAATTTCATTAGAGCTGTTTTCTATGATCTCAGCAATTGCAATGGTGGTTGCATACTTGTGGTTCTGGTTAGGTGCAAAATTTTACGAATGCAATAGACCAACAGGCAGCGCCATCTCTGATGTTCTATTTGTTATTAAAACAGCAGTACTAAAAAGAAATATTCTCTATGCAACTATTCCAGAGCAGCTCTTCAACAATTATAAAGGTGTTACACATATTGAGCCTCGTATTTCATGGTTGAGGTATGTCCCTTCACTTGGTTTCTTACTTACAATGTAGACTATGAGATCATTGATCTTATTTACTAGCCACGTACTACATTTTGTTTGTTAAACGACAGGTGGTTAGACAAAGCTCCCATTGTGATTGAAGAGAAAAATAGGCCTGACAAGCCTTGCTCCGTTGCACAAGTGAAGGAAGTGAAATTTTTATTAGGGATGGTTCCTATGTGGATAACGTTCCTTGCATACAGTCTGGTTGATGCAACAGGGAGCACCTTCTTTCTCGAACAAGCTAGCAACATAAATGACAATTTCCCTACTACTGTTTTCAATATATTAGTAAAAGTCACAAGATTTGTAATTGAATGTCTATGTGACTTTCTATTTCGAAAAATTGGTAGTGAAATGAATGGACAACTCATAATGCAGGGGCGAATCGGTATTGGAATGACATTTTCTGTCATTTGTTGCTTATTTGCTTGGAAAAATGCAGTTCACTGGCTGTATTTGGTCAATACATACAACCAGCCAAGTATACATACGGATATTTTTAGCTTAACTCCACAATTTATCTTCTTGGGAATTATGAAAGGCCTTTCAGAAGGTGGGCTTCAAAGTTTCCTTCGTTCCCAGGTTTCTGAATCCCTAAAGAACTACGGACCACCGTTTGGAGAATGTGTGATAGGCATCGGAAAGTTTCTGAGTGTAATTTTTATCCTCATTTTCAGCAGCTGGTTTGGGCAGGATATAGATTCAAGTAGTTTGGACAATTATTATGCGATGCTGACACTTTTAAGGTTTGTCAACTTTCTAATCTACTGGGCATGGAGATGATCAATTTTCACCTGAAGTATACTGTGAACCACTCATAGAAGGTGCACAAGACAGTATTGGACCTTTGGTGCTGCCATCCTTCTCTGATCAGACGTCCAATAACCTTCGATATATTAGTGTTTCAACAAGGAGAACACAATCCTTATCTGATAAGATGCCCAATAACCCTTCATATTTCAGTGTTTTCAGGAGAAGAACGTTGTCCTTTCCCGGTCCTGCTTGCCCTAGAACTCCGAACAGATTGGATGATGCATACGTGCAGGAAAAGGAAGAATTACTCCATATAAAAATATTTGATTATGAACATCGTGATGTTTTGTGAAATTGGTCGATGATATTACTCCATTGAACTGATCATGGAAAGGTATCAGAATGACTGCAAGACTTGATCCCTCCTGTTAAAATCATCATTAAGAGTTAGAATCCATCAGCAGCCACCTCTCGAGCTCCAGCAACAGAATCAGTGAAAATGCATGTCCTAGATTCTAGGAATGGAATCAAACCTTGTTAGCCAGCTGTACAATTAGTTAGAAAATTGTTAGCTCCATTCTAGAATATTCTTGATCGATTATATAAGGATGTAGTCTGTATTGTTAATTCTAATCAAGAAAGTTATCTTTAAACATTTCAATTCTTTCACTTGGTATCAGAGCCAACCATGGCCAATATTGAATCTGGAAATCAATCCACTCCATCTGAGCTCAATACAGCACAAGCCACACATTCTGCAGCTGGCCAGAACACAACATACGGAATGCACATCACCCAAACACTCTCAGTCAAGCTTGACCGCAACAACTTTCTTCTATGGAAGAATATGATAATGCCGGTCATCAAGGGACATAATCTCGAAGGGTATTTATTGGGGACAAAGGAGTGTCCACCAGAGTTCATTGCTACTCAAACAACCGTCGGACAGGGAGAAGCAATTGAAATGGTACAGAACCCAGAATTCCTGAAATGGAGCTCATCTGATCAGCTCCTTATGGGATGGATGTATTCATCCATGACGCCAGAAATTGCTATGAAAGTTATGGGGTGCACCAGCTCCAATAAACTTTGGATAGCTGTGGAGGAAAGCTTTGGGATATTGAATAAATCTCGAATGATGTTCCTCACAGGTGAATTACAGAGAGTCAGAAAAGGATCCATGACAATGGATCAATACCTAACCACAGTTAAGCAATTGGCAGACAATCTGGAAATAGCAGGAAAAACCATCGATCACAGTGACCTTGTTGTGCAGGTTCTATCAGGTCTAGATGATGAGTACACTCCAATAGTTGTTCAGATAAGTAGCAGGGAGAGTATCTCATGGTATGAACTTTCCTCTGTATTGATGACTTTTGAAAGTCGATTAGAACATTTGAATCAAGTCAGGAGCAACTTCACCTCCCTCAATGTGAACCAATCTAGTGTACAGTTAGCTCACAGAACAAGTTCAAACTTTGGCAGAGGTATCAGGGGACCTATCAATGGTAGATCTCCAAGTTATAGAGGCAGAACTAGGGGAAGTGGCAGATTTACAAATGTCAGACAGAATGAAGGCAGAGGATCATGTCAAATCTGTGGATTGAATAATCACTCTGCAAGTTGGTGTTATAACAGATTTGATGAACGTTATATGGGCGGCAAACCACCTAACTCCGGGCAACAGAACATAAACCCAGGACCATTGCTTATGTAGCATCACCTAGAAGCCTTGAGGATCCAGCATGGTTTGTGGACTCTGGAGCAAGCAATCATGTCACATCTGAAAAAGGTAATATGAATGCTACAACCAGACATGAAGGTAAGGAAAAATTACTTGTTGGTAATGGTGATATGTTACACATTGCTCACATTGGAAATGGCAGAATTCATACATTAAATGATAAGGAAATCAACTTAAAAAAACTGTTGCACGTTCCAGATATTAAAAGGAATTTGATTAGTGTCTCTCAACTTACAATTGACAATAAAGTTTTCATGGAATTTTACTCAAATTGTTGTGCTGTCAAGGACCTCAAAACGAAGAAGACTCTGCTGCTAGGGGAACTTAAAGATGGGTTGTATCAGTTGCAGCTGCCATCCTTCAAGTCAGACAGCACCACCTCTCAGCTAAACCACCAAAATAATTTTCAGTGTTTTTCAACTAAGGCGTCTAGTAATCAATCATCTTCCTTCAGTCAAATTTCAGCAACTCAACTTGATCTCTGGCACAGAAGGCTGGGTCATCCGTCAACTCAAGTTATGAGTCAAGTGTTTAAATCATGTAATAAAATTCTTAAGTCTAATGAAATTCCAAATTTCTGTGAATCTTGTAAATTTGGCAAAGCACATGCATTACCTTTTAACACTTCAACTTCTCATGCTAAAAACTCCTTGGATCTTATTCACACTGATGTCTGGGGACCAGCCCCTGTAACTTCAACCAATGGATTTAAGTATTATATAATTTTTGTTGACGATCATAGCCGCTATACCTGGATTTATCCAATGAAACAAAAATCAGAGGCCCTGACCATTTTTACCCAGTTCAAAAACCTGATAGAAAACAAGTTAGAAAGGAGGATAAAAGCTTTGCAATCGGATTGGGGGGGAGAGTTCAGGAACTTTAACAAAATAGCTTCAGATTTTGGTATAGAAGTTAGACACTCTTGCCCCTATACTTCAGGCCAAAACGGGAGGGCTGAACAAAAGCACAGACACATCACCGAGACTGGGTTAACCCTCTTATCTCAGGCTCAAATGCCACTGTTTTATTGGTGGGAGTCCTTCAAGGCAGCCACTTTTCTGATCAACAGATTGCCTACTCCTGTGTTGCATCACCAAACTCCTTATCAAACCATGTTTGGCAAAACATTCGACTATAATCAGCTTAAAATTTTTGGTTGTGCTTGTTTTCCATGCCTCAGACCTTACCAAAAACATAAACTTAGCTTTCATTCCCAAAAATGCGTTTATCTCGGCTATGGTGACTCACACAAGGGTTATAAATGCTTAAGTCCTAGTGGTAGGATCTACATTTCCAGACATGTTACTTTTAATGAACTAGAGTTTCCATTTAAAACAGGGTTCCTGAACAAACACTCTCAATCACAAGCTTGTGATATTCCAGACATCAGTTCTCTTCCTTTCTGTAAATTCAACCATGATAATATACCTACAAGTGCAGCAGCAACAACTCCTACAATACAACTTGAAGTTCCACCTGCAACAGAGCCTGGTAGTGAAGGTGTAAGTACCAGAGTGGAAAGTGATGATATGTTAAGCTGTGGTCAGAAAATAATAGCAGGTAACGAGGTTTCTAAGAATGATCAGGAAATGGTAGCAGGTGATGAAGGTTCTGAGTCTCAGCAAATCAGAACTGGAAATCAGAACTAGACAGAAGAACACAATTTGCCAGATAACAATGGGTCTCAGAACTTTGGACATCGAATGGTTACAAGGAGCAAGGCTGGAATTTTTAAGCCTAAGGTCTATACTAGTCATCAGATAGATGAACTAGCCACAGTTGAGCCTACCAGTGCAGAAGAAGCATTAGCAAGCAGAAATTGGAAGAATGCTATGCAAGATGAGTATGATGCACTTATGAAAAATGATACTTGGACTTTGGTCCCATACAAGGCAGGAATGAAAGTGATTGGAAACAAGTGGGTTTTTAAATTGAAATTTGAATCAAGTGGAAAGGTATCAAGGCATAAAGCCAGACTAGTGGCAAAAGGGTTCCTTCAAACACCGGGAGTTGATTTCAGTGAGACTTTCAGCCCTGTGGTTAAAGCTGCAACCCTGAAGATCATCCTCACCTTGGCTGTTTCAAAAGATTGGCAGATAAGACAAGTAGACATAAATAATGCCTTCTTGAATGGATCTTTGAATGAAGTTGTTTATATGAACCAGCCGCAAGGATTTATCAGTGAAAAGCATCCAAGCTATGTTTGCAAACTGCAGAAAGCATTATATGGGCTAAGGCAAGCACCTCGAGCCTGGAATGACAAACTCAAACATACCTTACTGAAGTGGAATTTCAAACAATCCAAGGCTGACAACTCTCTATTCTTTCTGGCAAGTAAAACAGATATTTTATTCGCCTTGGTATATGTAGACGATATAGTGATCACTGGTAACAATAGCCAACATCTACAAGAGTTTATAGATAAGCTGAATATCAGCTTTGCACTTAAAGACTTGGGTAATTTGAAACAATTTCTGGGAGTTGAAGTAAGAAGGGATGATGCGGCTTATACCTCGAGCAAACCCAGGATATGCTATGGACTTACTAAAGAGACTTGGCTACGAGCATCTCAAACCTAGTCCAACTCCCATGGCCACAGGCAAACCAATCTCAAAGGATGAAGGTAAAGCAATGAAGGACCCTACTCTATACAGGAGTGCTCTAGGCGGTCTGCAATACTTAGTCCATACAAGACCTGATATAACCTATGCTGTCAACAGACTTAGCCAATATCTTCAGCAACCAACTGATACTCACTGGAAGGCACTTGAGAGAATTTTTAGATATATAAAAGGGACTCTAACCTATGGACTAGCAATTCAAAGGAACGATAGCCTTGAAATTACTGCCTATGCTGATTCTGATTGGGCATCCAATCCAGATGATAGACGTTCTACAGCTGGGTATTGCGTATATATTGGTGACAATTTGGTGTCATGGTGCTCCAAGAAGCAACATGTAGTGGCTAGATCTAGTACCGAAGCTGAATATAGAGCACTTGCCCATTGCACTGCAGAAGTAACCTGGATTCAATCTCTACTGAAGGAACTGGGAATATCTCAGCAGCATGTTCCAATTATCTGGTGTAACAATCTAGGTGCAAGTGCACTTGCCTCAAATCCAGTATATCATGCTCGTACAAAGCATATTGAGCTGGATGCACATTTTGTGAGAGACAAGGTGCTCGACAATCAATTGAAGATACAATACATTCCATCTGCAGATCAGACAGCAGACCTTCTAACTAAACCCATGTCACATTCAAGATTTCAGTTGCTTAGAGACAAGCTTGGCTTGATAGAGCACACTCCACCTTGAGGGGGGGAGTTAGAATCCATCAGCAGCCACCTCTCGAGCTCCAGCAACAGAATCAGTGAAAATGCATGTCCTAGATTCTAGGAATGGAATCAAACCTTGTTAGCCAGCTGTACAATTAGTTAGAAAATTGTTAGCTCCATTCTAGAATATTCTTGATCGATTACATAAGGATGTAGTCTGTATTGTTAATTCTAATCAAGAAAGTTATCTTTAAACATTTCAATTCTTTCACTTTAAGTGATACTTATTCAACTAATCAAGATTCCCCTCCAGCAGCATAAGCTCAATACCGTTAGCAGTACACAATCCAGCTAATAGTGACTCATCTTTGGGGCCACAATGATCTGTTGTAACAATATTGATTCACATGTCTATTTGGTTAAACTCTTGCTTGCTCACCACTCCAGTTTTTTGGTTGTATAAATTACCAGCTTTGTAAAATTGTTAACCAAGTGAAATAATACAATTCATCTTAATCATCTTGTGTTAATTTTACATTCTCTTCTGATCTTTAACTTAGTATCAGAGCCAATGGCTAATACCGGATCAAACGACAATACTCAGTCAGCACAGTACACCTCCAGCAATTTGATGCCTCCAATGTTGGGAGGAAATCAGATGCAAACACCTAGGATAACTCTAACCCCAGTTCCATTAGTCAAGCTTGATCGAAACAACTTTTTACTCTGCAAAAACATGGTAAAGCCAATCATCAAAGGCCACAATCTTGAAGGATTCATCACAGGAACAAGAAGCTGTCCTGCTGAATTTCTTACAGTTCAAACCACTGGTTCAACTGGGGTTACAGCGGAAATGGCGCCTAATCCCGACTTTGGAAAATGGATGTCGACAGATCAACTATTGATGGGTTGGTTGTATTCGTCAATGACACCGTAAATCGCAATGAGAGTCATGGGATCATCAAAGTCTTCAAACCTCTGGAACGCTGTGCTTTAAAGCTTTGGGGCTATGAATAGATCAAGGGTTATTTTCCTTGTCAGTGAACGTCAGAGGACCAGAAAATGAGGTATGAGCATTGATAAATATCTCAACACTATCAAACAACTTGTGGATAACCTTGAAATTGCTGGAAAAATCATTCCACATAATAACCTTATGACTTAAGTCATGGCTGGATTGGATGATGAATATACCCCCATTGTGGTTCAAATCAACAGCAGGGAATCCATCACTTGGCATGAACTACAATCAATACTTATGACTTATGAAAGCAGAATTGAGCACCTCAGTACCTTGAAAAATGGTCTGGCATCAGTAAATTTAAGTGAAGCATCATCCAATTTTATTCACAGTCCAAACACCTTCAAGGAAAGAAGATTCAGTTATGGTGGCAGGAACAACTATAGAGGAAACAGAAGCAGAGGTAGAGGAGGTAGATTCTTTACTAACAGAAATGCTTGCCAAATCTGTGGTATGAACAATCACTCAGCTGCCAGAATTTGATTAAAGCTTTGGAATATGGTAGTAAGCACAAAATTGCTGTTGGAAATGGTAACAAACTCTCCATCTCTCATATTGGCATAAATCACCTCAATACACGAAACAATAAGTCACTTGCTCTTAACAATATATTGCTAGTTCATTCAATCAAGAAAAACTTGTTAAGTGTTTCGCAATTAACCTCTGATAATAAAGTATTCATGGAATTTCACTCTGATTCTTGTGCTATCAAGGACAAAGGAATGAAAGAGCTGCTACTGGAAGGGAAAATTAAGCATGGATTGTATCGGATTCAATTGCCAGATAAAGTCACTTAGTCCCCTGCCTCAAATGAAGTCACTCAGTCTCCTGCTCACTCAAATAGTTTTAGATCTTCCACTTTTGTTGCTCAGTCAAAAGGTCTCACAGAGTCTTTGTCTAACCTAAAGTTATGGCACATGAGATTAGGACATCCCTCTATCTCTGTAATGTCCCAAGTGTTCAAACTATGTAATGAAAAGCTTCATATCAATGAAGCCCATCCTTTCTGTGACGCCTGTCAGTTTGGTAAAGCTCATTCACTACCCTTTAAACTCTTAACATCTTTCTCTTCAGCACCTTTTGACTTAGTTCACACAGACGTTTGGGGTCCAGCCCCTTTGCATTCAACATCAGGGTTTAAATACTATATTCTCTTCATAGATGATTACAGTAGATTTACTTGGATATACCCTATGAAAACCAAATCTGAACCATTAAGCTCTTTTATCCAATTTAAGAACTTGGTTGAAAATAAATTCAATACAAAAATTAAAACTCTCCAATTTGATTGGGAAGGAGAGTTTAGGACCTTTACTGAGCTTGCTATTCAGTCAAGAATTCACATGAGATTCTCATGTCCTTATACTTCCTCCCAAAATGGCAAAGCAGAAAGAAAGCATCACACATCACTGAAATAGGCTTAACACTTCTTGCCCAAGCTAGTATGCCGCTGTACTACTAGTGGGAGGCATTTCACACAGCCAACTACCTCATTAACAAACTTCCTACACCTGTGCTTTAAATGAAATCACCTAGCCAAGTTCTGAACAATGAAGAATTCAGTTACAAATCACTCAAAATCTTCGGTTGTGCATGCTTTCCCTGTCTAAGACCATACCAGCCTCACAAATTCAGTTTTCATTCCATCAACTGTGTCTTCATTGGTTTCAGCAACTCTTACAAAGGTAATAAATACCTTAGTCCTACTGGCAAAATATATCTGTCTAGGCATGTTGTGTTTAATGAGAATGAATTCCCATTTCAGCATGGTTTCCTTAATAAAATCAGTCATCCCTCTGAAACCACCATTCAATACTTTCCTCTCAACATTCCTTCTAACTCCAGTCTTGCAGGATTGTCTGATGAAATCCATCCTAGTTCAACCCAACCAGCAACATCTCACAGTTCAAATCCACCTGAGAAAATTGAAAATAAGTCCCCAGAAGTAGTTGAAAATGGTGATCCTTGTAATAGAACTGAAGGTACTGAGGTTGAACAAACTGAGTCAAATGATTAGATCAATCAGGAACAAGTTGAGACTCAAATACAACATGCTGAACATCCTATGATTACTAGAAGTAGAGTAGGCATTTTCAAACCAAAAGTTTACTCAGCACTTTGCAAGAATTCCAAAAATGAACTAAGCAATTCTGAGCTAAATGATGTCTTTGAAGCTCCATCTGATAAAACCTGGAGAGAGGCTATGGAGGAAGAGTACAAAGCCCTTATGAGAAATAAAACCTGGAAGCTAGAACCACCTGAGATGAATCAGAAAGTTATAGGTAACAAATGGGTGTTCAGACTCAAAAGAGATATTGAAGGTAATGTTTTAAAACACAAGGCAAGGTTGGTCGCCAAAGGTTTTCTACAAACTTCTGGCATCGACTATCATGAGACCTTTAGTCCAGTAATTAAGGCTTCTAGCTTAAGGATAATACTATCACTAGCTATGTCTAAAAGGTGGAGTATCAGGCAGGTTGATATTAATAATGCTTTCCTTAATGGAAAGCTAACTGAGGTTGTCTTTATGAAACAGCCAGAGGGATTCATTGATAAAGCAAATCCAAATTCTATTTGCAGATTAGAAAAGGCTCTCTATGGGCTTAAGCGAGCCCCCAGAGAACGGTATAAAAGATTGAAAGAAACTCTGCTGGACTGGAGTTTCACCAAATCAAAGGCTGACAACTCTCTTTTCTTCTACCTAAGTAAAGAGCATGTGAATTTCTGTTTGGTTTACGTTGACGACATTGTGATCACTGGAAATGATTAGAAGGTATTGCAATGTTTCATCAACAAGCTAGATTCATAATTTGCTCTCAAAGACATGGGTGAATTACATCAGTTCTTAGGAATTGAGGTAAAAAGGTTTGAATCTAGTATGCGCCTTTACATCAGTTCTTAGGAATTGAGCTAAAAAGGTTTGAATCTAGTATGCGCCTTACACAGCTCAAGTACATCAAAGATCTACTGAAAAGATTCAATCTTGAACACCTAAAACCATGTGCAACACCCATGGTAATAGGCAAATACATCTCCAAAAATGAAGGTGAGAAGATGACTGATCCCTCACTGTACAGAAGTGCCATTGGTGGCCTTCAATACCTTGCCCACACACGGCCAGATATCATCTTTGCAGTAAACAAATTAAGCCAATTTCTTCAAACACCTTCTGACACTCATTGGAAGGCAGCAAAGAGAGTATTCAGATACCTTAAAGGAACCATGGAACAAGGCCTATTGATTCAAAGAAGTACCAACTTGAACATCACAGGTTTTGAAGACACTAATTGGGCTTCTTGCCCAGATGATAGGAGGTCTACAATAGGGTATTGCATGTACCATGGTGATACCTTAGTCGCCCGATCTTCTAAGAAACAGCAAGTTGTTTCTAGATCAAGTGCTGAGTCAGACCACAGAGCACTTATACAGGCTTCAACTGAAATAAGTTGGATTGAGTCACTTATTAAAGAAATCAAACTGGAGTCTGTTTCATCCCCTATTCTATGGTGTGATAACTTAAGCGCCAGTGCACTGGCTTCTAACCCTGTTTACCATGCTCGAACCAAACATATTGAACTTGACATACATTTTGTGAGAGATAAAGTCCTTGAAGGAAAATTAAAGATCCAATACATTCCCTCATCTGATCAAATTGCCGACTTGCTCACCAAACCTCTTTCCCATTCCAGATTCCTTTTTCTGAAAGACAAGCTAGGAGTTAATGAGTAAAACTCCAGCTTGAGGGAGGCTGTTAAAATCATCATTAAGTGATACTTATTCAACTAATCAAGATTTCCCTCCAGCAGCATAAGCTCAATACCGTTAGCAGTACACAATCCAGCTAATAGTGACTCATCTTTGGGACCACAATGATCTGTTGTAACAATATTGATTCACACATCTATTTGGTTAAACTCTTGCTTGCTCACCACTCCAGTTTTTTGGTTGTATAAATTACTGGGTTTGTAACATTGTTATCCAAGTGAAATAATACAATTCATCTTAATCATCTTGCTGTTAATTTTACATTCTCTTCTGATCTTTAACTCCTCCGGACTCCTTCCTATTATTTTGTTTCCTACTATGTTGTGATTACTTATTTTTCTCCCTTTGTATTGCTTTGTTTTTCTTTTTGATATAGATATGTCTCTCTTTATATACATATTTTAATGTACAAAAAGCAATATTTTCCAGTGCCAAACCACTGATAAATCATCAGACCAAAATATGGATTTTCCTATTTCTGATCTTTCAATAATTCAAAATTATCGTGAAAGTCCAATTAACTATCTTTCAATTGAAAATGAGCTATTGCTAACTTTGTATAATGACTAGGCATGGAAATTCAAAACCAATTGCTAAGTGAACGCTTACGAGCAAACAGTTATTATTGATTCATGTTATTAATTGACATTTGACCATTGATTGAGAAATTTCTTGTTAAAACTATTTCTTAATTATCCGAACAAAGAAGTAGATGAAATTGGAGAAAATTACAAGAACTGTAACTGTTGACATATAAAAAAAATGAAGTCAAATTAAATGGTTCAAGAATTGGAGCCCAATTAGGGAGTTCAAGATATAATCCCAAATGAGACCATTGTAGAATATAGCGGAGACCCACAAACAAAGTACTATTATTGCCCAAGCCTGCAGGACACCCAGGATCTGAGCGAATGAAGTGTCTTACTATCGCCCAGAGTGATAATCCCATTATCACCCAAGCCTTTGAGTCGCTCAAGATTTGAGCGAATACGGTGTCTTGTGGTTACTTAAAATGACGGTTATTGAAGCAGTTATCGAGCAACCTAATCACATCCCACGATTCAAGAATCTCGATTACAAGTGGTTAAATGACAAAAGTAATAGCTACAAGTTACAAACGGGCAGTTTCTTGACAAGTCAGCTATCATGAAGAAAGTGGGTAGTTATAGAACGCTAAGCAGTTTACAGGCCGTTCTACAGAGAAAAACCGTCAAAGAAGTATAAAAAGGAAAAGAAGACGTGGAAGGAAGACTCCGAATCAATCACTCTCAATAGAGAATATGTAATTTCAATTCATTTATTTTCTAAGTACAAACTTTCAATTTACTTCGTGTGCTTGTGCCCCTTGAAGGTATTTTGTTTCTTCTCAATTGTAATCTTCATAAATAAAGCACCCCTTTTTGGAACTTTGTCTCAAGAGGTTTGTTCCTTACACAATCGTTTGAACCTATTTTTTTTATTGTTAGCGATAATCTGCGCGAAACGATTTGGCACGCCCGGTGGGACAATTGGTGTTTGAGGATATGACAAGTGAAGTATTATGCCTCATAAGAATTCTGATAAAGAACTAGCAAGCCAGGAGTAGTCCAGTCTGTGATCGAGCGATACGAGGAGCAGCAAAACTCTCCACGAATGGAGGGACATAGTTAAAGCAGCCAAAGTCGCTATGAGCCAATGACAGAGTTGAGTCCTCGAACCATGCACGCATTGCTTGGGAAACTCACGTAGGATGTCATTGAACAGGTAAATTTACGAAATATTCATAATATGGAAAGATTTACCTAAAATGGGAATACACATTATGACAACATGGCTAAACAACTAAACACATTAAATGAGATCATGAATAAATTAGTGGGCCAAATATGTCAACAAATTGTACCAATAGGGAATCATTTTCAAACCAAGACGATTGTGGGACATAATGCTCCACATAATTCCACAGGTTTAAACCCAGTCAAGGAATAGAACCACCTTTCGGTCCATCTACTTCAAACCAGGGGGGTAGTGGAATGTCAAATTTGAATGGTGGTAATGGGATGTCAAACCTAGGGGGTAACCCAAATTTAATAGACAATTTCTAAGGTAATGGACAGAATACTCCAAGTGTCAATGATGGCGGAAACACTCAGGCAAACGGTAATAATGGTTTGAATAACAGCATTTTTTTGCCAACCAAAGACCAAATATTAGGCCTCAAGTAACTCAACCAATGAACCAACATGTTGGAGTTCCATATGATCCCAATATTATGTTGAGGAATCAAATTATGAAAATAGTGCAAGATCAAATGGCTTTTGGGGTAAGTCCTGTTATTAGGCTGACTTACACAAAGCCATATCCTGATTGGGTAGATCATACATATCTGTGGCCTAAAGGGTACAAAGTGCCAGAATTTTCATTATTCACTGGTATAGGAGAAGTGTCTACTCTGGAACATATAGGACGATTTACACTGCAAAGTGGTGAAGTAACTGACTATCACAAAATGAGATTGTTCTCTAGTTCTTTAACAGGAGTAGTCTTCTCCTGGTTCATTAATTTGCCAGCAAACTCTGTTCAAACATGGCAACGACTAAAACAATTGTTCCACGCTCAATTTTATAAGACTGAGTTTGAAGTCATTTTGGCCGATTTGGGGAATTTACTTCAAATGCCAAACGAATGGACAGAAAGTTTCCTTTAGAGGTTTAAAATAGTCAGGAGCAAATGTTTGTACCTTTGCCCGAGAAAGATTTCGTCAAAATCGCTCAAAATTGTTTGAACTTTGATTTGAAAAAGAAATTTCAGGACAGAGAATTTCCTGATTTTTTCCAACTTACGCGAATGTGATTAGGTATGAATGATTGATAAGAGAAGAAGAACAAATGAAAAACTCTAGTAAGGGGACTTATTATAGAGACCCAAATTTCGACGTTCGTACTATTAATGACGAATATTACGATCAAACTGAAGTATGTTTGACCGAATTAATTAAGGGAGAGATGCATACACTTGTCCTATAATGGACAAATATGGGATGTCGAGCAAGAATGAGCCTCTAAAAATGATAACAAAAAGGCTAGGGTGTTCTCATATGATGTGACCAAAGCTGACCTTATATTCGATAAATTGTATAAAGATAAGCAGATTAAACTGAATGACAAGCATAACTTGCTAAACCCTGGGCAAATTAAGAGTAAAAAATATTGTAAATGACACAACGCTTGGTCACATATGACTAATAATTGTTTGGTCTTTCGAAATGTGTTACAGGATGCCATCGAGTCAGGGCGAATCATGTTTGAGGATAAAAAGAAAATAACAGTGGATGAAAATCATTTCTCACTGCCACTTGGGGTGAACATGGTAATGGCTGGTTTCAAAAACAAGGTACCAAGATTCAAGTTGATCGTAGATGCTGGAGAAGAAGATTATGAGCCTAGAGAGGATGGAGCCATTTTCAGTAGATCCAAAAATGATAAATCGGTCATATCCTAAAGTGAGAGGCATTAGAGCAGCACTAATAAACTATTTAAAAGTGAAGTATTTTTTATTTTAAAGAGCCAAACCTTAAAATTTAGTTCCAAGAGATTTTTATTTTGATATTTTAAAGTAGAGAGTGAATTTAACTCTCTCTATATTTAGAGAGTCAAATACACTTTCTATTTGTGTTTTATCGAGGTCTCATTTAACTAACATTGCAAGTTCAGTACTTTACAATTTAAATTATTGATATTATATAAATTTTTTAGCTAATGAAATCTAAAAATACATATAATTATTAAAAATTAGGCAAAAAATAAATGAATGTTGGAAAAAATGTAAAATAAAGAGTTTGTTGGAAAAAGAAAATGAAGAGCAAAAATAAAGAATTTATTGGAGTATATAAAACATTATACTCTTTAAATTTAAAAATAATATCTATTATGATCAAGATGCTCTTTTAAAATAAAGATTGTACATGATAAACAAAATCTATTACTTATTTTTTCATTGTAAAGTTGTGTCTTGACATCGCCATTAAATGTGGTGTCTGTGGGAGTAGTTGGGCTCTAGGATAATTTTTGCCTAATCGTCTTCAACAATGTCTTATTGTTAAGAGAACTGATTTGAGTGGCTAAAACTTGTGAATGTCATATGGTTTCTGATGCTACCAAAAATCGTACTTGTTGATTCTCGAGCTTGACGAGGACGATCGCGAACAAAATCTCTGACACCTGAAACAAAGGCGTCGAGATGTTCCCTCGTCGCCCTTCCGATGTTTAAGTTAGCGAAAAGGAGAAATATAAGCGTAAAACTATAAATTGAATGTAAAAACATACCTGAATAATGAATTAGAACCTATATTTATAAAGGTAAATAGCACTATCTTGATAGGATCAGGATACTAGAAGCCTTATCTATTTAAAAGATGTAAAAGACTTGAGTATTTCAATATGAGTAGGAGTTGTAAGTTGGTTAAAATCCAATCTTATTAGATTTGGATAAATTTAAAGACGAAAGTAGAGTGAGAGGCGTGGAATCGTCACGTGCGGCAATTAAGCCTGACGAGGACACCTGGGGAAAACTTTCAAGATGACTGGACACAACCTCGGGCATTGTTGTTCAGGATTTAATCAAAAAATGACCATATCAGTTTCCACAATAAACTTTTACATAGAATATAGGGGGTGTTTGACACCCATTTTAGTAGAAAATGTGTTTTTGAATAGTGATTGATGGAAGAATGTGTGGTTAAAAAGTAAGGAGAATTTTTAGGTTTATGTGTAATATTATTTTATTGATAGAATGTGTGGTTGAAATGAAGAAAGAGATAAAGAATGAAAATGAAAATGAGAAAAAAATGGGTGCCAAACGGGGGCATAAATATATTATAGCTATGTTATCTAACATCACTGATGTTACAATACTAATCTACACAAATTTAGATGGCATTAAATAAGATGTATAATTAAATAAGTCACTTTATTTTATTTTCTACTAAGTCTATGATATAGTGTTACCTAAAATAGTATTATTCTGCCTCTGTTTGACAACCATTAAAATAAAACTTTTTTTTTTCAAACTTATTTTCAATCACACATTCCCACAATAAAATATTTTGCACGTAAATCTTTTTTTTTTTTTACTTTTTAACCACATATTATGAAAAAATCACTATTCCAAAATTCATTTTTTCTAAAAACTCTTTTTAGAGGTTGCCAAATAGGGCGCAAGTCTTTAAGCACAATGTTGCCGACAAACTTCAAAATAATTCATTAAGCCTTTGTTCGGTAAATTCGTAAATGGTTTATAAAACGAAATACTTGTAAATTCTTAAAATATGTGAATAATGATGAATGATGAAAATTATTATTAAATTTATATATAATTTATAAATATGTCGGTCAAATAAAGTTAACATGGTAACCTTATTGAAACTTTTTAGTATGAGAATGGTGATGATGACAGTTTTCGAATGAATTTGCAGAAAAATTCAAAATACATATACTCACGTGGGGTGGCTCCATGTGAATTAAATATTGTAAAAAAAAAATAAGGTCCACCCATTTGTGTGTATTTTGTAGGCTTTTTGCGTATTTTTTTTTGACTCCCTCAGTTTGAAGAACGATGCTACACATCCAGAGTTAAGTCCACGCTTAAATCAAGGGAGTTCACTGTTTCAAGGTTCTTTTTACCCTTTTACCCTTATTTTCATTATTTGCGAAATATGCCCTGTATGTTTTAATTGTTAGATTGTTTAAGGTTATATATTACAATTCTTCCAAATTTCTCAATATCTTCTCTTTCTATTTATTGATCAGAGTTATTATCTATACGGTGTTCCTTTAACATTTCTATCTGTTCCAAATATTTTCTATATTTTGTTAATTTCTCAAAAGCTCTAGGCTAATTTTTTTTAGTTATATTTCCAAAAACAATTCCTTCTGGAACTTCTTCTCCTATATTTTCGTATTTAGTTATGACATTTTCGACCCTTTTTATTCCTTTACTAGTTTTTACAGAGTCAAATCCTATATTATGTTTACAAGCATAATCTATATCAAAATATATTTCTTTAAGTTTTTCTTAGCCAACAGGAACTATATCTTCAAATTTTTCAACTATACTTAATAAAAACGAAATATCTTTTTCATCTAAATATAATTTAAGACAACAATCATTAGATGTGGATGCTTGTGAAGTGTTCATAAATTTCAATAGTAATTAAAGCATAATCATATGAAAAGCATGTAAATAACTTGCAGTAATCAATGGAAATAAACAGGCTTTCCCTCCAGCATGTTCTTATAGTAGGCTTGCATGTACTTAATCAATCTTCTGGATTAGATGAATATTTAAAATGTTTTGAAATCATTTGGGTCCACAACTGCTTCCGTAAAAAGGCTTTTCAATTAAGGTTGCATTTCTCATTCTAGAGAATTAGTCGTGTTACCACATACGCTATCTCATAGTATCCAAAGTCTCTATTTTAACCTCTATTCAAACTCTTTTCGGAATCAAGTTCTTACTTTAAACGAAATTTTAAAAGATAACTCACACACAAGGTGTTACAATTTTTTGTTAGAAAACTGTCATTTTCCCCTAAAACATTCATCAAAGAAGGGTACTTTGGCATGGCTAACATCCATTTCAAAAACAATGTTTTGAAAATCTTTTAAAATCTCTATCTGTACTGCCGAGGAATCATGAGAAACTTAACGAAATCCTTTTATGAAAACTTTGTTGAACATAGCAAACTTCATATTAATATTCATAAGCTGAAATAGTACATGCTTGCAAACTATATTTACATATTTTTGGTACTCACCTTATGAAGTTTTAGAACTCTATAAGTGATTACCTTATTACAAGTTTTACTATCTTCAAGACTAGCTAATAGTTTTTTATGAATACAAGTGGTGTATACAGATTACAAAATGATATTTCTTTCGAGGATCGAGAATCAGGGATATTTCGAATCTCTTTTTCTTCTTGGACTCCTCATCCTTTTATAGAGGTTTATTCATTTAGTGATAAGGAACCTTATCTTCACAGCTGTCTTTCATTATCTCTTGTCTGACATCTTCTTTTGTTGGGTAGCATTAGTTGTCCATCTTTTGAGCTAGTAAGTGGGTGAAGAGTTATGATCACACCAACTTTTCTTATCTTTTACAGTAACTTTGCATTATTTTCTCCATCAATCGGTTAAGAGTTATAATCTCAGCTACTTTATTGTACTATCTTATGTCTTTTAGTGACCGCAGTTTTTCTTTAATAAAGAGACTTTATTAAAGTGGTGATAAAGGGTCACTGTCTTAGCTCCATTACTTTTCCATCCTCAAATCAAAGAACTCCGCAGGGAACTCTTCACTGTTGAGTGATGCTTGACTCATATCTTCCACTACGCAATGTTCACAATGATGATCATTGTAATCCTAAAGTAATTTGCATAGTTCTTTTTCATCATTTCTGATCCCCAAACTTGGTTCGAAATTATCTTGGATAATAAATGGTCGAGAAAACATATATCTTTTTCTTTTGTCTCTTTTCTGGCATTAGAGTAGATTATATGTTCCTTAGATGGATAAACCCATATTTTTTCTTTTTCAGTAATTAACTGAGTTAAATGTTCAAATATTTCTTTGTATCCTTTGGCTCTTCTATATGGCATCATATTAATAATATCTTGATAACCATTTTTAACAACCTTTTTACTGGTTGGTAAAAAATGTTGACTTGTAAGTCCCAATTTGATAACATGAAATGCTGGCTGCATATATTGAAGATCAGGATCCCATTCCATTGTTGCTGGGTGTAATCTGATATATATATTTGTAGTTTTGACAACTTCAGTATATATTTTCACTGCCTTCCTGACATCAGTTGGAAGTTGGGGCTATCTCTTTGATATCTTTGCCAGGATATATACAAAGTATATTTCCTAGTTCAAAGCAATTCCTTACCCAGTTAACTGGTGCTTCTGGATAAAAGTTTATCCTGTTATATCTACCATAGTAGAGAGTCTTCATCCACTTTCCAAATTCTAGTACCAATCGGATAAAATATTAAAAACGACAATAAAGAAAATGACTTCTTCATAGTTATCTTTTTTGGATATTTTTGCCACATGGCATATCTTGACAATTTCTTTTAGATCAATTTTTTCAATGTTTAGCTTGGTTAAAATATGGCTCTGTGAAGAGCTACTTTCGCTGTTTTTGATATATGGAGTATCTTCCATCATGGGAATTTTTATATCTTCTTTACCAGTAATAGGTTTGAGTTTTCCTGTGAAGAGGTTCATATTACCTTCTTTTCTTTCCCTTTATCTTCGGGAAGACCGCTAGTATTCACAAGTCCCTGTGAAGTGATACTAGACTTGCTACAAGTATCTTCTGCCTCAAAAGCTATATTTATCCTGTCTCGAAGACTATCTTTTATATTTTGGATTTGAGTTTCCAAATAGAAAATTTTTATCTCAAGTATCTGGACTTTCATCATTAATTGTTCTAGTTCCATCCATGCTGAGATAATCAGGAAGAAAGTTAGATTCTCCTTTTATATGTTCAATATCAAATTTGAAATAAGAAAACCAAATTTGAATTATGATAATATATCTATCAGCAATAGATGGATCAACATTATTTTTTAGAAACGCTTTAACTTGAGTATTATCAGTCCTAATTAAGAACATTTTTGGCAGTAGATAATCTTCATATTTTTGTACTCATCGCTTTACAGCAATGAGTTCTTTTCTGTTCATTTCATATCTTGTTTCGACTTCTTTGAATGTTCCTGGTGTGTAACCTGCAAGTATCTCAAGACAAGAACAATTCTTTTCACATTTATATTCTTTATAATTATTTTTAACATTTAATACTGCACCCCAATAATTATCTGATACATCAGTTTCAAGGATAAAGAAATCTTCTTCTTGCGAAATTATAAGTTTAGGTAAAACCTTTAATTCCATTTTTACCCTTCTTATATTTTGGCAATCTTGTTCTTCCCAAGATCACATTACATTCTTTCTTAATTTTGGAAGCAAATAATTTTTTAACTTGACACAATTTTCAATAAATCCTTCATCATAATTTAATATACCAGGGAAGCTTTGTAACTGTTTTTTATCTCTAATTTTTTCAAGAAATTCTTAAAGTTTTTCACCAATATGAGATTGCAATTGTAATTCTCCTTCTTTTATAAATAATCCTAAGAATTCTATCTTTATTTTGGCTATCTCTGCTTTCTTTTGAGAAAGTGTAATATCATGTTTTTTCATAATATAACAAAATTTCTCAAGATGATCAATATGTTCGTTTATATTATTTGAATGAATCAGTAAATCATTAACATAAGCAATGCAGAAGTGAGTAATTGGTTTGATTACCTCATCCATTCGTCTTTGAAATATCTATGGTGCATTTTTCAACCCAAATGGCATTACATTCCATTCATATTGTCCTAAAGGATTGGGTGTACTAAATGCAGTTAGTGGTTTACTTTCTCCTGTAAGTACAATTTGCCAAAAACCTGACTTACAATCAAATTTTGAAAATATTTTCTTGTTTTGTACTTGTTTAATAGGGGTGTCCTTATTAGGTAAGTAATATCTATCAAATTTAGTAACTTCATTTAACTTCTTATAGTTTATCACCATTCTGATTTTTCCTCTTTTTATCTCATTGTATTTTCTCACCATAAAAGCTGGGTTGCTATGTGGACTTTTACTAGGTCTTAGCTTCTAGTAATTCTCTTATCTGATTCTTAAATTCATTTTGATCTTCCACACTATATCTCATTGGTTTGACTCTTACTATAGTGTTTGATTGATTAGTTATATTTTTGCCTTTACTTTGTCAGTGTTCCATTTTTCTAATGGATTTTTTGAATAGGTTTCAAAAATTTCTTTTTTCAATTTTTCTAACTTATTTTCTGTTGTCATTTTTAAAACTGTAACTGGTTTAATTTTTTCTGTGTCCCAACATCCACCACGCTAGGTTGAGGAAGTCTGATATGTAAGTTCTTTATATGCAATATTAACAACTTTAGTTATTTGAGTGTAAATATCTTATGTGCATAAGGAGTTGTGAACATATATCTATCTACATATTGTGTAAATGGTGCATATTTTAGTAGGAAATTTTGTCCTAATAAAATATCACATCCAATTGTAGATGACATATATATCGTATCAATAAATACTTCTTTAAAGGATATTAGAAAAGGTACTTGTGTAGCATATCTACTATATATTACCTTGTTTCCACCTGCTGTTGTAGCAGTGACACCTTCTTTGAATCATATTTCCAGTATTCATTTGGTAGTACATTTGGTAAACATAAGCTTATTGTCCTTCCTGTATCTAGATAAGCCTGAAATTTCATTCTACAATAATTCCTTATATTGAGTGTAATTTCAATATATGGACTCATATGATTAGTATTAATTACTCTTTCCATGGTAACAATATTTTCATATTTTCATATATTCTTGATATGATAATTGGATTATCATCAACTGTTATTTTCAGATATCTTTGGCAAATTTTATAATGGCTAAATTTTTCAAGGAATTACATCCCTAATAATATAGGTGAACATTTGATTCCATATAATTCATCTTTATATAGAATTATTTCTTTATTATATTCTTTCTAATCCTCTCCTACAAATATAAGAGAGAATTTTACATATTTCTTTATTTCAAGATTATTTCACAAATAATCCTCGAATGTATATGGTTCTGATAACTCAAAATCTAGTAAATAGATGACAAATTTAGCATTTACATGACTTTTATCTGCTCCAGTATCTATAAGACAAGAAGATTTTTCTTGTATTCCTCTCGATTAACATATCTTGTCTTGATATAATATTTTGAATTTGTTGGTTCAGCAATACTAAGTTTTCTAAGTTGGTTTACTCTAGAGTCTTGTCAGGAGGGGAATCTTGCAATAAGATTATCTCCTCTAGACTGACACTATTTCTTCTTATCAATTTTCCTTCAGAATTGATTTCTTTTACTTGTTTATGAAAATCAAGCATTATTTGATATGGTATAGTTACTTCATGTTCTTGGTATTTTCTGGGAGGTATATATTGAGCTAATTCTTCAAAATCTTTATGTATGATAATATTATCAGTTATTTTTCTTAGATTATTGTGATGGCTAGTACTAAAAGCAAAAATTGATTTTATGCTAATACTAATAGCCTTACTTTTTCTTAACATTTTTAAGTTCCCAATTCTATAATATAGATTGAAACTTTGGTCAATATTTTCATCAATTAGTGAAACCGAATAGTTTGGTTTTACTGTAAATATTATCTTCTGGTAGACTAGATTTCCTACAATGGTTCCTAATAGAGCATCTATAGGATTTTGTAAGATTCTATTGTCCATACAATATATTTCTATTGGTATATTCATAATTTCTCTAAAGAATCCTTTTATCATTATTTGGATTCCTCCTATCTCAATACACTTTAACTTGCTTCTTACATTTTTTGGAATTTTGGATAATTTTTGTTTTACCCATTCTTTTGTGATTATAGGAACTCGCTTTTCCCATTGTGTCTTCTATTTTAATAGATATTTCTTTGTAATTCATACTTACAATTGTTTTATTTACACTTGGTAGTATTCCTAAGAATTCTTGATGGAATACATCTTTCTCTTGCAAATCTAATATTTTCTTAGTTATCCCTTTATACTTTCTAACATCAAATGTGATTTCTTGGTTTATACCTTCTACTGAGTCTTCAATTTCCTCAGTTGTTTCTACTTCTATTTCCTGATCTATCTCTTGTATTTCTTGATTCATATTTATTATCTCTTCAGAGTTTTCTCCTAAAGATGATGTATCTAATTCGTAAATGCTACTGCATTCACTACTTAAATCTTCAAAATATTCAATAGGCTCTATATCACTATCATTTTGAAATTCTTCATAGATTCTAAGAGTTTTTATATTTTGTTTATATTTCTTTTTAGGACATTGAGGGGCAATGTGTCATTCTTCATTGCAGATAAAACATCTACATTTCTTAATATATTTAGGCTTAGGCTGTTTAGTCCAATCTCTTTTCTTGAAATATTTTTTATGAGGTTTAAAAAAAAAATTCTTAAACTTCTTGTAGTTTTTGAACTTTCTTTTGTATTTCTTATATACCTTATATTTCTTTTTGTGACAATTAAATTGTTCAATCTGTCCTATATCTTTATAGCAACATAGATAGTTTCTTCTGATCTTATATGATTTCTTACTTTCTAAGACTTCTCTACACTAGATGCTCACCATCATTTTTGTAAATTCAATCATACATCCAAGACTATCTTTATTTATACCATTTTCTTCTCCAAGATGTAATAGTTTCTCATATTCTTTTAATAATTTTATTCCCTATGGGAATGGTAACTTTATAAAATAAGACCTTAATATAGGTTTATTTTCTTGATAATATCCTTGGTTTAATATAAATATATTTCCTCGAATTTACATGTGTACCTTTCAAGTTCACACATATCACATATTTTCAAATTTTCCATTGCTATCATTCCTTCATTATATTTTTCTTGCTTTCTAGTTTCTTCATTTACTGTAAATCTGTTTCTCAAGAATTCTGTTATCATGGCTCTTTCTAACCTTCTTAATATTTCTTGTATAATTTGATCATTTAAAGTATTTCTGTTATCTAATGATTCAGGTGTATTCTCTCCATATTTTATACTTCTTTTTATATTTTCTGGTAGCTTTCTCCACCATTCGGATACGATTCCTCTGAATGTATGTTCTATAAATCCAAAGCTGTATATGTTTTCCATTTGTTAAATTGTATAGCTAAGTCTGTACTTTTTATCAACATTTCAATGGCTTCATCTTTATCTATACAATCAAGATCTAACCATATTCCTATTGTATGGATTGGTTCATTATAAGATTTCATTGGATTTATTTCTTTTATGAATTGTTTTCTTATATTTTCAGTGTATCTTTTCCGAGTTTTCCTATATTGATTAATATCATCTTTATTAGGTATTAGTCTACCATAATGATAATGTTCATATTCTTCATCACTACTAAATTCTGTTTTTACATTATGACTAGTTGATGGATTAATGTTCATTTTTGTATTTTCCATTTTTTCAGTTAATTCTTCTAATTGTTTTTTATATTCATCATATTCTTCACCAGTATATTCTAAGAATTTTTGTTCTAGTTCTTCTACCTCTGTAATCATAAATTGTTTTATCTCATATTTTTTCCTTTCTCTTTTTCTATTATTCTAAAATCTTGATGTGGATTAATTATAATCATATCTTTCCCTTCAAGTTTTTAATCTAATAGAGCATTTCCTATTTGCATATTATATTCTAGATTTTCCAATCTTTTGTCTCTATCCTCAAAACTTTCATTTGTACTATTTTTAGGTAAATAAGGATAACTCGGTTTCTTATGTTTTTCAACATTTTTCCAAAAAATTTCAATTATGTTTTCTTCATCAACTATATTCATCATTACTTTAGGTTCGTAATATATTTCTGATGATGATTCATATATTTCTTTACAGTATAACTCAATTTCTTCTTTCTCAAATTGTATGATAATTTTCTCATATATATATACATATATGCATCTCTTATGCATCCTATTATTAATTTATCTAATATTTGTTCTCTTATTTCTCTTGGCAATCTTTTAACTATCATTAATGTTAATATTTTTAGTTTCTTTGGGACGAGATCTAAAAATATATAAGTTCCATGTTTTTCTTTTAATATATAATATCAATTTGTTTTAGTAATTGTATTTTCCATGATCTAACATGACTCTGATACCATTTAGCACCAGAGTGCGCAGGTCAACGGAATAAATTTTTAATTTATAAATCTTTGGGGGGTCTAATTTGAAGTTTTTAATTTTTATAATAGCTTTGTTTGCAAATTATTATATAGGAGGGTACTTTTGTAAAATTGTCAGTTTGGATTTGTTCTGGTTGATGAATAGTTCTGGACAAATAGATTTATTCCAGTTTGAATATGTAGCTAATAATGGGGGCATAGTGTACATGCTCCCATTTCCTCGAAACTTGTGAAAACCAGTCAACAAATTTTGCTTGAACTGAGATCCCATCCTACCTTCCACAATTGTGTTAACAGAAATATCCTTGAAAGCGTTTCTGGCGAAGGATATGCCAACCAGAGAAAAGAAGAAAGAACAAAAACAAAGCCGTATCTATTTCTGGTGTCAATCTGCGTTCAGCTTTGTTGGCGTTGGAATTGTTCATTCACTCTATCTGTTCTTGCCACATGCCGAATTTCGCAACCTCAAGGACCCAATGTGCAGCGCCATCTTCGATGTTCTAACTGTCATCCTAATAGCAGTACTAAAAAGATTTATTGTTATTGAAACTACTAAAAACCAACACTTGAACAGTCATACAAGTTCTCCACGTATTGCTCCTCGCATTTCATGGTTGAGTGTGTCCCTTCACTCGTTTCTGACTTGCAATGTATGTTGGGAAATTATTTAATTTGTCATGATGGGCCGACATATGTAATTAACTGTATATAAATGCTATCTTAAAGTTAAGTCCAAAATTAAAATGATCTAATAAGGAATTAAGTAATTGGGCTTTAAGCATCTAAATAAAGTGTGGGCCGGACTATATGTGTAGAGACCGGATCCATTAGGGTTTGTATTTGACGATGAGCCGAATACATATGGAAATATATAAAGGGTTATGGTCCCCAATTCATGTGTGATTTTCTCATTCTATGTGGCATCCCATCAACACAAGAATACAAGGGAAAGCATATGAAGAGTAAGATTCACAAACCCACAATCAGGAATCAAGAAGGAGGTTTGAAGCAACCAAACTGAAGATTTACAGATCAAGATTCAAGATTCATTATTCAAGTCAGAAATCAATTGATTAAGGTATGTTCCGCGTTAATTCAGTTTCTTGATGATTTGACATGAAAATCTTGGCAAGTTCATAAAGTTCAAGTTTCAATAAAGTTACAACAAGTGGTATCAGAGCCTATTCATGTTACATCATTGGGAATCGAAATTTTTAATTTGGTTCTTGTACAATTTTATGGTTTTCAAATTTAATGATTTCGGATTTATGTTTTGTAAATTTGAAAATATTTTAGAAATATTATTCAAGATTTCAGTTTTTTTTTTTTTTAAATAGGAGCCGCCGCCATCGTGCCGTCGGCAGCGGCAGCTGTTAGAGCAGCCGCTGCGTGCTGTCATTACAGCAGCGTGCGCTCGGCTGCAGTTCTCTACAGCGACGTTGTCGCTGCAGATTTTCAGCCGCCACTGTCGGCGATGCTCCGGATTTTGGGGGAGGTGCCGGCGAGCCCGCCCCCAAGTTCTTAAATTAGGGTTTTTAGGTTTTTGGTGAATTTTGGGGACGAGGGCTTGAGTTGAAGTTTTGAGATCCTTGGTTACAATTTCAAATTAGGGTTTAATTTTAAATGTTTAAGCACCTACAGTTTACAACTAGTGATGGCAATGGGGCGGGTTCGGGGCAGGGCACCCTCACCCCACCCCGCCCCACCACGCCACTCCCCCTCCTCGCCCCGCGCCCCACCCCGCCTTAGATGGGGCGGGGCGGGGCTCGGGGCGGGGCGAGGCGGGTACGGGGCGAGGACTTGCCCCGTTTTTTGCCCCATTTGTTTTTTTTTTTTAATTTAAAATACAAATTCAAAATTTTAAAATTCAAAGTAAATAATGTTCAAACTAATTATATCAATATTCAAAACAAACACTTGAAACAAAAAATATCCAAAACAAATAATATCCAAAACAAATTTTTTTTCTTTTTTAATTCTTCACGGGGCGGGTTCGGGGCGGGGCATCTCCACCCCGCCCCACCCCACGACCCGCGACGGGGCGGCGAACCCCGCCCCGCCCCGCCCCGCCCCGCCCCGCCAACCCGTTCGGGGCGGGTTTTTTTGCCCCATTCGGGGCGGGGCCCCGCGGGGACGGGGCGGGGAAAATTGCCATCTCTATTTACAACCTTGGTTAATCAGCCCCTTAAATTTAAGGTTTTGGTGTTTCAGCCCCCTAAGGTTAAAAATTCATCCAATTGGGCCTTTAAAGTTTCGAGTTTAATAATTCAGTCCCTAAAGTTTCAAAATTAATTAATTTTGGGCCATTAAAGTTTTAATTTTAATGTTTAAGCCCCTACAGTTTGCAACTTTGGTTATTCAGCCTCTAAAGTTTAAAGTTCATTCAAGTTGGGCCTTAAGGTTATGAGTTTTTAACAATTCAGCCCCTGGAGTTTTAAAATTAATTATTTTTGGGCCATTTAAAGTTCTAATTCTGTAATTAAAGCCTCAAAGTTTTTGATTTTGTTCTAATTGGCCCCAAAAGTTTTAGATTTTTAAATTTTGGCCCCTAAAGTTTTGAATAATTAATTTTTTATTCCTAAAGATTTTCAATAATTAATTTTTGGACTCATAAAGTTTTCAATAATTAATTATTGACCCCTAAAGTTCTGCTTAATTATTTTTGGGTCCTTAAAGTTCTGAATTATTAACCATAGGCCCCTAAAGTTTCAAAATAAAAAAAATTAAGGATTAACAATTATAATGCAAATTTTGGTATTTCTTTTGGATTACTAATTTTTCTAAATGAATTGATTGAAGCAACATGTCACCAAAGTAACCGCTATTGCCTAGATTAATTTATTTGGAATATTAGAAAGGTTGTGTGTACGTAATTCATGCGGGTATTGACCGGCCCAAAAGAATGTTAATATTTGACCGAATTATTTACATACCTGTGGTAATAAATATGTGACAGTTATAAGGTTTTATTTTATGTAAACAATAAATCGGTCCAAAAATAGGTTTATTGTTTGACATAGTTTATTGTCAATATTTGATTACTACACCAAGAGTACCACTTACAAATTGGTATTTCTGTCCAAAGACTAAATATCAATGTTGTGCTCGGTCTCTTGTGATGGGGTTTACCATTATTTGAATTGATTAATTGTTTAGTACGGATTTCTATGAAAACTCTTTTAGGACAAATATGGTATCTGTGACATATTTTGATCTTAAGTTACATTAGATAGTTTACAAATTAAAGAAATCCATCTATGCGCTTAAGCCGGTTTCCCGAAATGGTATCACAATTTTATCAAATAATTATCTCATTTGATTTTGAGATGCATTCAGTTGATGATTGTGGATATCACAAGTTAGTGGGAGTAAGCAAATCTTGGTGATACCTCTTTTGTATTAAGGATATGGATACATAAGAATTGTTCTGGTATATTTTTGGATTATCACAAAAGGGTTGTATCAATAAGGTTCTTAAAAAATAAATTTGAAATGCAGATATGAAAATCAAGTGACACCCCTACAATTAAGGGAGACGGCTCTAGTTTCAATTGATGCCCCAATGATAAATTTAAAGGAAAATGATATACATAAAATTCTCTGTGCTTTTGTAATTGAGAATTTAATGTATACTCGGGTTTGCACACATTCGGATATAGCATTCATTGTTGGAATGTTAGGCAGATATTTAATTAACTTTGCAATGGAAATTTGGAAAGCAGCCATCGGTTATTTGGTATCTATAGAGAACAAAGGATTGCATGATCACATTCAGGAAAATCAGACCAATTGGAGATCGTTGGATATTCTGATTTTGATTATGAAATTTGACTGTAAAATATTGTCATTAGGCTGCGTATTTTGGATGGAAATGAAAGACCACTTAAGTTATTTTGTGACAATAGCAGTCTTGTATTCCAATAGGAACATGATGATGTCAAAGTTTATAGACATTAAGTTCCTAGTTGTCAAGGAAAGAATTCAGAGTGGTTAGGTTTCTATAAAGCATATAAGGACAAACTCTATAATCATGGATCCATTTACTAAATGGCTATCACCCAAGGTCTTTCATGAGCATGATGCTCACATGGGTGTTGCGTCTTTTGATGATATGTCAATTTAGTGGGAGTTTGTATTTTGGATGTTGTCTTTTGGACACATAATTTTGGTTGTGCACATTCAGTTCATTTTAGAAATAAAGTATTCAGTTCAGTTCCACTCTGACTAAAGTTTATGGTTGATCTCATAAGGTATTAAGGAATAAGGTATGACCAGTTGGAAATAGACATATTTAGATCACATTACATGTAATTTCTATGCTACACATCCACACTTGATCTATGTCATTTGATTGTATTGATGTACGCGACCATTGATAGGTTTAGTTATATTACTTATAACGAAGACCGCTTTAATCCTATGTTGATATAATCAATGGACGAGATTGTTCGGAGATACTTTTGGTTATGATAGCAAAAATTTTGAGCTCATAAGGTTATACACATTTATAAAGTAATATATGTGGCCCAAGTGGGAGATTGTTGGGAAATTATTTAATTTGCCATGATGGGACGACATATGTAATTAACTGCGTATAAATGCTATATTAAAGTTAAGCCCAAAATTAAAGTGATCTAATAAGGAATTAAGTAAATGGGCTTTAAGCATTTAAGTAAAGTGTGGGCCGAACTATATGTGTAGAGACCGAATCCATTAGGGTTTGTATTTGACGATGGACCGAATACATATGGAAATATATAAAGGGTTATAGTTTCCAATTCATGTGTAATTTTCTCATTCTATGTGGCATCCCATCAACACAAGAATACAAGGGAGAGCATATGAAGAGGAAGATCCATAAACCCACAATCAGGAATCAAGAAGGAGGTTTGAAACAACCAAACTGAAGATTTACAGATCAAGATTCATTATTCAAGTCAGAAATCAATTGATTAAGGTATGTTCCGCGTTAATTCAGTTTTTTAATGATTTGACATGAAGATCTTGACAAGTTCTTAAAGTTCAAGTTTCAATAAAGTTACGACAATGTATACATACGAGATTATTGATTTTATTTGCTGACCCTGCACTACATTTTGTTTGTTAAATATGCAGGTGGTCAGACAAAGCTCCCTCTGCGATTGAAGAGGAAAATAGGACAGGCAAGCCTTGCACTGTTGCACAAGTGAAGGAAGTGAAATTTTTTTTAGGGATGGTTCCTATGTGGACAACTTTCCTTATATTCAGTCTGGTTGATGCGACGGGGAGCACCTTGGGGAGCACCTTCTTTCTCAAACAAGCTAGCAACATTGATGACAATTTCCCTATTACTGTTTTTATTATGAGTGTATTTGGTAGGGATTTTTGGGGGAAGAATTGATTTTTGAATAGTGATATGATGGAGAATGTGTGGTTGAAAAAGAAGAAAAAATTATTGATGTGATGGAAAATATTATTTTATTGAAGAATGTGTGGTTGAAAATGAGAATTGATTTACTGTAAAAAATGAGAATCTGAGTGTGTTTGGTAGGGATTTTAAGGAGAAAAATTGATTTTTGAATAGTGATATGATGGGAAATGTGTGGTTGAAAAAGAAGAAAAAAGTATTGATGTGATGGAAAATATTATTTTATTGAAGAATGTGTGGTTGAAAATGAGAATTGATTTACTGTAGAAAAGGAGAAGTTTTACCAAACAGGCCCTCTATACCAAACAGATTGTATATTAGTAAAAGTCACAAGCTTCGCAATTGATTGTCTATGTGGCTTCCTATTTCGAAAGATTGGTAATGAAATGAATGGACAAGTCATAATGCAGTGGAGAATCGGTGTTGGAATGGCATTTTCTTTCATTTGTTGCAGATTTGCCTACAAAAATGCAGATTTGGTCAACACACAGCCAAGTATGCATATGGATATTTTTAGCCTAACTCCACAATTTCTCTTGTTGGGAATTATGAAAGGACTTTCTGAAAGAGGGCTTCAAAGTTTCTTTCGTTCTCTGCTTTCTGAATCTCTAAGGGACTACAGGACACCATTTGGAGAATGTGTGATGGGCATCGGAAAGTTTCTGTGTACACTTTGTATCCTCAAAAGCTGGTTTGGGCATGATATAGAATCAAGTCGAATGGACAATTATTATGCGATCCTGACCATTCTAAGTTTTGCTAACTTAATTTACTGTGTTGCGCTTGCGCACTGTTATGGAGATGCACCTCAAGAAGTAGACTGTGAACAACCAATAGAAGGTGCACAAGACAGTTTAGGACCTTCGATATTGCGATCCTTCTCTGATCAGACGCCCAATGACCTTCAATATATCAGTGTTTCAACAAGGAGAACACGATCCTTACCGAGTATGATGCCCAATAACCCTCCATATATCAGTGTTTCCCCAAGGATAACACGGTCCTTCTCAGTTCCTACACGCCCAAGAACTCCGAACAGGCTGGACGATGCATACGCACAGGAGAACGAACCACTACATATAGAAATATTTGATTGTGAGCATCATGATGATTTGTGAAATTGGTCAGTGATAAAAATTTTCCACTCTTGTGGCCAGAGAACCTTACTTATAATTATTTGTAACAATCATACATTCAGATAATCTTACTTACGGTTCTCTCGGCCATCAATTCTATCCCCAACAGATCCTTCCTGTTTTGTTTACTTATTTCTCTCCTTTGTTTTTTCTTTCGGATATAGATACGTCTTTGATTAATTTACAAAAAAAAAATATTTTTCAGAGCTTAGGCTTTATTCTATCCCTTTCGTCCGATGGCCCAAATCACTGATAAATCATCAACTGAGAACCAGTTCACGAATTGAGCAGCCTAAGAGTACATCTTCCCCATATCACCTTTAGGTGTCTACTCCGTTGGTGGCATGGTAGCCATTTTGGTCAAAGATACATTGTTGGACCAATGCTTAGCAATTGTGCCACTTTTAAGGGGAAATTAGGCCCAATACGACCTTTAAGTTTGAAAATTGATTTTTTTTTTTCATGAACCTTAAATATAACCATAGATTATACGTTCAGCCTAAAACCAAACCCTAATGCACTCATTACTGCCACATGACCAGAAGTGATGAAATGAAATGAGATTCATCCCTATCGATCATCACCATTGGCACCATTAGAGATACTCGGACCCATGGGTGAAGAAGGCAATAGATGAATCAAAGGGGAGGAAGAGAAAGTGTGGCAGTTGAAGGATCTTCAATGAAAAAGAGAAATCTTGCTCCACAAGCTTGAGAATCTAAGGTTAAGCTCTATTTGCAAATCATTTTACGGCTTTGAATGTCACTTTGAATTGCTCTATTGTGCTAAATCGTTTTTGTAAGGCTAGGCTTAATTGAACTTGTTCTCTTGAAAATCTTGAATGTCTTTGGTGTTGTTTCTACTAAGGCAATGATTAGTGGTCTTTTTAGCTTTATGTCCATACATCATATTGCCTCCTACACATAGAGTAATGTATTTATTCAAAATTGTTTTCCCTACTTAAAGATTGGTGTCAAATGTCTTGATTATAGTTAGTGTTCAAGATTATTTGTCACTTTATTGATACTGCTTGTAAATAGTAATTACTTCTCATTTGATAGAGAACTTTTTGTTTCTCTTTTCTCTCTAATCTTCATCCTTTCTTGGTGGCAGATTTTCTCGCCATCCTGGTGTACAGATGATGCGTGGTAGAATTGTAATAGTCGGATTAAATACGTTTGATGTGGAAAATTCTATGAGATTTTGTTAAGTGTAAATTCTGTAAATGAAGTGGTATATTATGGTGTACACGTAGTATAACTCTTCTTGGTGAGGTTTGATGTAAATAGAGAGTTCAAAAGTTTGTATGTTGTTCTTGGTGAACAGAATCTGGTTAATATAATTTTGGTTTCAATGAGAGTTGTGAGGGGAACTATATCAAAGAGTATTTCTTGGTAAATTTTGACCGATTGTCCCAACTCACCAAATGACATGTTTTGATTGTTTCTCATATTTTCTTCTAATTTTACCCTTTATAAAAAATAATTATTTTCAATCAACAGACTTTGTTCAAAACTAACTTGTAAATAAAAATATTAACTAAAACATTTATAAGAAAAAAAAATTACTTATAAATAAAATATTACTTATAAAATAAAAATCACTTTTATGTTAAAAAAAAATAATTATAAAGTAAAAATAATTATTTTCAGCAAAAAATTACTTAAAAGTAAAAATTCACTTGAAAATTATTTAAAACTACAAAATTTACTTATAATAATAAAATTTACTTATAATTAGTAAGTAAATATTTAATTTTATTTAACTTTTTAACTTGGAATTCTAACTAAATGACGTATGTAATTTTATTGTTTTAAAAAATTTCATAATTGGTGGATAATAAATTCACAAGCACGTTGGACTGTTTTAAAAATGTGTACTTTAAAAATATTCATAATCTCTATCTCGAAACTCTCAAGCAAAACCTTAGATGAATCTTGAGATGATGATTTTGCATAACCAAGAAAAATAATGGTGTAAGACAGAAACGTGAATAATAATAAAATGTTTTTGTTCGTAACAAACGAATGGATGTTTGCTCGAAATATGAAATAAAAATTATGTTGAAGAATTTTTAAGGAATGAACTTAAAAGAGCTTCTTCTTTTTTCTTTGCCGTATTAGGACCTTGTTTGATCCTCATTTTTTTCACAATACATTTTTTCCTCTTTTTTTTTTTCAACCATGCATTCTTCAATAAAAATAATATTATACACAATTCAAAAAAATTTCCTTAATTTTTAACTACATATTCTCTATCAATCTACTATTCCAAAATGCATTCTACACAAAAAAAAAAGGCGGGGGGGGGCTCAAACAAGTCCCGAATAAAAAAAAATGTTGAATCTAAAATTTTAATTCAAAAAAGTTGCAAGTTTTAAAATCTATATTAATGAGCTTTTTTACTTGGTAGAGCCTATTATTTCAGGCATTTTTAGAAAATATACCTGAAGTTTTTTTTTTTGTTTTGACCTGTACTCAAATTGAAGTTATACTCATCTCTTATTTTTTGTTATGTATATACCACATTTGCTATATGTTTTTTATTTTGTAGAAAGTAATTATTTAAGGTTATGATGTTTGAAATTCTTCTTTTGGAGAAACAATGGATAAAATAAAGCTATTATCGAAATCATGATAATTTTCTATAAACGTATTCAATAGCTCTTGAATAATCTCTTTGTGAGTAGGTTATCTATCAATGTATCATTTTCAATAAAATAATTGAAGAGATGGTCGGCATCTATCACATTTTTGTAGCTTGATTATGAATGGCTTCACATTATCAATTGATAAATTAATAACCCATCTAAAGTAATGATTTTTCTCGACCCCAATACTATTATTTTATAGAAAACTGCTACACTTACGGTCATTAGAGGGCTGTAATTAGGGATAGACAAAATGTCTAGACCAAACCAAACCAAACCAGAACCGAACTGAATCAAATCAAACCAAGCGGTTCGATTCAGTTCCTCAAAAAAAATTAATAATTTTGGTTCTTCGAACAAAAAACCACTTGGTTATAGTTTTGGTTCGATTCCGATTCTAGAACCAAGAGCTAAACCGAGAACCAAACTTAATTTATAATTTTATTTTTTGTATGAATTTGATTTTATTGAAGTCAGCCCAATAGCCATTATTTTGGCACGCCCCATATAACGTGTTTAGCTCATTAATTTTAATTGTATTCAATATTTGTGTTTAAACGTCATGTCAATCCATTATTTCAAATTCAAACCCTCAAAGTCCCAAACACCTCCAGACGCCTTCCTAAATTCCTAATCATTCAAACCTCAAACAATGCAATTTTTCTGTGCGGAAACTCCAACTTTGTCGCCACTAATTTGTTGTTCCTCCAAGCCATCAAGGGTATAGTAAAAAATATCATAATTTACTGGACATCTTTCTTTTCTTTTATTGTTTTTTGTGCAACTTTATACATATTGGTCAAAGATTCTAGTCAGACAATATTTTTATTAAATTGTGATATAAGTCAATTTGAAAAAAAAAATTTTAAAGTAGACTACAAATATTATTTTCTTATGCAAGTTTGAAAATTTAAGTAATAGTACTAGAATCAGACCAAACCGAACCAGAAACAAATGGTTCAGTTTGATTCGGTTCCGCGTCTTAAAAAAAACTATTTGGTTCCATTATCGAAAAAATCATTTGTTCATGGTTCAGTTCGGTTCTCTTAGAACCAGAACTAAATGAAACCACATCGACCATTAGCATTAATTAGTGGACCCACACTAATTAGAGAGGGTTGTAAAAATTACAGCAAAAATTACAACCCTCTTATGCCATTAATTAGTGGCCCCACACTAATTAGAGAGGGCTGCAAAAAATACAGCAAAAATTACAACACTCTAATGATTGTACAAGTAGTATTTTTGTATTTTATAAAGGTTTAATCGTACATTTGGAGTAGAAGGCGCCCGTGTGGTGATTGTACAAGAAAGTGAAATCCATGCGTTAAACTATCGATCATTTTGGACATAATTACTTCCTCGATTTAAAATTTTGAACAAAAATGCAATGATCCATATTTACTTAAAAATGTTTATTTTGATGAGGAGAGGTACAAAGAACGTGTTTGACGATCATTATTTAAAAAAAAATGAAGTTTTGAATTGTGATTTTTTGGAGAATGTGTTGTTAAAAAATAAGAATTTTTTTTTGAATTTACGTGTAAAATGTTTTATTATGTAAATGTATAGTTAAAAATGAGTACGAAAATTAAAGTGATTTGAAATAATGGTTGTCAGATGGAGCAAAGTATGATAGGGATGCATGTGAAGTGCGGAATTGTATTTATATGTGACGGATTTGTAATTGATTCTAAAAGTTTATATTTTACGGTGGAAAATTAATGACTATGAGACCACGTAAATACAATACATTGGTTTTAGATAGACATGATGTGATACATTCCACCATTATTTAATAATGTTTGAATAATGCTATTTGTACACAGTGGAATTATATAATGATTTATAAACAGATAATGTATCAAAAGAAAGTAGAGAATTTTTTTTTTTTTTGAAAAAATTCTAATTCAAGTATATGTCACTAAATTATGTGTATGTAAATTACTATGTACATGTAGCACAATCGACGAATGAAAAAGCTACATTCACTCATGTATAAGATTAAGTTGATAGAGTCCAGAGTCAGCCCACACGTTAAGCGAGTTAGACGATGGTCTAAGGCTTCCAATTTTAAAATTTACATCTTAATCTTTGTTTTCGTTCAAAACAAAAAGAAAAAAATTTAAAAATTATACGTTTACAGTATGAACTAAATGGACGGAAGGAGCATATTGCTTTTAGATAATTATAACTAAACATAGCATTTTTTCGTGGGGTCCTTTTCTACCCATCTGCATATATATATATATATTTTTTTTACGTAGGAACCTGCAGGTGCTACTCGCCGCGGAGTCCCGACTATTATGGGTGCGCACTAGATGAACCTCGCTCCATGTGCAGTAGTCCGCAAACCACACAGGAGACCGTTTGCGTATTTTTCGTCTACTGACTACTGAGGTCCCTTTCTACCCAACTGACACTTTAACTTTTTCTCCGAACTTTCAACTTGCAGTTGCTTATAATAAAGACGACTGAATTCAGACAAAAGCCACCGACGTTTAACGAAACCTTAATGAAGTTTCCTTTTTCACATTACAATTCCAAACTATGTGTACACATTTGAGCCTATAATGTCTTAATTTTCAAGAAGTAAAAGACTGACTATATACAATCAGGTTTCGTTGTAACAGTAGATCGGCTTAAGCCCAATTATGAGGATAATCAACTGGTGTTTAAAGAAGTTCCGTTACTACGTTGTTTTCTCAAAGGAAGCCATGTTTATATTTGGTAGATTCAGTATAATTATAGTATCTATAGCCGATTATTTCTGATTATTTATCCCTAATTTCTAACACTTGACTTAAATTTCTGTAGGCCTCATATTTGTCCACAGTTTCGTAGAGAACGCGCTGGTAAATATATTGATCACCCATCTCCCAGGTGTACGAGACGTAGCAAAATCGGCTAAAGCTGTCAATTTACAGGAAGGAACCTCGGCAGTTCTGCAAATTTTGTTTGCTTTTGCATCGGATGCCTATCTGGGCAGCTTCAAAATGGTGGTTTACTCCACCATATCTTACATCATTGTGAGTAGTCACGAGAGATTAACATTAAACCCATCTCACTCTGTCGAATTCATGAATTTTCTAAATCAATCGACTTTTTGTAGGGATTAGTGCTGTTATGGAATGCAACCCGGCATACATATGCAGAGATTCGAACTATTTGTTTGGGACTGGTGCTAATAACTCTGGCAAAAGCAGCAAAAGAGGTATCATTGAAAGCATTTCTTGATGATCAATTCATGGCGAAGGATATCCCAGCCACAGAAGAGGATAAAGAACGACAACATAGCCGTAGCAATGTCTGGTGGCGCTCTGCATCCATCTTGGGTGCTCTTGCCGCTATTTTTGTCCCGAGTAGTTCATTGAAGCTGCTTTCTATGATCTCAGCAATTGCAATGGTGGTTGCATACTTGTGGTTCTGGTTAGGTGCAAAATTTTACGAATGCAATAGACCAACAGGCAGCGCCATCTCTGATGTTCTATTTGTTATCAAAACAGCAGTCCTAAAAAGAAATCTTCTCTATGCAACTAATCCAGAGCAGCTCTTCAACAATTATAAAGGTGTTACACATATTGAGCCTCGTATTTCATGGTTGAGGTATGTCCCTTCACATGGTTTCTTACTTACAATGTAGACTCTGATATCATTGATCTTATTTACAAACCATGCACTGCATTTTGTTTGTTAAATGACAGGTGGTTAGACAAAGCTCCCATTGTGATTGAAGAGAAAAATAGGCCAGACAAGCCTTGCTCCGTTGCACAAGTGAAGGAAGTGAAATTTTTATTAGGGATGGTTCCTATGTGGATGACTTTCCTTACATACAGTCTGGTTGATGCAACAGGGAGCACCTTCTTTCTCGAACAAGCTAGCAACATAAATGACAATTTCCCTATTACTGTTTTCAATATATTAGTAACAGTCACAAGATTTGTAATTGAATGTCTATGTGACTTTATATTTCGAAAAATTGGTAGTGAAATGAATGGACAACTCATAATGCAGGGTAGAATCGGTATTGGAATGACATTTTCTGTCATTTGTTGCATATTTGCTTGGAAAAATGCAGTTCACTGGCTGTATTTGGTCAAGACATACACCCAGCCAAGTAAACATACGGATATTTTTAGCCTAACTCCACAATTTATCTTCTTGGGAGTTATGGAAGGACTTTCAGAAGGTGGGCTTCAAAGCTTCTTTTATTCTCAGGTTTCCGAATCTCTAAGAAACTACGGACCACCATTTGGACAATGTGTGAAAGGCATCGGAAAGTTTCTGAGTGTACTTTGTATCCTCATATTCAGTAGCTGGTTTGGGCAAGATATAGATTCAAGTCGTTTGGACAATTATTATGCGATGCTGACGCTTTTAAGTTTTGTCAACTTTCTAATCTACTGGTTGGTTGCGTATTGGCATGGAGATGATCAATTTTCACCTGAAGTAGACTGTGCACCACTCATAGAAATTACACATGACAGTATTGGACCTTTGGGGCCGCGATCCTTCTCTGATCAGACGTCCAATAACCTTCAAAATATCAGTGTTTCAAGAAGGATAAAAAAATCCAAATCTGAAGAGAAGCCCAATAACCTTCAAAATATCAGTGTTTCAAGAAGGATAAAAAGATACAAATCTGAAGAGTAGCCTGTTGGAATATATGAAAATAGCATTTAAGCCACAGCAAATCACGTGCAGATTCAGCCCAGCTTACCTCCTGCACGCGAATATCCAGCAGCAACACAACAGAATTCAGCTTATGCTTCAGTTTATTCTAGTTCCTTCTAGTCTCTTCTTTAGTTTGTTATCTTGTTAGTTTGTTAGATAATTGGTTAGTATTATTTCTTCTATAAATAGAGTAGGTTGCATTGTATTTTCCTCAAGTTGAATGGAATGAATTTTCATCTCCTTCCCTGCATTTAGCAGGCTGTTGAGAAACTGAAAACCAGCCAGAATCAATAACCAGAAATCATGCACCAGCAGTAAATGAATTAACACCAGCAAGGACAATGAAACTGAATTGAGAGAAAACGAAAATGAAATGAAACTAAAATCTGAAAATGATAGAGCCTGCTGTAGCAGGGAAGAAGATGAAATTAGATTCAATCAACTTGAGAATTACAATGCATAAGAGCTCTATTTATAGAGAGAAAAGCTAACAAAATAACAAAATAATAAGAATCTAGAAGAGGTAACATGTCTTTGGACGTGAGAGGCTAGCGAAGAAGGATGCGGAAGTGTTCTGGTAAGCTGTGAAGCGGGAGTTGCTGAAGGTGAGCTGCTGAATATGCACGTTTGATCTGTTGAGATGAATTGATCTATGCTGGACTGATTTTGTGATATGTAATATTCCAACACAGGCTCTATCCTTTTCTCCTCTTTGGTTTTTCGTTCTGTTTTTCCCAGTAGTTCAATTCGTTTTCCACCTTCCTTGATTTTATCAAAGCCCAATAACCCCCCATATTTCAGTGTTTTCAGGAGGAGAATACGGTCCTTCCCCAGTCAATTCTGATAGAAAAACATAATATGATTATTGATCAAAACAATAATCAAATCCTTAATTCATAATAATGCATAACCATAGATCTTACTCCATGTTGAAATCCAAGAAAGTAACAAAACATAAAACCATACCTTGATCCATGATAAACAAATTCTTTGTCTAGATAGATTAGAATCTTCCAAATGATTGATGATCTTCCCTTAGCTTTTGTTCTCTATTGATGGGGATGTAGAGAAACTTGAAGAACATCAACAAATGGGGACCATAACCATATAAAATAATAGTAGTAACTCAATAGTCACTATCTTTCAGTTGCTTCAAATTGGCCCCTCATCAATTTAAAACAACACTCCGGTATCTACACGCACTCTTCCAAGAAATAGCTCCTCCAGCTAACAGATAAATATAGCCTGATGTGGATCTCCTACTGTCTTGGCATCCAGCAAAATCAGAATCGAAATACCCTATGATCTCTAACTGATCCGATCTGACATATGTGAGCATGTAATCCTTTGTTCTCTTCAAATACCTCATAACCCTTTTGGCTGCTTTCCAATGATCCATTCTAGGGTTGCTTAAATATTTGCATAGCATTCCAACAATGAATGCTATGTCTGGACGTGTACAAACTTGAGCATACATAAGACTCCCAACAACTGACGCATAGGGAATCTTCTGCATTTCCTTAACTTCAAGGTTATTTTTCGGGCATTGTTCGAGACTAAATTTGTCTCCCTTAGCGACAGGGGTGTCACCTGATTTACAGTCTTGCATGCCAAACCTCTTAAGTACTTTATCGATATAGCTCTTTTGTGACAATCCAAGAATACCTCGAGAGCGATCTCGATGTACCTGAATCCCTAATACAAAAGAGGCATCACCAAGATCTTTCATCTCAAAATTCCTTGATAAAAATCTCTTGGTTTCGTGCAACATGCCTATATCATTAGTGGCAAGTAGTATGTCATCAACATACAAAACCAAGAAAATATGCTTACTCCCACTGAACTTGTGATACACACAATCATCAACAGCATTTGTCTCAAAACCAAACGAGATAATTACTTGATGAAATTTGTAGTACCATTGACGGGAAGCTTGTTTGAGCCCATAGATGGATTTCTTTAATTTGCAAACAATATTCTTCGGGTCTCCTGACACAAAGTTTTCTGGTTGCACCATATAGATCGTCTCATCAATGTCGCCATTGAGAAACGCCGTCTTAACATCCATCTGATGTAACTTAAGGTCAAAGTGCGCAACAAGTGCCATAATTATCCTGAAAGAGTCTTTCGTTGAAATTGGAGAGAAAGTCTCTTTGAAGTCAACACCTTCCTTTCGGGTAAAGCCTTTAGCTACAAGACGAGCCTTATATCTTTCCACATTACCTTTCGAATCCCTCTTTGTTTTAAAAATCCATTTGCAACCAATGGGCTTCGCACCTTCTGGTAACGTGACAAGATCCCAAACTTTATTGTCTTGCATAGACTTATACTCATCATTCATGGCATCAATCCACTTTTGAGAGTTAGAACCCTGCATGGCCTGGCGGAAGTTGATTGGATCATCTTCCGGCGGGCGGGGGCTGTCATCTGGCAGCCCCCACTTTGGGGAGATGGAGGGGCATCTTCATTATGAGTTTTTTCTCCATTAAGTTTTCAATTATGGCCATTAAATTTTTCAGTTATGGAATTTTTGGGGGCGGGGGCTTGGGCTGTAAATTTGAATTTTTGGGGCCCTTGCTTGCAATTTAAAATTAGGGTTAGGGTTGAGTTATTTACTATTCAGCCCCTAAAGTTTAAAATTAATCCTGATTGGGCCTTAAGGTTATGGGCTTTAATAATTCAACCCCTGAAATTCTGAAATTAATTAATTTGGGTCATTTAAGTTCTGAATTTGATAATTAAGCCCCTGAATGTTCATAATTGGTTTAGTTTGGTCCCTAAAGTTCCGCATAATTGATTTTTGACTCCTAAACTTTCCAATTAAACCCCTTAAATTTTGGAATTAATTAATTTTGACCCCTAAAGTTTTGAATTATTAACTCTTAGACCCTTAAAGTTTCAAGATAAATTAAATTAAGTATTCTGCTTTTCAAATTTTGGTATTATGGACTCATTTGAGTATATATTATATTCAAAAGTGAATTGATTGAAGCAATATGTTGCCAAAACAACATCTCTTGTGAAAATTAATTAACTTAGAATATTAGAAGGATTTCGTGTGTATGCTAGTTCATGCGGATATTAACCGGCCTAAAGGAAGGTTAATATTTGGCCGAATTGCATGCACACTTGTGGTGGTAAACGTGTGACACTTATAAGGTTTCCATGTGAATAATAAATCAATCCAAAGATGGGTTTATTATTTGACAGGAGTTATTGTCAATGTTTGATCACTACACCAAGAGTACCACTTACAATTAATATTACTGTCCAAAGACTTGATATTAATGATGTGCTAGGTATCTTGAGATGGGACTTACCGTTATTTGAATTTATTGATTATTGAATCTTAATATTAATATGAGCATAATTTATTCTCTTCTCTCTACAGCTAGTTCATCTGCTACTACCATATCTGCAAATGTTAATTCTATTCCCATGCTCAATAGGACCAACTTCAAGGATTGGAAAGAGAACCTTTTGATTGTTCTTGGCTGCATGGATCTAGATCTTGCGCTTCGGATTGAGCAACTCACTCCTCTTACGAACGTAAGTTCATCTGATGAAAAGAGAAACTATGAGAAGTGGGATCGCTCAAACTAACTTCAGAAATACGAAATAAAAACTAGGAAAAAGCTAGATGTACTACATACATGTCCCGAAACCTTTACTTCATGCTGACATGGACTTGGTTGACTTTTGAAAAATGACGGCAATTTTTTTGGTTGGCAAATTTCCCCTTGCACTCCTCTCTCTCCCTCTCACGACCCTGTGAAATCAAACCCCCAAAATCACCCCCCTCCCGTTGCACTCCTCTCTCTCTCTCTCACGATCCGTGAAATCAAAAACTCCGACGAAATCGCCAGAGGCACCATCTGTGAAGTCGCCAGAAATCAACCCCCGAATTCAATCCAACATTAGGTTGCTCAAATTGAAGATAGATTGAAAAAATCCAAAACGAAGATTTTCAGTCCAAATAAAAATTTACAGGAAGCAGCATTCGTGATTATATGAATTTTCCTTTTAGATAAGGTTTATCGGAGTGGGAATTCATAGAAATCTAGCTGAAATTGAGAAGAAATTACAGAGTAACCGGCGGCCATGAATTCTGTGATCGCTCTTAATCGACGCCATGTCACAAACCCAACTCCAATCCTCCAAAACCCCAAACCCAACAAAATCCACAAAATTTTTAACATTTTCCTTGTACAATCTTCACAAATTCCTTCAGAACTTTCTATTCTGTGAATAATCCTTTTACAGAAAAATTCCCGTATAAAACCCGGAATTTTGAATTGAATCGATTGAGGGCTTCATCAAATGATGCTCAATCTATTGCGGGTAGTTCTTTTGGTGACCAAAGTGAAGCACGAGCGCCTGAGTTTTTTGGAACTTATTACTTCAGAGATAGTCAAAGTGGTGGCAATGCTTGCATTAGCTTTGGCATTGTGTCTCAGATTCGAACTCATATGGCGACGTGCTGCTCATTTTTGCCATGAGCTTTTTCAGAGCGGAGGAGGAGGAGGCGATTGTAAAATGACGGGAGTTTCAAATGGCGCCTTTTACTTGGGGTTTTTTTTTTATAATTGCTGCGTTGAATATTCAAAGAGAAGCCACGTTAGCAGGAAGTAACTCATGTAGTAGTCCATGGAGTACGTGTAGCACTACCCTAAAAACTATGTAGAAGAATTCTTAAGGAAGAAGACTTAGGGCCTGTTTGGATCGGATTAAAATCTGATTTTTAATCTAAGTCAAAGTCAAACAATTAATATTAACCACATCTTTCATGGGTCCCACATCTTTTCAACTACACATTTCAAAAACTTATATCACAATCCACCAAAAATCTAATTTTAATTTCCACCAAAAACATTCTTAAAGAGAATCTGTGGAATTTTTATATAAATGTTTAATGTAGATTTTTTGAGAATATATTTTGTGAAAAGTGATAATTTTTGGAGAGTGCATGGTTAAAAAGTAGAAAAAAAAAATTATGCGTCTAGATTCGAAATCATTTTATTTAAAAATTTTATGTTTGAAAATGAGTTTGTAAAAAACTAAAATTTAAAAAAAATTATGTATCAAAGAGGGACTAAATACGAGTAACTCAATTTATCATCATGGATGTTATAACATTAATTTTGGTGGCACTAATATAACATTAAATGAAATGTTTTATTAAACGAATCACTCAATTCTATTTTTTATCCATCCAAATAGATCATTTTGGGATGCAGAAATGTAAATTAGTTGATACTCTTATTGTTAAGAGAGACAATTTTAGTCTCAATCAATGCTCTAAGACTAAAAAGTAATATTTTTTAAGAATGTAAGATTAAAAAGTAAAAAAAAATTTAAAAAAATTATGCGTCCATATTCAAAATCATTTTACTAAAAAAATTGGTTGAAAATGAGTTTATAAAAAATTAAAATTTTAAAAAAATATGTATCAAACAAGGACTAAATACGAGTAACACTATTTACCATCATTGATTCAAAATCATTTTACTACATCTATGGTTATGATGTTACGGGACCATTCATCATACTCATAAATTTAGCACACTTATTTGACAAATAATCATGACTTTTAATTTAAGTCAATTCAACGCTCAATATATATTTCACTAAGATCATGACAGAGTTTGTTATAATCACTTGAGATCCATAAGATATTGAGTATTGGATTGACTTAAAATGAATATAACGATTATTTATCAAATATGTGTGTCAATTTTACGAGTAAGATGATGAATTGCACAATTAAATGAGTTCCTCAATTCTATTTTTCATCGAGCTTATCATATAACGCAATTTAAACTATTAGAATATCAGTGATATTAGATAATATTATTGCTAAATACAAATAAATATATTGTGACTTATATTTCATGCAGACAATTCAAATTGATTAATGTCATTACAGGCCATTGGACTGTTGATTCACAAAATTGTCTTCAATGAATACGAGATATCGTCCGCGTAGATTGGTTATTTCAATTGAAAAAGGATGTGTGAATGCATGCAATGAGAGGGAGGCTTCCAAGTTTGAATGGTGCAAGTTGGATTTCACATCATCAATTATTACGAGAATAGAATAAAGAGAGTAAAACCAAAGATCCTTTTTCCCAAGTTATTTGGCCAGAATTATTCTAAGGAGGTGTTTCATGTTTGGCACCCATTAATTGTTTTAAAAAAAAAAATCTTTCTTAATTATAATCGCACATTCTCCAAAAAAATTAATATTACACACAAATTTAAAACTTTTCATTATTTTTTAATCACACATTCTTCCATCAATCACTATTTCAAAATTTATATTTTTCCAAAAATGAATGCCAAACACATGCTAAATGTGCGTCCAATGTGTTGCATCTTAGCTTGTGTTATTTTTAAAATTGTCCAATCATTTGCCAGTGCATGTCACAATATAAAAAATAATGTAAAACAAAATGTACATGAAACATGATTGATTTGGCCAAAAGGGGAGAGAGAAGATATATACACGCGCGTGTTCAAGTATGGATTGATAGTCAGAGATGACTCAAATATCAAGCAACGATTGTCCAAGGGCTTGGGAGTTTGCTAGTTTGCTAGTCAGATCTTGGATGACACCATTTATGAGGGATTGAAAAAATCGATGCTTGCTAGTTTTTTTCTTGCACCGATTTTAGATGGTTTAAAAATCCCAAAATCGATGTAGTGTAATTTTGACCAGTTCTCTCAATCCAAAAGATAGACGGGTTTTGATCGTTTCTTATATTCTCTTCTAATTATACTCTTTATAAAATAATTATTTTCAATTAACATATTTTTCTTCAAAATTAACTTGTAAATAAAAATATATTAACTAAAACATTTATATAAGAAAAAAATAAAAAAATACTTAATAAGTAAAATATTTCTTATAACGTAAGAAAAATTACACAATAATTAAAATATTACTTATAAGTAAAAAATCACTTTTTATGTAAAAAAATTGTTTGTAAAATAAAAATACTACTGATAAGATAAAAATCCACTTATAAAATATAAAAAGTTACTTATTAGTAAGAAAAATCACTTAAAATTATTTAAAAGTATAAAATAACTTATAATTGTAAAATTCACTTATACGTAAAAAATATTAACCTAAATTCTAAGTAAATATTTAATTTTGTTTAAATTTTTAAGTTAAATATTAACTTATATGTAAAAAAAATACATATAATCAAAATATCACTTATGAGGTAAAAAAATTTATATAAGGAACAATAAACTAAAAATTTTACAAAGTGACATATGTGTAATTTTATTCTTTTAAAAAAATTTCAGGACTGGTGAATAATAAACTCTCAATCATAGGTTGGATAATTTTAAAAATCGCAGCTAAAACCATTCAAAATCGATCCGCTCATAAACGCTCAAAATCTGTAATCGGTACTCCGAAACTCCCAAGTAGACCCAAAAGCTTCTTAATTATTGAAAGCTTCAAATTTTGAAATTTACATATCTGATATTTGATATTTTTATCTCTTTTTTTTTTCATATGTAACATAAGAAAGAATTTAAAGATTACGATCCATTTTTTATTTAGTGATATTAAATATATGAATAGTTAAAAAATTAACTTATCAAAGAAAACAGCATCAAGAAATAAACTAATAAAAATTAAAAATAATCATGATTGTTAAACCCTAGATCCGAATCTTTATTTTAAAAGTGAAGTATTCTTTATTTTAAAGAGCCAAACCTTAAAATTTAGTTCCAAGAGATTTTTTATTTTGATATTTTAAAGTAGAGAGTGAATTTAACTCTCAATATTTAGAGAGCCAAATACACTTTATATTTGTGTTTTATCGAGGTTTCATTTAACTAACATTGCAAGTTCAATACTTTACAATTTAAATTATTAATATTATATAATTTTTTTAGCTAATGAAATCTAAAAATTCATATATTAATTCAAAATGAGGCAAAAAATAAATGAATGTTGGAAAAAAGCAAATATAAAGAGTTTGTTAAAAAAAAGAAAATGAAGAGCAAAACATAAAGAATTTATTAGAGTATTTAAAACATTACACTCTTTAAATTTAAAAATAATCTCTATTATGATCAAGATGCACTTTAAAAATAAGAGTAATGCAATTCATTTTCACTGGGGATAAAAACACAGTCTATGTGGCGTCAATGTGACATTAAATGATAAGTTAATTTCACATTTCATTTAAGGTATCACTTAAAACCAGATAAACTGTATTTTCATCCTACTGAAAATGCATAACATTACTCTAAAAATAAATATTGTACATGATAAACGAAATTTATTACTTATTTTTTCGTTATAAAGTTGTGTCTTCACCGAATACGAGTATTGACATCGCCATTAAATGTGGTTTTTGACTTTGGTGTCTGTGGGAGTAGTTGGGTCTACGATAATTTTTCCCTAATCGTCTTCGACCACGTCTTATTGTTAAGAGAACTGATTTGAGTGGCTAAAACTTGTGAAAGTGAATGTCATATGGTTTCCACAATAAACTTCTACATAGAACATAGATATATTAGAGCTATGTTATCTAACATCGCTGATATTACAATATTAATCTACACAAATTTAGATGGCATTAAATAAGATGTATAATTAAATGAATTGCTTTATTCTATTTTCTATTAAGTCTATGATGTAGTGTTACCTAAAATAGTATTATTCTGCCTCTGTTTGACAACCATTAAACTAAAATCTTTTTTTTTTTTTCAAATTTATTTCAATCACACATTTTCACAATAAAATATTTTACACGTAGTTTTTTTTTTTTTTTTAACCACACATTATCTAAAAAATCATTATTTCAAAATTTATATTTTTCTGAAAATTCTTTTTAGAGGTTTTTCGACAGGGCGCATGTAACGACCCAATTTTTTTTTTAATCAGAAATCGCTACCAAAATTTTCTTTTACAATTGTAATAACTAATCCTTAAATTGAATGTGCATGGAGACCCTGAACTAATCTGCCAAAATACTCACCGTTTGGTTAAAACACCAATTAGCATGTGCAAAATTAAATGACAAGTAGTATAATAATTTATTATGATCTTTACAAGTAAGTGGCACATGGCCTCGAAATTCACCCAACTTTATATCATTCTGGCATATTGATATTGCATTTCTTAGACATGCATAGAAACTTTAAGGATTCGTTTGATTGTAAAAATGGAATAGAAGTTGAAAAAAAATATTTTACAGGGAATTGAATTGTCTAAAAATTATTTTACTGAAAATTGTAATTAATTGTGTTTGATTAGTATAATTTTCCACCTGAAAAATGTTGAAAGTTTGGTATTCGTTTGATTTCATTTTTCATGAAAATTGTTCACTAAATTGATAATTATTTCTACTATTGGGTCTAGAATTTGTTTTTACCATACCGAATACCATTCGTTTGGCTGTATTTTGCATGAAAATTGTCAATAAACAGGTTATTAAACTGCAATTCTCTTTAATTAATTTAAATATTTTATCGTATATAATAGATGATAAATTATATGTTGGTTCCACTGATGTGAAATAAAACATACGAAAATGCATAATTAAATAAAACATGTTCAAGTCCTAAATAAAATATCCACAACAAAAAAAACAAATGTTAATGCTGAACATAAATAGGTCTTGTCATATTACACCGAATTATTTCTCTTTAGTCCCGAAAATCCTGGCACCACGACTGCACCTCATCGCCTGCCGACCAACAACCCTATCTAATCTGTTAAGAGTAGGGAAAATGGTGAGTATATTGGAATACTCAGTAGGATATAAAATAACGGTGTAATCCGGAATAAAATTTTTTGGAACATGTGTCAAAAATTATCATACCGTTAGGCGTCATCATATCTTTAGAAATCGGTAAGATCTCGTATCATATCATTTGTACCGGAATGGCCATATCTTTCATATCATAGCATATCATACTATAACTTTAACTTTTATGAGCATAATAATTCATCAACATGAAAAAAAATATAATTTAAATAGAATGGAATAAACTGTACCTTGTTGTCCTAACTTGTTAGATCAAATTCTTGAAAGATAAAACCACAAAACTACGTTCCACACCATTGTTTGCCTTCTTTTTTTGTGTGTAGCACACGTCTCTATCTATGTGAAATGAGATATCTAAACCAACCACTGAACCACTTAGTGGAACATTGGCATGCTGGTAAAATTTTCGCCAAAATATAAGGATGAACACGTGCCGATCATTAAAGTTTCTAAACTCATTAAATAATTCAATTAAAATACAATTCAGTCAATAACTTTCAGCCTCGATATCTTGGACTTCACTAATCCAAATTAAACTTTTCTCGAACCTAATATGCACCATTAATTACGTTCTATCTAACGAGTCCAATATTCATATATTTACCATTGCTTCATCCACATCTAAATATTTGACACAATTAAAATTTGGAATTCAATATATATGTCACTGTAGTGTTGGGAAATTATTTAATTTCCCGTGATGGGCTGACATATGTAATTAACTGTGTATAAATGCTATCTTAAAGTTAAGCTCAAAATTAAAGTGATTTAATAAGGAATTAAGTAATTGGGCTTTAAGCATCTAATTAAAGTGTGGACCGGACTATATGTGTAGAGACCAGATCCATTAGGGTTTGTATTTGACGATGGGCCGAATACATATGGAAATATATAAAGGGTTATGGTCCCCAATTCATGTGTAATTTTCTCATTCTATGTGGCATCCCATCAACACAAGAATACAAAAGAAAGCATATGAAGAGGAAGATCCACAAAACCCACAATCAGGAATTAAGATGGAGATTTGAAACAACCAAATTGAAGATTTACAGATCCAGATTCAAGATTTATTATTCAAGTCAGAAATCAATTGATTAAGGTATGTTCCGCGTTAATTCAGTTTCTTGATGGTTTGACATGAAGATCTTGGCAAGATCATAAAGTTCAAGTTTTAATAAAGTTCTAACAAGTGGTATCAGAGCCTATTCATGTTAAATCATTGGGAATCAAATTTTTAATTTGGTTGTTGTATATTTTCATGTTTTTTTCAAATTTAATAAATTCGGATTTAGATTTATTAAATTTGAAAAATATTCGGTTGATTTTAAAGATTTTCAGAAGTTTCGGTTTTAAAAAAAAAAAAAAAATTTTTTTTTTTGGTGCCGCCGCCGCCTTGCACGGCGGCGGCGTGGCTGCTGCGATGTTGCAGCAGCGCATTCTTGCGAACACGACGGCGGCTTCACGCAACACAAAGAAGATCTTAACTATTCTTGTTCGACGCGTAGTCACGCTTGAACAACAACGTGTTATTTCTTTACGACGGCGTTGGTGGCCGGGGACGGAAGCCCCGGCCACATGTGGCCTCGCCAAGGGTTGGGTTTGAAGGGCCCATGTTAAATTTTGGATTTTAGGGTTTTGGATGAATTTTTAGGGGCGGGGGCTTGGGTTGTAAATTTGAAGTTTTGAGGTCCTTGACTGCAATTTCAAATTAGGGTTTCATTTTAAGGATTTAGCCCCTTAAGTTTAAGGTTTTGGTGTTTCAGTCCCCTAAGGTTATAAATTCATCCAATTGGGCCTTTAAAGTTTCGGGTTTAATAATTCAGTCCCTTAAGTTTTAAAATTAATTATTTTTTGGACCATTAAAGTTTTAATTTTAATGTTTAAGCCCCTGCAGTTTGCAACTTTGGTTATTCGGCCTCTAAAATTTAAAGTTCATTCAAGTTGGGCCTTAAGGTTATGGATTTTAATAATTCAGCCCCTGAAGTTTTAAAATTAATTATTTTGGGCCATTTAAAGTTCTAATTTTGTAATTAAAGCATCAAAGTTTCTGATTTTGTTCCAAATTGGCCCCAAAAGTTTTAAATAATTAATTTTTGGATCCTTAAAGTTTTCAATAATTAATTATTGACTCCTAAAGTTTCGGATAATTATTTTTGGATCTCTAAAAGTTTTCAATAATTAATTATTGACTCCTAAAGTTTTTTCAATAATTAATTTTTGGATCCTTAAAAGTTTGAATAATTAATTTTTGACTCCTAAAGTTTTCCATAATTAATTATTGAGCCCTAAAGTTCTGGATTATTATTTCTGGGTCCCTAAAGTTCTGTATTATTAACCCTAGGCCCCTAAAGTTTCAAAATAAAATAAAAGAATTAAGGATTAACAATTATAATTCAAATTTTGGTATTTCTTTTGGATTACTAATTTTTCTAAATGAATTGATTGAAGCAACATGTCACCAAAGTGACCTCTCTTGCCTAGATTAATTTATTTGGAATATTAGAAAGGTTGTCTGTACGTAATTCATACGGGTATTGACCGGCCCAAAGGAAGGTTAATATTTGGCCGAATTATTTACATACCTGTGGTAATAAATATGTGACAATTATAAGGTTTTATTTTATGTGAACAATAAATCGGTCCAAAGATAGGTTTGTTGTTTGACATGGTTTATTGTCAATATTTGATTACTACACCAAGAGTACCACTTACAAGTTGATATTTCTGTCCAAAGACTAAATATCAATGTTGTGCTCGGTCTCTTGTGATGGGGTTTACCATTATTTGAATTGATTAATTGTTTAATATGGATTCTTATGTGAACATGTAGATTAAGTATTAGTTCTCTATTCAGTTAATCCATCAACTTCCACAATATCTGCCAACATCAACTCCATTCCTGTGCTAAATGGAACCAACTATTAAGGACTGGAAAGAGAACGTTATGATCGTTCTTGGCTGCATGAACTTAGACCTTGCGTTAAGGACCGAACAACCCGCTGCACTTACGGATAAAAGTTCTATTGATGAAAACAAGGACTTTAATAAGTGGGATTGTTCAAACCGCATGAGTCTTATGATCATGAAGCGTAGTATTCCAGAATCATTCAGGGGCGCTGTGTCCGATAAGGTAACTACTGCCAATAAATTTCTTGCTGAAATTGAAGAAACGCTTTGCAAAGAGCGATAAGGCTGAAACTAGTACGCTTTTAGCATACTTAGTTTCACTAAGGCATAAAATCAAAGGAAATATTCGGGAGTACATTATGGAGATGTCTCATATTGCTTCAAACTTAAAGGCTCTAAAGCTTGAGCTATCTGATGATTTGCTCATGCATCTGGTTTTAATTTCTATTCCTGCACAATTCAAGGTCAGTTATAACTGTCAAAGGGATAAATGGACTCTAAATGAGCTCATTTCATACTGTGTGCAAGAAGAAGAAAGGCTGAAGCAAGAAAGGACTGAAAGTGCTCACTTGGCTAGTACCTCTAAGGACAAGTTAAAGAAAAGAAAGAATAAGAAAGCTGCATTCGGTTCGGTTCAAAATTAACAGCGAAATAAATTTAGTTGTAAATTTTGTGAAAATTTGGGATATATAAAGAGAGATTGTGCTAAATGCCACACTTGGCGTGTAAAGAAAAGTACATTTCTCACTTTGGTTTGTTTTGAGGTAAATTTAATGTCAATATCAAGACACACTTGGTAGATAAATTTCGGTACCACCACTTACATAAGTGTGTTTATGCGGGGTTGTCTGAGCTGCCAAAGCCAATTGATGCTGAAAGATTCATCTATCTGGGGCGATGGCAAATCAGTTAAGGTTGAGGCTTTACGGAATTTAGGTTATCATTAAAAACTGATTATTATTTGAATTTGAAAGAGACATTTACGGTACCGTCCTTTTGGATGGAATTTGGCTTCTATTTCTACATTGGACAACTTTGGTTACTCTTGTTCAATTAGAAATAGTCAGTTTGATCTTTTTCTTAATTCAAATATTGTGGGTGTCAGTTCTTTATTCGGTTACGATAACTCGTATGTGTTTAATACAGTTGCCTCTTATAAAGAAACCTTGTATATGGATTCACGTGGTATTGAATATAAATTAACTAATGAGAATTCTGCTTTGTTATGGCATAAGCGATAAGGCCACATCTCTCAAAAGAGAATGGAAAGATTTGTCTCAGAAAGAATTCTTGATTCCCTTGATACTTTCAGACTTAAGTAAATTATATTAAGGGAAAACAAACAAACATAAGGAGATTAGGTGCCAATAGGATTTCGGATGTCTTAGAACTAATTTATATGGATATCTGTTGATCATTCCCTTCGGTTTCTTGGAATAGTCAACAGTCATATATTATGTTCATAGACGAATTTTTCTCAATATGGCTACCTATATTTCATCTATGAGAGATCCCAAACACTGGACATGTTCAAGGCATACAAGACTGAGTTCGAAAATCGACTCAATAAAAGAATTTAACAAGTCAAATCTTACCATAGTGGTAAATACTATGATAGATATGACGAATCAAGAGAACAACGTCCAGGGCCTTTCGGAATATTCCTAGAGGAATGTGGAATTTACCCACAGTACACCAGGATCCTCCTAGGTTTAAAGCACTAAAGATTGCAGCTTAAATTCTCAATAAAGTTCCAAGTAAAGTAATTGTTAAGGGGTTACAAATTTTTAAAGGTCCCACTACCAGGTCAATTTTCGAAACGGGAAATGTTCGATTTCTTGAGGATGTAGAGTTTGTGAGGGGAGATAAGGTTATGATTTTGTCTTGGATGAAGAATATTTATATATTCCTTCTGTTGCAATTGACAATGATTTGGTTCAGGGACAAATTCTTGCTCCAGATCTTGTTCAAGAAACAATTTCGGATCAAGACAATATTACAAAATCCCCCATACACAATCAAGAGATTGTTCCAGAAAAACAAACTCAACAACCTCAAGAATAAATGTCATTAAGGAAATCCACTATAAAAGAAGAAAGACAATTCTGGATAACCTTATAGTCTTTCTCCAAGAAAATAAGGATGACATGGATTGACGAAAGAATGACTTATCAATCAACTTTCATCAAGCCATGCAAAGGAATAATTCTAAAGAGTGGATTGATGCCATACATAAAGAGATTTTTCTTCGGTTTCTATGAAAACTCTTTTAGGACAATTATGGCATCTGTGACATATTTTGATCTTAAGTTGCATTAGATGGTTTACAAATTAAAGAAATCCATCTATGAGCTTAAACTCGTTTCCCGAATAGGTATCACAATTTTATCAAATAATTATCTCATTTGGTTTTGAGATACATTCAATTGATGATTGTGGATATCATAAGTTCAGTGGGAGTAAGCAAATCTTTGTGATGCATCTTTTGTATTAAGGATATAGATACACAAGAATTGTTCTTGGTGTATTTTTGGGTAATCACAAAAGAGTTGTATCAATAAGGTTCTTAAAAGATTTGTAATGCAGATATGAAAATCAAGTAATACCCCTACAATTAAGGGAGACAACTTTAGTCTCAATTAATGCCCCAATAATAAATTTAAAGATAAAGGATATACATCAGATTCCCTATACTTTGGCAATTGAGAATTTAATGTATACTCGGGATAGCACACATCCGGATATAGTATTCTTTGTTGGAATGCTAGGCAGATATTTAATTAACTTGCGATGGAAATTTGGAAAGCAGCCATCAGGTTATTCAGTATCTATAGAGAACAAAAGATTACATGATCACATTCAGGAAAATCAGACCAATTGGAGATCGTTGGATATTCTGATTTTGATTATGGAATTTGACTGTAAAATATTGTCACTAGACTGCATATTTTGGATGGAAATGAAAGACCACTTAAGTTATTTTGTGACAATAACAGTCTTGTATTCCAATAGGAACATGATGATGTCAAGATTTATAGACATTGAGTTCCTAATTGTTAAGGAATGAATTCAGAGTGGTCAGTTTTTTATAAAGCATATAAGGACAAACTCTATAACTATGGATCCATTTACTAAATGGCTACCACCCGAGGTCTTTCATGAGCATGGTGCTCACATGGGTGTTGCATCTTTTGATGATATGCCAGTTTAGTGGGAGTTTGTATTTTGGATGTTGTCTTTTGACACATAATTTCGGTTGTGCACATTCAGTTCATTTCAGAAATAAAGTATTCAGTTCAGTTCCACTCTGATTAAAGTTTATGGTTGATCTCATAAGGTATTAAGGAATAAGGCAGGACCAGTTGGAAATAGGCATGTTTAGATCACATTACATGTAATTTCCATGCTACACATCCACACTTGATCTATGTCATTTGATTGTATTGATATACGTGACCATTGATGGGTTTAGTTATGTTACTTATAACGAAGACCGCTTTGATCCTATATTGATATAATCAATGGACGAGATTGTTCGGAGATGCTTTTGGTTATGATAGCAAAAGTTTTGAGCTCATAAGGTTATACACATTTATAAGGTAGCATATGTGGCCCAAGTGGGAGATTGTTGGGAAATTATTTAATTTCCCGTGATGGGCCGACATATGTAATTAACTGTGTATAAATGCTATCTTAAAGTTAAGCCCAAAATTAAAGTGATCTAATAAGGAATTAAGTAATTGGGTTTTAAGCATCTAATTAAAGTGTGGACCGGACTATATATGTAGAGACCAGATCCATTAGGGTTTGTATTTGACGATTGGCCGAATACATATGGAAATATATAAAGGGTTATGGTCCCCAATTCATGTGTGATTTTCTCATTCTATGTGGCATCCCATCAACACAAGAATACAAAAGAAAGCATATGAAGAGGAAGATCCACAAAACCCACAATCAGAAATTAAGATGGAGATTTGAAGCAACCAAATTGAAGATTTACAGATCCAGATTCAAGATTTATTATTCAAGTCAGAAATCAATTGATTAAGGTATGTTCCGCGTTAATTCAGTTTCTTGATGGTTTGACATGAAGATCTTGACAAGATCATAAAGTTCAAGTTTTAATAAAGTTCTAACATGTAGTTCCTAACTTCAAAATATTAAAAATATAGCATATAAAATAATTAATTCTATTTTATATATAAAAAAAAATTGGGACTTTACAGCGCAAGTCTTTAAGCACAATGTCGCTGACAAAACTTCCAAATAATTCATTAAGCCTTTGTTAGGTAAATTCATAAATGGTTTATAAAACGATTTATAAAACGAAATACTTGCAAATTCTTAAAATATGTGAATAATGATGAATGATGAATGATGAATGATGAAAATTATTATTAAATTTGATTAAATTTATAAATAATTTATAAATATGTCGGTAAAATAACGTTAACATGGTGAATTTTTTGAAACTTTCTAGTTCGAGAACGACGATTAGGACAGTTTGAATTTGCAGAAAAATTCATACAGGAAAAATACAAATACTCACGTGTGGATGACCCCATGTAAATTAAATATTAGGGGTGTCCAAAAGTCCCGAACCGAACCTGACCGAACCGAACCGGAACCGAACCGAGCGGTTCTTCATAAATTAAATACCCGAACGGGTACCCGAATCGAGAACCGATGGGTTTGGGTCGGGTCTCGGGTCTAGACCAAGAACCGAATAAGAACTGAAATTAAATAATTTTTTTATTTTTTATATTGAATTAATTAAATTATTTTATTTTTTTAATACAAATTAGCAAATTAATTAAATAAATCAGATTATTTCATAATTTTAATTTTAAAGTCCAAATCATTTTTAAAACCCATTAACCCATTTTAATTTGAAGCAAATGAATATACTTTATGTAGTTTTGCTGTAATATTAATATCTACTTTTTGGTATTTGTATACACTGAATTAATCTTATTGGACGGCTAGTTATTTATATGTTTTTGAATTGGGTTATGTTAAATTGTAAAAGTTACGAATGGAATGTCATTAGCTGTATTTATGTAGTGTTGCTATAAATATTAAAAAATTTGATCATAGTACGGAACCGAACCGAACCGAACCGAACCGACCCGAACCGAACCGAACCCGAACGGTTCCATAATTATATTTGGACCCGACGGGTCCATTTATTAAATACCCGAAAGTTTTGGGTCGGTTCGGGTATCTTCAGAATCGAATCGAAACGACCCACGGACAGCCCTATTAAATATCGCCAAAAAAAAGGGGTCCACATATTTGTGTGTATTTTGTCTGATTTCTGTATGTTTTTTTCTGTAAACATTCCTTCCGTTTGAATCTGTAGCTAATAGTGAGGCATAGTGTACATGCTCCCATATCCTCGAAACCTGTGAAAACCAATCAACGAATTTTGCTTGAACTGAGATCCCATCCTACCTTCCACAAGTGCCCATATTAATTCCGATTTGTTCTGTCCAAATAACGGACTTTCTTCTTGAGCCCTTGTTTGGCCCCCATTATTTAGTATTTTTGGGAATTGAAAATTTTTAGAATGGTGATTGATGGGAGATGTGGGATTGAAAAGTTTTAGATTTATGTGTATTATTATTTTATTTGATGAATATATGGTTAAAATGAATAGAGAAAAAAAATTAATGTAATGTAATGAAATTTAATGGGGACCATACAGGGGCTGAATGTGGATACTGAAAGATGGACAGAAATATCTATGACACGGCGATAGCGACTTCTGATAACCTTAAAAGATGTTTACTTTGTCAATTTCAACCTATGCATTTGTCCTGTCCATTGTATACATATTTTCAGCCTATATAAATAATAAATGCCTTAATTTTCAAGAAGTAAAACACTGACTATATACTATACAATCAGATCTATTTCTTTGTAGCAGTGGAACGATTCAAGCCCAATTATGATGCTAACCAATTGGTGTTTGGACGGTTGGAAATGGTGCCAAGTGGGTCAACTATGACCACAATTTTTAGCGGGGTTCAAAATTCTACGTTTCGAGTAGATGAGTGTAGAATATTTAATTGTGAAAAACCATTTCAATATGAATGAGAAATTATGGTTGAAAGTTGGACAATAAATAAGGAGAATAAATGAGAAAGAATTGAAAAACTGTTCCAATCCCACATAGGTTGCAAACACAACCTTGAACTACTTAATAAATTTCAAGTTTGGAAATAGGTTTGGACCCCAGGGGTACCAATAGTTTTTGAAAGGGGGAAGTCTTAGACAATGTCTGGACTAAGGCCACACGCGCGCCGCCGCTGACTATCGGCTCTGGTCGGGTCGTGGGCCTGGGCCTGGGTTTTGCGCTTGGGCTCGTGTTAATATTAATTTTTTGGATTAAATTTAAAATTTTATCCGAATTCAATTAATTCTCTCACTTTTCACGGTTTATTAATCGAACCATCGGTTTATGAAAACGATGAGTTAAGTGGACGTCTTAACTGCTCAACCGTGAGTTAAGTGGGCATGAGTGGTGAAACTGCTCAAAGTGGGAAGTTGTACGAGGCTCAACCGTCAACTCTCTCCTCTATTTAAAGGATCCTCAAGCTCTCATTTTGATACGCAAACAAACACAAAAAATACACAAGTTTATTCTGAATACATACAGTCTTTCGTTTTCTTTTCTGCATTAGTCAATAGAAAGTACTTCCGGTTCTAGTTCGTTATCTTTCAGTCGAAGTGCTGCTTCTGCAAGTGTTCGATCGTTGTATCTTGGGAGATACTTTACCACATACCGTAAGCACCGTGTGATGGGGTAAAAACGTCTTAAGAACAGAGAGCCTAGTTCTCACATCGATCATCCTCATTCCGAATTCTGCAGTTGCTTTAAACTTTATATTTTATTCGTTTAATACTTTCTGTTCTTACTCGTTTAGATAAATACATTATGTTCTTACTGTTTAGCAAGTCGTCAATTCTGGAAATTTTAATTTTCCGAAATAATTTTCAAAAAAACAAGATTAAGACGTTTTTTAAGTATATTATTATCACTAAATATTATCCAAGATTGTACTTGCTTATTTCTAACATTTGCAGAAACCATTATGCGATATTAATGTTCTGCAGAATTTTAATTGGAAAATTATGACTTGTTGATCTTCTGTTTTGAAAATAGAAATGATTAACACTATTGGGACTAATGCAATTCTCCATACTATGGATGTGACCCCTACTGTGACACCGACTATGGCTGGTCCTTCTGCTTAGACTCATGGTCCTCATGGAGAGAAGCCTGAAAAATTTAATGGGGTCGATTTTAAGAGATGGCAGCAGAAGATGCTGTTCTATCTCACCACTCTGAACTTGGCAAAATTTCTCACGGAGGATCTTCTTCCGTTCAACAAGGAGAAAATAATCGAGTTTCGATTATTGCCCGGACGCATGGAAATATTTTGATTTCTTATGCAAGAATTATGTACTGAATGGACTGAATAATTCACTATATGGTGTATATAGCGTAATGACAACTGCAAAAGAACTATGGAAATCTTTAGAGAAAAAATATAAAACTGAAGATATTGGATCTAAAAAATTTCTTATCGAAAAATTTTTGGATTATAAAATAGTTGACTCTAAATCTGTTATTTCCCAGGTTCAAGATTTGCAGGTACTCCTCCATGATTTACATGCTGATAAAATGACTGTAAGTGAGTCATTCCAAGTAGTAGCAGTAATTGAAAAACTCCCACCCTCATGGAGAGATTTCAAAAATTATCTCAAACACAAACGCAAGTAAATGAATATGGAGGAGCTGATTGTGCATTTGAGGATCAAAGAAGATACTAAGAAATCTGAAAGGAGGAATGGGGGCACAAGCATGGATGTTAAGGCAAACATGGCTGAATCAAGTTTAAAGAAGAACATGGAAAGGAAGCACTTAAGCTTTGCTTCGAAGAAAAATGAAAACAACCAGAAGAACAAGAAGTTCAAAGGGGACTGCTTCAACTATAGCAAACCTGGACATCGTGTAATCAATTGTCGCAAGCCTAAAAAGAAAAATGACTGTGCACATATGGTTGAAACTGAAAATTTGACTAAGGTGTTCAAGAAATGCACCTATCTGTTGTAATATCTGAATGTAATAGTATTGGAAATCCCAGGGAATGGTGGGTGGACACTGGTGCCACTCGCCACATTTGTGCTGAGAAGAATGTGTTTTCTTATTACGAACCTATCGACGGAGAACAACTGTTCATGGGAAATTCCTCAAATTCAAAAGTTGAAGAATAAGGAAAGGTGACCTTGAAAATGACATCTGGCAAGGAACTCGTCCTCAACATTGTGCTGCATGTGCCGGACGTTCGAAAAAATCTTGTTTCTGGTTCCTTTCTTAGTAAGAATCGGTTTAAGTTAGTATTTGTATCTGACAAATTTGTACTAACTAAAAATGGAATGTACGTTGGGAAGGGTTACACGACTGGTGGAATGTTCAAGATTAACGTCCTTACTATTGTATCTAAGTTGAACAAGATTAATGAAGCTTCTACTTTTGCGTATATTGTTGATTCTTCTTCTTTATGGCATAAAAGATTAGGACATGCAAACTTTAAATCTGTGCGCAAATTAATGAACTTAAATTTGCTACCTTCTTTAAGTTTCAATCCTAATCACAAATGTGAAACTTGTGTTGAGGCTAAGTTAGCCAAAGACCATTTCATTTGGCTGATAGAAATACGTTACCTTTAGAATTAATTCACAGCGATATATGTGCCTTGAAATTCGTACAAACTAAAGGTGGGAAAAAGTATTTCATTACTTTCATTGACGATTGCACTCGGTACTGTTATGTTTATTTGTTAAAAACCAAAGATGAAGTTTTGGAAATGTTTAAACATTATAAGAATGAAGTGGAGAATCAACTTAAAAAAACAATAAAAATTGTTCGAAATGATAGATGTGGAGAATATGGAGCGCCGTTTGAAGAATTTTGTTCTCAACAAGGCATCATTCATCAAGCAACGACTCCTTACTCACCTCAATCGAATGGTATTGCGGAACGAAAGAACCGTAGGTTTAAAGAAATGATGAATGCTATGTTGATTAGTTCTGGTCTACCACATTATTTGTGGGGGGAGGCTATCCTCTCGGCAAATCTCATTCTTAACAAAATACCACATAAAGTAAAGGATGAAACACCATACGAGTTATGGAAATGTCATAAACCTTCATATAAATACTTGAAAGTGTAGGGGTGTTTGGTAAAGGTAGAAGTACCAAAACCTAAATAAATAAAAATAGGAACAAAAATTGTAGATTGCATATTTATTGGATATGCTCACAACAGTAGTGCATATCGTTTCCTTGTGCATAAATCCGAGATTCTAGATATACATAAAGACACAATAATTGAATCAAGGAATGCAAGTTTCTTCGAAGATGTCTTTCCTCGTAAAGACAAAAGTGATGTAAGTTCAACAAAACGAACTTACGATACTGCAAATAATGATGAAAATGAAGAAGAACTCAGACGCAGTAAAAAGACTAGAAAGTCTGCGTCCTTTGGTTCATAATTTCTAATGTACATGATCAAAGATGAACAAAAGATATTCGGTGAAGCAATGTCACACCAGAGACTCATTTTTGGAAAGAAGCTATCAATAGTAAAATTGAATCGATAATGCAAAATCATACTTGAGAGTTGGTTGATCTCCCACCTGGAAATAAACCTCTAGGTTGCAAGTGGATTTTCAAGAAAAAGTTAAAATCAGATAGTTCTATTGATAAATACAAGGCTCGTTTGGTAGCAAAAGGATATAGACAAAAGGAAGGTCTTGATTTCTTTGATACTTATTCACCAGTAACAAGGATTACTTCGATACATAACCTCGAAGTTACTGCGATAATAACCTCGAAATTCATCGAATAAATGTTAAAACAGCCTTTCTAAATGGTGAGATGGAAGAAGAAATATACATGGAGCAACCTGAAAAATTTGTCACTCATAGACGAGAGAAAAATGTTTGCAGACTCGTTAAATCTTTATATGCATTAAAACAGGTACCAAAGCAGTGGCACCAAAAGTTTGACAAAACAATGTTGTCAAATGAGTTTAAGATTAACAAGTGTGACAAATGTGTGTATAATAAGATTACACCGACATCATATGTCTTAGTATGTTTATATGTGGATGATATGCTAATTCTAGGTTGAAATCATGATATCATTATGTTTACTAAGAAAATGCTAACAAAACATTTTGACATTAAAGACATGGGTGTAGCAGATGTATTTCTTGGAATTAAAATTTCTAAAACACCAGATGGCCTCGTTTTTTCACAATCTCATTATGTTAAGTCTATGCTAAAGAGATTTGGAGTCTTTGATGAAAGTCCAGTCAAAACTCCAGTAGACACGAGTTTAACCTAAGCAAAAAATAGAGGTGAACCGGTACATCAATTAAAATATTCTCAGGTTATTAGGAGTTTGATGTATCTAATGAACTGCACACGTCCTGATATTGCGTTCGCAGTTAATAAATTGAGTAGGTTCACATGTAATCCAAGCAATGATCACTAGAAGGCATTTAATAGGGTACTTCGATATTTAAAACATACCTTAAAATTTGGATTACATTATATGAGATATCCAGCAGTATTAGAAGGATACTGTGATACAAATTGGATATCTGATATGAAAGATTTTAAATCCACAAGTGGTATATACTTACACTTGGTGGTGCGGCTCTGCCGTGGAAATCCTCAAACCAAACTTGCATAGCTTGATCAACAATGGAATAGGAGTTTATAACTTTAGATAAAGCTGGAGAAGAAGCAGAATGGCTTCGTAACTTCTTAGAGGATATTCCGTGTTGGCCTAAGTCGGTGCCTGCAATTAGTATTCACTGTGACAATCGGTCAGCTATTGCAAGGGCACAAAATTGCATGTATAATGGTAAGTCTAGACATATACGTCGTAGGCACAATACCATAAAGCGGTTGATCTCAAATGGTATTATCTCTATTGATTATGTGAGATCAAAGGAAAATCTCACGGATCCACTTACAAAAGGCCTACCAAGAGATCAAGCGTATTATCTATCAAAGGGAATGAGATTAAAGCCGAACATGCATGAATCTTAATGATGGTAACCTAATCTTGTTAACTGGAGATACCAAGATCTTGGTTCAATGGGACAACTAAATTATTAAGATTCAGTTAAGTACTTAACCATCCCTTTATAAAAAAAAAAGTGTTGTCTGCAAAATGTAAAAGGTTAAGTTGTAACTTTTAATGATTCCTATAACTTGGATAAATAGAGTGGAATGCAGCATAATACTCTTAATAGGAGATCACCTATATAAATGTGAAGTGGGGCCGCTTGTATGAGAATTTGGGGCTTAAAATTCTCTAAAACACTTATGAATCCCAAGAGTTGTTAAGGGCCAAAATGAACACAACTATGAAGACCTAAGAAATGGCTAGAAAGGCTATTGTGTAGATACTGTTGCCTTGGTTTACACCAACGGCCGAATAATTCAGGACATCGGTTCACTGATTAGCCAAGTAAACTCGATAGTATTCCACTAAGGCAGGTTCAAAGCCAAAAGCTACCTCTGCTGATACAATAAGTCTTTCGCTTGTACTCTTTGTTCGTGTCTGCTTTGCATAGTCATGATAATTTCCATTCATGTGGAGGATTGTTGGAAATGGTGCCAAGTGGGTCAACTTTGACCACAAATTTTAGTGGGACCCAATGTTTGAATTGTCGAAATAAATGTTTAATTAAATTCTACGTTCCGAGTAAATGAATGTAGAATATTTAATTGTGAAAAACCATTTTAATATGAATGAGAAATTATGGTTGAAAGTTGGATAATAAATAAGGGGAATAAATGAGAAAGAATTGGAGAACTGTTCCAATCCCACGTAGGTTGCAGACACAACCTTGAACCACTTAATAAATTTCAAGTTTGGAAATGGGTTTGGGCCTCAAGGGGTACCAATAGTCTTTGAAAGGGGGGAGTATTAGACAATTTCTAGACTAACCAAAGGCAATACGCACGCGTGCTCCGCCGCTGGCCGGCTCGCGTCGGGTCGTGGGCTTAGGCCTGGGTTTGGGCTTGGGCCCATGTTAATATTAATTTTTTGGATAAAATTTATTTAAAATCTTATCTGAATTCAATTAATTCCCTCACTTTTCACGGTTTATTAATTGAACCATCAGTTTATGAAAACGGTGAGTTAAGTGGACGTCTTAACTGCTCGACCGTGAGTTAAGTGGGCATGAGTGATGAAACTGCTCAAAGTGGGGAGTTGTACGAGGCTCAACCGTCAACTCTCTCCTCTATTTAAATGGTCCTCAGGCTCTCATTTCGATACACAAACAAACACAGAAAATACACGAGTTCATTCTGAATACATACAGTCTTTCGTTTTCTTTTCTGCTTTAGTCAATAGAGAGTACTTCCGGTTCTGGTTCGTTGTCTTGCAGTCGAAGTGCTGCTTCTGCAAGTGTTCGATCGTTGTATCTTGGGAGACACTTTACCAATACCACAAGCACTGTGTGATGGGGTAAAAACATCTTAACGATAGAGAGCCTAGTTCTCGCCTGATCATCCTCATTCCGAATTCTGCAGTTGTTTTAAGCTTTATATTTTACTCGTTTAATGTTTTCTGTTCTTACTCGTTTAGATAAATACATTATATTCTTATTGTTTAGCAAGTCGTCAATTCTGGAAATTTTAATTTTCCGAAATAATTTTCAAAAAAATGGACAAGTTTCGTTACTATGCTGTTTTCTTAGAGGAAGCATTGTTTATATATGGTAAATTAAGAATAATTATGCTGATTGCAGCGACGGATTTAGCAGGGCCCAACTAGGGTGTCCAAAAGTCCCGAACCGAACCGGACCGAACCGAACCCGAACCCGAACCGAACCGAACCGAGCGGTTCTTCATAAATTAAATACCCGAACGGGTACCCGAATCGAGAACCGATGGGTTTGGGTCGGGTCTCGGGTCTAGACCAAGAACCGAAGAATCGAACAAGAACCGAAACTAAATAATTTTTTTATTTTTTATATTGAATTAATTAAATTATTTTATTTTTTTCCTATACAAATTAGCAAATTAATTGAATAAATTAGATTATTTCATAATTTTAATTTTTAAGCCCAAATCATTTTAAAATCCATTAGCCCATTTTAATTTGAAGCAAATGAATATACTTTATGTAGTTTTGCTGTAATATTAATATCTACTTTTTGGTATTTGGACGGCTAGTTTTGTATATTTTTTTGAATTGGGCTACGTTAATTTGTAAAAGTTACGAATGAAATGTTATTAATTGTATTTATGTAGTGTTACTGAAAATATTAAAAAAATTAATTATGGTACGGAACCGAACGGAACCGAACCGACCCAAACCGAACCGAACGGAACCGAACCCGAACGGTTCCATAATTATATTTGGACCCAACGGGTCCATTTATTAAATACCCGAAAGTTTTGGGTCGGTTCGGGTATCTTCAGAACCGAACCGAACCGACCCATGGACAGCCCTAGGCCCAACTAATTTTTTTTAGTTAGAAAAAAAATTTATGTAAAAAAAAATTAAAAATTTTTTTAATTTTTTTTTACGTATTAGCCCGACTTGTAATCCAGTCCTGGATCAGTCCCTGATTGTGTCTATTTCCTAACTTCTAACACTTGGCTTAAATTTCTGTAGGCCCTCATATTTGTCCACATTTTCGTGGAGAATGCACTGATAGATCTATTAATCACTCACCTAGAATTCGTCTCCCAGGTGTATGGGACATACCAAAATTGGTTAAAGCTATCTATTTATAGGAAGGAACCTCGGCAGTTCTGTAAATTTTATTTACTTTTGCATCGGATGCCTATCTGGGTGGCTTCAAAATGGTGGTTTATTCCACCATATCTTACATCATTGTTAGTAGTCATGAGAGATTAACATTAAACCCATCTCACTTTTTCATATTCATGAATTTCCTAAATCAATCCACTTTTGTAGGGATTAGTCCTGTTCTGGAATGCAGCCTGGCATACAACTACAGAGATTCGAACTTTTTACTAAGGACTGGTGCTAATAACTATTGCAAAAGCAGCAAAAGATGTATCATTGAAAGCATTTCTTTATGATCAATTCATGGCGAAGGATATCACGGCCACATAAGACGATAAAGAATGATAACATAGCCATAGCAATATCTGATACGCTCTGCATCCATCTTGGGTACTATTCCTGCTATTTTTGTCCTGAGTAGTTCATTGAAGCTGCTTTTATGATCTCAGAAATTGCAATGATGGTTGCATACTTGTGGCTCTGGGTGCAAAATTTTATAAATGCAATGGACCAACAGGCAGTGCCATCTCTGATGTTCTATTTGTTATCAAAACAGCAGTGGTAAAAAGAAATATTCTGTATGCAACTATTCGAGAGCAGCTCTTCGACAATTATAAAGGTGTTACACATATTGAGCATTGTATTTCATGGTTGAGGTATGTCCCTTCACTTGGTCTTTGAAATGGAGCCCCTTTTTCCAACAAATTGCATAAATGCTTTGAGATTTTGGAGAAATCCTTGATGAAACGACGGTAGAACCCAGCGTGAGCTAAAAAACTTCTAACTCCTTTCCTGACATCGGTGGTGGTAGTTTCTCAGTGACCTGTATCTTAATTCTGTCTACCTCAAGACCTCTAGCTGATATCAGACGCCCTAACACAATTCCTTCCTGCACCATGAAATGACATTTCTCCCAGTTGAGCACAAGGTTGGTGTCCTCACACAGGTGCAACACTTTACCCAAATGTTCAAGACATTCATCAAATGACTCAAAGACTGAGAAATCATCCATGAACACCTCAATGATATGTCCCACCATGTCCGAGAAAATAGACATCATACAACACTGAAAGGTGGCTGATGCATTGCATAACCCGAATGACATTCTTCTATAAGCAAACGTACCATATGGGCATGTGAATGTAGTTTTTTCCTGATCATCTGGTGCTATAGTAATCTAGTTGTAACCCGAGTTGCCATCTAGGAAGCAGTAATAAGCATGTCCTGCTAGTCTCTCCAACATCTGATCAATAAAAAGAAGGGAAAAATGATCTTTCCTCGTGGCATTATTGAACTTGCGTAATCAATGTAAACTCTCCATCCAGTGACTGTGCGTGTCGGAATGAGCTCGTTATTTTTATTTGGAATTACTGTAATCCCCCCCTTTTTTCGGCACGACCTAGACTGGGCTAACCCAATGACAGTCTGATATAGGGTAGATGATCCATGCATCCAAAAGCTTTAAAAATTCTTTTCTCACCACTTCCTGCATAGTAGGATTCAATCTGTGTTGGTGCTCAATTGATGCTTTGAAATCATCCTTCATCATTATCTTTTGCATGCAAAGTGAAGGGTGATCCCTTTTATAATTGAGATGGTCTACCCTATCGCTGTTTTGTGATCCCGAAGCTCCTTCAACAGCTGATCTTCTTTTGATTCTAATAGTATATTTGAGATAATTATCGAAAGTGAATTCTTTTCTCTCAGATATGCATATCGTAGATATGTTGGCAGTTGTTTGAGTGCAAGGGTTGGAGCTTGCTAAATAGATGGTAAAGGTTTTGTGGGACCTTTACCTAGCTCCAACCGTGGTTGCTTGAGGAGGGGCGGTTTGTCTGCCAAGCAACGTGCACATGCTTTACTTCTTTTATCTTCGATGGTAAATCTTGAGAGTGTACTAAACAAGCCTCCAGATGGTCCTAAGGATGATCAAATCTAAATGTCTCTGTTACTACTTCCTTGATGACATCAATTTGCATGCATGAGTCTGATTCGTTCTAAAATTTGAAGGCCTTAAACACATTGATTTTCAATTTATCATCATCCAATCTTACTTACCCTTCTGCACATCAATCAAAGCTCTTCCCGTAGCAAAAAATGGACTACCAGAATGAGTGGAATGTCTTTATTTTCTTCCATTTCTAGGATAATAAAGTCTGCTTGGAAAAATAAATTTATCGACCTTCACCAAGATGTCTTCACAAATGCCTCTAAGATGCTTGATCGATCTATCAGCCAATTGCAATGAAAGTATAGTGACTTTTGCTTCTCCCAAACCTAATTTCCTGAAAAGAAATAAAGACATTAAATTAATACTAGCTCCTATATATAAGTTACCAATATTGGAAGAAATAGTAAAATTCCCTGGATCTTTTAACTTTGGTTGCAACTTATGTTGGAGAAATGCACCGCATTCCTAGGTAAGCATGATTGTTTCATTGTCCCCCAACTTTCTCTTGTTTGATAGAATATCCTTCATGAACTTCGCGTAGCTGGGCATTTTAGCTAAGAGAGTTACAACTTTTCTGGATGTGAATTTTAATTCAATATTCCTTTTGCCTATGACCTTTGAACAATGTTCATTTCCCATTTGAATTTGTCGACCATCATCAATGTCTTGATATGTCTTGTAAAGAGACTTGTCATAGCAAATATGAATGGTGTCGCATGTGTCATACCACCATCCCAGAATTTTTCCTTTAATGGTATTTACTTCACTTATAGTAGCATCTATTTCACCATTGTCAAAGAATTCACCTTACATCCAATTTTGCTTTGTTTTCTATGTCGGCATTCTTTCACAAAGTGGCCGATTTTTCCACATACAAAGCATTCTCCCTTCATCTTCTTTTTGAATTTGTTGTTGTCTTTAGTAAATTTTCTTTTGTTTACTTTGATGACTTTGTTGTTGTTCTCCACAGTGTTGGCTTTTGAAGTGCCAACATGAGAATTCTCATTCCCATCTCTTACCCTTGACTCTTCCTCAATTTGGAGATGTTTTTGAACTTGCTCCAATGAAAAGTCTTCGGAGTTGTGAAGAAGTTTCTTCCTATATCCTCTCCAAGTAGAAGGCAATTTAGCAATAATTGCTCCTACTTGGAATGATTCCGAAAGTTCTATGTTTACCGCTTTCAATTTATTGACAATGACTTGCAATTCATGTACTTGTGGCAATAGGGGAATGTTGTCTAAAAATTTGAAATCGAAGTACTTAGAAATTAAAAACTTTTTAGTACCTTATTCCTCAGCCTTGTACTTGTTCTCAAGAGTATACCAAATTTCTTTTACAGATGTTGTGTTGGTGTATGAATCATAAAGACGATCCGAGGATGCATTCAAAATATAGCCATGGCATATAAGTTCATCTTCTTCACACTTCCTCCGGTCCACCCTTGTTTGTTCGGTGTCTTTGCCAAATGGTTCAAGTAGATCTTCCAAGTTTGGATCAAGAATGTAGAAGATTTTGAGCGCCGTTAACAATAATTTGATGTTGTCTTGCCACCTTATAAAGTTTGATCCATCAAAATGATCTAGCCTTACCAAGTCTTGATTCATAAGTTTGATTGTTGCCATGGTTGTATCTCCTTCGGTTGTCGTTGTACAAAAATAAAGCTTTTAGATTGTTGATAAATATTTCCGTCGAAGTAGATAACAATACCTCTAATGATAATACAAATGGAACTCAAAAAATATATGTAAAACACAAAACGAAGATGGAAGAATAAGAAGAGAATGAAAAAGAATTGAATCACATAGAATGCTATCCTGAAAGCTTTATTTGTGCCCTCTCGATAATGAGAATGCTAAAGGACCAACACACAAATAGCTTTAACGGATTTCAAGTCAAGAAACTAGGTTACAATTAGTACTATTGAAACTCGAAAAGACGGAACAAAAGAATATGAAATAATTCTAAGTATAATAATGAGAATTTTGGGATGATAATCTCAAAGTATAAAAATGAGAAATTGATGTATTTAATCCATGAATTCTATTCCTATTTATAGAATTCCTTTATACATTTTCGTATGGGTGCCAACATTTCACAAAAAGATGGAAATTTGAGGTTGAAAAGGTGCCAAAATTGTCAAATAAAACTATCCAACTGTTTTTTCAATTTTTAATCTCTTTTCAACCACATTTGATCAATTTCTCATTTACCAATATTTGAACAACACAATTATATAACAAGTACTTCTTCCCCCTATGACCTTTAGGTGTCTACTTCGATGGTGGCATGGGAGCTATTTAGATCATAGGCACAAGCTTCTCCCAAAACCCACCAACACGAGGAACACAAGTTCAAAACGTGTCCTCTAGTATTTGAAATTGTCTGCCCAAACTGTTCATCTGTCTGAGTGTGAAATGCAGCCTTATGAAAACTTTTCTAGAAGTTCGATTTGAACTTTGGATCTCTATCTAAGATAATCGGAACAAGAACGACATGCAGTTGTTGGATAATTTCAACATATATGGAGCCAGACGTTGTATATTGAAATGTGTGGTGCTATTATTTAGAGGATATTAGTCAATTAAAGTGATCCGATAAAGATGTATTGTGACTATGAGTATTAGATTTTATGGAATTATAGTGTAAAGATTGGAGTGTTGTTTTAAATTGATGAGTGGCCAATTTGAAGCAATTGAAAGATAGTGATTATTGAGTTACTACTATTATTTTATATGGTTATGGTCCCCATTTGTTGACGTTCTTCAAGCTTCTCTACATCCCCATCACTAGAGAACAAAAAGTTGAAGAGAAGATCACTAATCATTTGGAAAATCCTAACATATCCAGGCAAAGAATCAGATTATCATGGATCAATGTATGTTTTTATGTTTTGTTATTTTTTTGGATTTCAACATGGAGATGCATCTATGGTTTATTATTGAGAATTAAGGATTTGATTATTGTTTTGATCGATAATCCTATTATGGATCTAGATTTTTGGTATGTTATTTCATGTAATTAGCATGATTTTATAGTATAATTCAAAGTTTTCTTTCTAAATTCGAATTTGGGATAAAGATTTTTTTTTTGGATCTATTTAAAAAATATATATATTGTGTGGCGGCAGCACCTGGCGCTACTAACGGGCAGGGCGACAACCCCATTTTTAGGGGAGATGGATGGGTTTTTTCCCCATTAAGGTTTTTAATTATGGCCATTAAAGATTTTCAGTTTTTGGAATTTTTGGGGACGGGGGCTTGGACTGTAAATTTGAAATTTTGGGGTCATTGCTTGCAATTAAAAATCAAGGTTAGGGTTGAGTTATTTATTATTCAGCCCCTAAAGTTTAAATTTAATTCTAATTGGGCTTTAAGGTAATGTGTTTTAATAATTCAGCCCCTAAAATTTTGAAATTAATTCATTTGGGCCATTTAAGTTCTGAATTTAATAATTTAGCCCCTGAATATTCATAATTGGTTTAGTTTAGCCCCTAAAGTTCCGCATAATTTATTTTTGATTCCTAAACTTTCTAATTATTAACAATTAACCCCTAAAAGTTTGGAATTAATTAATTTTGACTCCTAAAACTTTGAATTTTAACCCTTAGGCCCTAATAAGTTTCAAGATAAATAAAATTAAGTATTCTATTTTTCAAATTTTGGTATAAAGACTCATTTGAGTATATATAATATTTAAAAGTGAATTGATTGAAGCAATACGTTGCCAAAATAATCTCTCTTGTGGAAATTAATTAACTTAGAATATTAGAAGGATTTCGTGTGTATGCTAGTTCATGCGGATATTAACCGACTCAAAGAAAGGTTAATATTTGGCCAACTTGAATGCACACTTGTGGTGGTAAACGTGTGACAATTATAAGATTTCCACGTGAATAATAAATCAATTCAAAGATGGGTTTGTTATTTGACAGGAGTTATTGTCAATGTTTGATCACTATACCAAGAGTATCACTTACAATTAATATTACTGTCCAAAGACTTGATATTAATGATGTGCTAGGTATCTTGAGATGAAACTTACCATTATTTGAATTTATTGATTATTGAATCTTAATATTAATATGAGCATAATTAGTCATCTTCTCTCTACAGCTAATTCATCTGTTACTACCATATCTCCAAATGTTAATTCTTTTCCCATGCCCAATGGGACAAACTTCAAGGATTGGAAAGAGAATTTTTTATTGTTCTTGGCTGCATAGATCTAGATCTTGCACTTCGGATTAAGCAACCCACTCCTCTTACGGACGAAAGTTCATCTGATGAAAAGAGGAATTATGAGAAGTGGGATCGTTCAAATTGCATGAGTTTAATGATCATTAAGCACGGTATTCCGGAAGCCTTTAGAGGCAATGTATCTGAAGAAGTGACTAATGCCAAGGATTTCCTTGCCGAAATCGAGAAACATTTTGCAAAAAACGATAAGGCTGAAATAAACACGCTTCTGTAACGCTTGATTTCAATAAGGTATAAAGGCAAAGGAAATATAAGGGAGTACATCATAGAGATGTCTCACATTACTTCTGAGCTTAAGGCACTAAAGCTCGGTCTATCTGATGACTTGCTCGTACATTTGGTATTGATCCCGCTTCCTGCACAATTTAGTTAATTTAAGGTCAATTATAATTGCCAGAAGGAGAAATGGTCTCTAAATGAGCTCATTTCATATTATATACAAGAGGAAGAAAGGTTGAAGCAAGACAGAATTGAAAATGTTCATTTGGCAAGCACTTCTAAGGCATGCACTTCTAAAGTTAATGGCAAGAAAAGAATGAAGGAATATGAAGCTGCTCCTAAGGGTCCAGTACTAAAGAAAAGGCAAGAGGACTAAGGGACTTGTTTATTTTGCAACAAAACTAGACATTTGAAGAAGAACTGTACCAAATACTATGCTTGGAGTGTAAATAAAGGTACAAATTTTACTTTGGTCTATTTTGAGGTTAATTTAGTTTCAGTACCTAGAAATACTTGGTGGTTAGATTCAGGTGCTACTACTCACATAAGTATTTCTATGCAGGGCTGTCTAAGCTATCGAAAGCCAATGATGGTGAAAGACACATATATGTGAGTGATGGCAAGTCGGTGGAAGTTGATGTAATAGGTATTATTCGGTTATTGTTGAAAACTGGTCATTATTTGGATTTGAAAGACACTTTTATTGTGCCGTCTTTTAAATGGAATTTGGTTTCTGTTTCTTTGTTTGATACATTTGGTTATTATTATTCATTTGAAAACAATCAGTTTAGTCTTTCTTTAAATTCCAATATTATTGGTACTGGTTTATTATCTGCATATGATAACATATATTTGCTTGATGTTGTTGCATCATATAATGAAAACCTGCATGTGGAATCACATGGTACTAAATGTAAATTAAATAATGAAAATTCAGCAAAATTATGGCACAAGCGCTTAGACTACATCTCTAAAGCTAGAGTTGAACGACTTGTGTCAGATGGTATTTTGGATTCGCTTGACTTCATAGATTTTGATGTATGTATTGAATATATCAAGGGAAAACAGACCGAAACTAAAAGATTAGGTGCTAACAAAACTTCGGATGTCTTAGAATTGATACACACAGATATTTGTGGACCATTCCCTATCGCTTCTTGAAATGGTCGACAATATTTTATATCATTCATAGATGATTACTTACGTTATGGGTACCTTTATCTTATTCATGAAAAGTCTGAGTCACTGGGCATGTTCAAAGTGTTTAAAACTGAGGTTGAGAATCAACTCAACAAAAGGATAAAAAACCTTAGGTCTGACCGTGGTGGTGAGTACTACGGCAGAAATGACAGTTCAGGTGAACAATATCCAGGATCATTTACTAAATACCAAGAGGAATGTAAAATCGTCCCACAATACACCATGCCGATCGCCTAACATGAATGGTGTAGCTGAGAGATGAAACAGGACTCTTAAAGATATGGTAAGGAGTATAATTAGTCATTCCACCTTACGAAAATCACTATGGGGAGAAGCATTAAAGACTGCATCTTATATTCTGAACAGAGTACCAACTACGGCTGCTGTTAAACCACATCATGAGCTTTTGATGGGTAGAAAGCCTAGTCTAAAGTATTTTCACATTTGGGGATGTCCAGCTGAGGCTAGGCCTTCTAGGCCACATGAAAATAAATTGGACTCTAAAACAGTGAGCAGCTACTTTATAGATTATTATGAGCGATCAAGGGGCTATAAATTCTATGATCCCACATTTAAGTCAATTTTTGAAATGGGAACTGCAACATTTTTAGAGGATGTTGAGTTTGGGGGAAGAAATAAGTTTGAGGAAGGATCAGTTTCGATTCCTACTATTGCTTTTGATAATGTACAAGTTTCTATACCTGTTATTGATCAAGAACTGTATCCAGAACCTCAACAAGACAATGTCGAACCTCCCATCCAAAATGAGGTAATTACCAGATGTACAAACTCAACAACCTCAAGAACCAATACATTTAAGGAGATCCTCGAGAGAAAGGAAAAATGATATTTCGAATGATTTTTTAGTGTTTCTCCAAAAACATGAAGAAAATAATGGATTAATGGAAAATGATCCAATCAACTTCCGTCAGGCCATGCAGGGTTCTAACTCTCAAAAGTGGAATGATGCCATGAATGAGGAGTATAAGTCTATGTAAGACAATAAAGTTTGGGATCTTGTCACGTTACTAGAAGAAGCGAGGCCCATTGGTTGCAAATGAATTTTTAAAACCAAGAGAAATTCGAAAGGTAATATGGAAAGATATAAGACTCGTCTTATAGCTAAAGGCTTTAACCAAAAGGAATGTATTGACTTCAAAGAGACTGTCTCTCCAATTTCAACGAAAGACTCTTTCAGGATAATTATAGCACTTGTTGCGCACTTTGACCTTGAGTTACATCAGATGATGTTAAGACGGCGTTTCTCAATGACGACATTAATGAGACGATCTATATGGTGCAACCAGGAATCTATTGTCAGGAGACCCGAAGAATATGATTTGCAAATTAAAGAAATCCATCTATGGGCTCAAGCAAGCTTCCCATCAATGGTACTACAAATTTCATCAAGTTATTATCTCGTTTGGTTTTGAGAGAAATGCTGTTGATGATTGTGTGTATCACAAGTTCAGTGGGAGTAAGTATATTTTTCTAATTTTGTATGTTGATGAAATACTGCTTGCCACTAATGATGCAGGCATGTTGCACGAAACCAAGAGATTTTTACAAGGAATTTTGAGATGAAAGATATTGGTGATGCTTCTTTTGTATTAGGGATTTAGGTATATCAAGATCGCTCTCGAGGTATTCTTAGACTGTCACAAAAGAGCTACATTGATAAAGTATTTAAGAGGTTTGGTATGCAAGATTGTAAATTAAGTGACACCCATGTCGCTAAAGGAGACAAATTTAGTCTCGAACAATGCCCGCAAAATAACCTTGAAGTTAAGGAAATGCAGAAGATTCCTTATGCATCAGCTGTTAGGAGTCTTACGTATACTCAAGTTTGTACACGTCCAGACATTGTTGGAATGCTAGGTAGATATTTGAGCAACCCTGGAATGGATCATTGGAGAGCAGCCAAAAGGGTTATGAGGTATTTGAAGAGAACAAATGGTTACATACTCACCTATATCAGATCGGATCAGTTAGAGATCATAGAGCACTCCGATTCTGATTTTTGCTGATGCCAAGATAGTAGGAGATCCACATCGGGCTATATTTATCTGTTAGCTGGAGGAGCTATTTCTTGGAAGAGTGTTAAGCAGACATTCATAGCTTTTTTTTACCATTGCGGCAAAATTTGTAGCATGCTATGAGGCATCTAATCATGGAATATGGTTACGAAATTTTGTCACCGAGCTGCGCATTCTGAATAGCGTAGAAAGACCACTAAAATTATATTGTGACAATAATTCAGCAGTTCTATATTTCAATAACAACATGAACTCATCTAAGTCAAAACACATTGACATCAAGTTCCTGGTTGTGAAGTAAGAGTACAGAATGGACAGATTTCCATAAAGCATATTGGAACAAACTCCATGATTTCGGATCCACTTACTAAAGGATTGACACTCAAGGTCTTTCATGAGCACACTGCTCATATGAGTGTTGTATATCATGAGGATATCAAGTTTTAGTCGGATTTTGTATTTTAATTATTTTATGTTTTGGACAAATTTGTATATTTGGATATTATTCTCACAGAAATAAAGTATTCAGTTCATTTCACTCTATTATTATGTTCAGTATTGATCTCATTTAAGAAATAAGGTTGAACCAGTTGGAAATAGATATGTTTGGATCAAATAACATGTAATTTTCATGATATACTCTCATGATTGATCTATGTCATTTGGTTGTATAGGTGTATGTGACTATTGATGAATTTAGTCTCGTTAAATATGACGAAAATCGCTTTGGTCCTATATCAATATGGCTAATAGACGAGATTGTTTGGTAATACCCATAATAATGATAGCAAAATTTTGAGCTCATAAGGTTGTGCACATTTGTAAGGTTACACATATGACCCAGTGGGAGATTGTTGGATAATTTCAACATATATGAGGCCACACGTTGTATATTGAAATGTGTGGTGCTATTATTTAAAGGATAATAGTCAATTAAAGTGATCCGATAAAGATATATTGTGACTAATGGATATTAGATTTCATGGAATTATAGCGTAGAGATTGGAGTGTTGTTTTAAATTGATGATGGGTCAATTTGAAGCAACTGAAAGTTAGTGACTATTGAGTTACTATCATTATTTTATAAGGTTATGGTATTCATTTGTTGGTATTCTTCAAGTTTCTTTACGTCCTCATAATAGAGAACAAAAAGTTGAAGGGAAGATCACCAATCATTTGAAACATCCTAACATATTCAGGCAAAGAATCATATTATCATGGATTAATGTATGTTTTTATGTTTTGTTATTTTTCCGGATTTCAACATAGAGGTGCATATATGGTTTATTTTTGAGAATTAAGAATTTGATTATTGTTTTGATCGATAATCCTATTATGTTTTTTTATCAGCAGTCTCACAACCGCACAGACATACAACTATGTGAACTTATCCATCGAAAATGTCAATTAGGAAGGCAAGAAATGTGCTCATTTAGAGAGTCGGTAAAGTCCATGTCCATGTGAGGAAGATATTTAGAAGTATGCGAATTTGAGGACGAAATTTATTTTATTGGGGTAGGTTATAACACCCCACCATTTGTGGTTGTTCATTTAGGACCTTTCTGATAAGATTGGAAAGTTTTGTTCAATTGATGTCCAGTGAGATGATCTGGGGCCACGTCATACTCTATGATATAGGATGACATCAATAATTATCCGTGTACGCGGGTGACAATCTTGTAAATTGCGTACACGGGTGATTGTAACAGCGTAGGTGAGGACAACTTGATATGATGGGATCAATAATTATCTATGATGGACATTGAAGTAAGGGTTACTTGATATGCACCCCTGTAAAGTACCATGTCAGAGGCCGTCGACCACCATGGGGAGCTCTACATTCTCATGATAGACCGCTACCACCATGGGGTGCTCTACATTCTAATGATAGACCGCCTACCATCATGGGGTGCTCTACGTTCTAATGATAGACCGCCTACCACCATGGGTGCTCTACGTTTTCATGATAGACCGCCTACCACCATGGGGTGCTCTACATTCTAATTATAGACCGCCTACATCCATGGGGTGCTCTACGTTCTCATGATAGACCGCCTACCACCATGGGGTGCTCTACGTTCTAATGATAGATCGCCTACCACCATGGGGGTGCTCTACGTTCTCATGATAGACCGCCTACCACCATGGGGTGCTCTACGTTTTTATGATAGACCGCCTACCACCATGGGGGTGCTCTACGTTCTAATGATAGACCGCCTACCACCATGGGGTGCTCTACGTTTTCATGATAGACCGCCTACCACCATGGGGTGCTCTACATTCTAATTATAGACCGCCTACCACCATGGGGGTGCTCTACGTTCTCATGATAGACCGTCTACCGCAATGGGGTGCTCTACGTTCTCATGATAGACCGCCTACCACCATGGAGGTGCTCTACGCTCTCATGACAGACCGCCTACCACCATGGGTTGCTCTACGTACTCATGATAGACCACCTATCACCTATGAGGCCCTCAACGCTCACCTAGGCCGTCGACCACTACGTGGCCGTCGACCCCCATGAGGCCCTCTACGTTCACACAGGTAGTTACCACCGTGAGATCAATACTATGCTTATCCATACAAATGGCAATGCATAGGACGGAAACCACCCAACTGCGAGCATGGGCACAACCAACCGCTTGACGAGTGGGGGTCACCACGTTAGAACATGGAGGAAGTGGGAAGGTCTACGTGGGACACGTGGTACCATTAACTATTGAACACGTGCATAGCAACAGGTGCCTATAAATACCTCCAAGATGAGAAAGGTATGGATTCTTGAAACCCGAACTGATTGAACTCCCAATATACTTTCTTTCTACTTTTCATAAATACCTACTGATTCTCACGCCGGAGGTACAACGGGGGAAAAAGCCCTGACCTCGTTTTGCAGGTAACGTCCATTGATCGAGCAACCGGAACATCCTACACGTCATCATTTTCGTGGAGGTAAATTTAGTGATTATTTCACTCCAAATAATCAAGAGTTCAAGGAATTTCTTAGAACCTCTATATCTCGAATGATTTTCATATCTTGACCCCGAAGGTCTATCCGAAGGATTTTCTATACGATTAAGAGAGAAGAGACTTGAAACACAAAGACATTGGCCATACATGGTTTCATTTCTCAGGATATTGATATCAGAGCCGTAATTGGATAACCAAAGGTGATTAATTACGTAAATTCAATTAACCTTTGTTTTCCTTCGGTTGACTTTAACTTGGGTTCGACTTGTCCATAATAACGTTTCTTGAGTCGAAGTAATTAATTACGGTTACGAAACGAGCCCAATATTGATATACTAATTCTTACTCCTTCAGTAATTAATTATTTGATCCAAAATAATTAATCGGTTCTAAACTTTTTTCACTTAGTTCTTGTTTGATAGTATTTCTTTTCCATCGAACTAGAAATTGATTTTTCATTTTCCACATTTTTGCTTGTTTGATAGGCAAAATTTTTTTGACATATGGTTTTTCACCCAACCCCTTTTTTGATCATTTTTCTTATTTTTGAGGAAAAACTTTTCCCACCACTTTGGTGGGAAAAGGTTTTTTAAGGCAACTTTTTCATTTTTAAATTTTTTTTTTACAATGGAAACAAATTTTATCCCTTTAATTGACAATTTACATGGAAAATAAAGTCAAACGAATATCAAAAGATCCAAAATTTCAATATTTTTCAAGTGAAAAATTATACAAATTAAACACAATTAATTGACAATTTTCAATAAAAACAAGTTCTAATCAATTCAATTCCCTAAAATTCATTTTCTTTCCACCCAAATTCCATTCTTACAATCAAACAGACCCTTGGATCTTTCAATAATTCAAAAAATTATCGTGAAAGTCCAATTAACTATACTTCAATTGAAATTGAGCTATAGCTAACTCGTATAGTGACTAGACATGAAAATTCAAAAGCAATGGCTAGTGAATGCTTACGAGCTAGCTAAAAAAATCTAAGGATTCTAAGATTCGAGTCTTTACTTGTTTTTAGAGTCCGTCATTCTAATCACTCACGCTTTTTGTAAAGCCAATTGACGTATTTATGGATATCTATGACCAATATGTTGCTACACCACCTCAACCCATTGTTGTCTACTTGGTGAAGTCGAATTAAGAAAATACGAGAATTCTAAGGAGAAAGAGATCTGTTTGAAGACTTGCTATAGTTAAATATGTTTTTTCGGAAAAACAAAATTATAATTTAGATTTTATCAAATTTTATTAGATTATTGGTTTAAATTAGTTTTTACAAGATTGTGAAGTACCAAAAGTTCCCTGAGATTTAAGGCTATGTTTGATTAACCATTTTTTCCAAGAAATTCCAACTTTTTCAAAAAATGCACGTTTGATTGAGAAGTCTAAATAAAGTTTAAGAGAGTTTTTGCTCTTAAACCTTCTGCAATAAAATTACCATGTTTTCTTACTTCTATTCTGTTATGCACACTCCATGTACGGATCTATAAGGATCAGGGTTGAAGGAGTACCATTAGGGAAACAAAACCAGATCCGTCTTAGTGAGGCAAGGACAGCATAATAAGGTAGAAGCGCAAGAGAACGAACCCAATCTTCACATACCGTAAGAAGGTTTAAATTTTTGCAAATTTCTTTTAAAATTTTATGTGATACTTGTATGCCAGTTTGCTTCCATTGTCATGAATAATGCTTTCCCCAGACAGAAGGAATTGAAAGTAGCAAGTCTACTGGAAAGATAAATACAGTCTTGAAAAAGACACTCAATACTGAAGGCAGTGATACTGCTGAAAGTAATAAAAAAGAGCATGGTCAAGCTCAGTGTTCGCAAGAACAAAAGGGAATTCAAATCCCAAAAGATAATATTGACAATAGCAAGACTATTGAAAATAATACAGACGAGAATTTGAAAACTCAGTGTTCGAAAGAACATCAGGGTAATCCAAGCCCGCAATCATGGTACGAAAAATGCTTGCAAGAGCAAGAGAGTATTCAAAACTCGAAAAATCTCGAAGGCATTGATGCCCAAGAGAAACAAAATATTCCAATTGTTGGAATAGAAAATTCATCACTTGTTGGTATTAACAATTTGCCTGCAGGTACAAAATTCTATGTGATCTTTGAAGGTCCATCTATGGGCTTTTACTCACAATGGAAACAAGTTGAACCACTAGTTAAAAACAAGCCTTACAAACATAAAAGTTTCAAAACCTTTTCTGAAGCCCAACAAGCCTTTAACCAATTCCATGAAGCTAAAGGTGTTACACCATCTTCATATAACCACCTTAATGATAATATCTCACTCAAACCAAGATATTGTCAAGAAAACAATCCAAGGGCAAGACCCAGATTACCACTATTTGTACCTCCAAATCCAAATCAAAGATTGAGGATGATATCTTTTAAGGATATGGTCCAAAACAATTCCGAAACAGAAAACCTTCCAAATAGATTCAAATCTATTGGAAAAATTCCTAAACCGCAAGAAAACCAATTTTTAGCGAAATTTCATTACAGGATTTTCTTCAATGTGAAGAAGAAGCGAGGACAGTTGGAGACTCCGATCCAAGCAAGACATACTTTGGAACATTTGAAAAAAGATTTGGACAGTTCATTTTCCTTCAAGGAGCTGAACCAACAATTGTGCAGACAGCTTTTCATTGTGGACTTATCAAAATGATTATTCTCAGTGAAACAATGGAAGAAATTAATTTACTTGATGATAAATTATTAAAGGCCCTCAAGGACTTTAAAAGAATTGTCATTAAGGATCCAGATCTTCACATGATCTTGAAAATTAACAGCACGATTCCATTTTGGAATAATGACGGACTCTTGGTCAAAGGATATCATCATATTCAGATCAAGACAATGAATCAGATCACTCTGAATAAACCAACAACTGCAAAAATTGAGTGTGTACATGAACAGATGCTCAATGAATGGAGAAGTTTGTCATACCAAAGACTATTAACAGGCTTAAGGACCTTTAATAGTGAATCAAAAATTAAGGTGAATCATTCATCAGAATTCATCTTAATGACGAGCAAAACAGGATCAACAATTGATATAAAGGGAATTAAAGCTTTGTGCAGTTTTGAGAAGAATTTTTACAATTTACCCAACGTACCTTCAAATTACAAGGGGGAATTGTGCAAATGTTTAAAACAAAGCATTGGAAGAGATCACTTTTGCCAATGGTGTGAAACAAAAGAAGACAAGGAAGAAACAGAGTCTAGTGGGAGCACTACGGCAAATCAATCAGAGTAAAGATTACTTGCAAGAAGAATCTGTCCTTAAAAAAGAAAGATGTGACAAAAGGAGAGCATCTACTTTTTTAAAGAAAAGATGACAACCTTGTCTAATCCCTTTATCACTACTTTTGCTTTTGCAAAAGAAAAACTGTGGATTAATGACAAATGGACGACAGAGATGAAGAGAGCATCTTTTCTCATCTTTAAAAGGAGACAAATTCAGAAAGAAGAGGAGGAGAAAAATTTTACGAAGAAAAATTTTCTTTCTTATCTTTAAAAGATCAATGTACGTGTTTCGAGACTAATCCCTCAAAGACAGTGGATCCATACTGGATCTAAATACTTGTATCTAAATAAAGTTTAAGAGAGTTTTTGCTCTTAAACCTTCTGCAATAAAATTACCATGTTTTCTTACTTCTATTCTGTTATGCACACTCCATGTACGGATCTATAAGGATCAGGGTTGAAGGAGTACCATTAGGCAGGAGGCCATTAGGGAAACAAAACCAGATCCGTCTTAGTGAGGCAAGGACGGCATAATAAGGCAGAAGCGCAAGAGAACGAACCCAATCTTCACATACCGTAAGAAGGTTTAAATTTTTGCAAATTTCTTTTAAAATTTTATGTGATACTTGTATGCCAGTTTGCTTCCATTGTCATGAATAATTTTTTTTCATAATCCGCACACCCAACCCCGAAAAGTTGGTATCAGAGCCCATAATTAATATGAATACTCATAAGAGAGACCAATGGATAGTAGATCTTACCACTAATCCAATTACAGTTCTTAATACAGAAGAATATACTACATACCTTATGAATCAATCTCATAAGATATTAATGGAAATACATGATACTGGTAATATCATAAAGAAAAAGATAAATGCCAATAAGCTAAGAGTAATAATACTTGATTTTCAAGAATTATTAGACTTTGGACATTTAGGAACCTTATTAAAGGCCCCTATTAAAAATGAAATAAAAACATTAGAAAGAATAGAAATGATTCTTGATAATGAAATTGATAGACTTCTTAAATGAGAAGACCCATTAAAAATAGATTACCTCAAGCATGTAAAAGAATGGAATTTGAGCGAATGCTTAGATTTTATATAGAAATTATAAGTAATAGGATTACTTTTGAGACAGTAAATAAATACTTATTTTTCACTGATAGAAAATTAGGAAGACAACTAAGTAAAAATGATTGATTGTCATGCTTGTAATATACATATTCTTATTATTACATCTGAATATGTTATATATGAAACTTGTAAAGACATTTATAATGATTCTATATCAAGAAGATGTAGATCAGCAATAATAAAGAACAAATTGAGTATGATTACTGCTTTACAAAAATATGAATATGATGTTAGAATTTTCATCTTGCATTATATAACCTGTCATCATGGAAATTGATGAGCACGTAAATGATAATGAAACCAACGATGAGATCTGTGAACAGATTGAATCGCAAGGAAACTTCTCAAAGGAAATTCTAATTTCTGACAAGAAGTTAGCAAAAATATGTAAGACAAAACTTACAATAGAACCTAGAGAAATCTTTGATCAACCTAGTTTTATTGAAAGGTATTCAAAGAAAAATAGAAATGTATATTATGGTGTATCTCAAAAAGAGTTTGCCATACATGTACAACATACATATGGAAAGATAGGAATATCTTTATTAACCAAACAAGATATAAATAAAGCCAAACAAAAAATAGATCTTGATAACAGCAAGAATCTTTTTTGGGTTACAATAGGAGCTATTAGAATACAACTTCGTAGCACCTTATCTGACAAAATTGATCAACCAATCTCTATGATGTTGATTGATGAAAGAATTCAAAATCCTGCTGAAGGATGTCTAGGAGCCCTTGAAGGAAACCTAGCTTGTGGAAAACTATTATTTACAGTTTACCCAAGACTTTCAGTAAGTTTACATGACCAAAACTTTGATGGAATACTTTCTTTTGTACACAAGTATAGAAGAACAGATCTAGTCAAAGAAAATAATGTACCTTTCTCAATTTCATATTTAGTTAGTTATGCAATTCATAACCAGCACAATATGACAATTGTTAAAGAATCTAAAGGAATAAAGATTGATCCTTTATTCTCAGATTATCTTGAAAATAAAGAAACAGAATTTGAATGGTTAATACAACCATCCAGAAAATCTTGTGATATAGATTTTAATGAACAAAGAAAACTGATAAAGGAACAGAAACCACTTCTTTCAATAAGAAATTTATCATATAGACAACCCTTTCCAAATGTTAAATGGAAAGAAGAATCTGAAACAAGTACAAGTAAACAATTAAAACAGTTAAATAAAAAGATTAATGAAATGGCTGAAAATCTTTTTAGAGAAGAATGACAATAACTGACATTCTAAAAGAAATAAAAGATTTAAAAAGTAGTATTGAAGAAGTAAAAATTCTTTTAAAAATACTACAAGAAAATACAGAAAAAACAATGGAAAAACACTCTGCAGTTATTATTGCAGGAGTCAAAACAAAAGAACAAAACCCGCCAAAGAAAATTCAAAAGGCTTCTTTTGGAATTTTTGAAAAAACAGGGGAAATTGAAGAGAATACATCAAAAGGAAAATTTGATATTAACTTTTTAAGTTAATATGGCCAATTTAAGAAAAAATCTTGAAAACATTTATGAAACAAGTAATGATTTAGGACTTTTAAATGTGCTTCTTGCATTTGAAGATTCTGAACTTCAAAAAATTGAAAACATTGTTAAAAATATTAACATTGGAAAACAGGAAACAATTATGACAATTGAATCAGAAGAAGAAAATTCTAAAGATTCAGAACCAGAACCTTTTGTTAACAATCCGGATGATAGTGACTCGGAAGTCATAATTCATGAAAGATTTCATACAACAAGAGAACCTGGAATTGTTATAAGAGAGCCTAAACCTGAAACGATAGATCTAGAACCATCCAGTTCTAATCTAAAAGGGGATGGGAAAAGAAAAATTGGGGAAAATACTCCTAGAATAAACCCTCAAGAGGATTTAAGTAAAAATCTATTACAATCTGAATTTGTACCTAAAAAAGGAAATAGCAAGTAATAATCTTAGATTTAGATTGTACACTTGAACCTGAAAAACTTATTGACGCTTGGTACAGCCATATCATGGTTGCTATGATAGTCAATAAAGAAATAATAAGACATGAATCAAATTCTTGGAATTATGTACTTGCCAGTACTAGAGGAAATGTTAGAGCATTTCTTGAAAGATTTGATGATAAATGTCAAGAATAATATTTGGAATGATGCTGAATACAATATTCCAAATTTTGTTAAAAGGATTGTTGAACAACTCTATAAGCAATTTACTGGATTGACTTATGAAGTTTTTAAAGTGAAAGAACAACAGTTGAAATTGCAGATGCGCTTAATCACTTAGAAAAAATTTCTATATGTGATATGTGTTATTTTGAAAATTATGCATGTGAATTTTCAAAATATTTTTACATTAGTCCCAGTGAAAAATGGGAAGAATTAACAGAAAAATTTATAAGAAAACTTCATGAACCCTTTAACCATGAAGTTATGGAATTATTTAACAATGCAATTGAAAAACAACAGAATCACATTGATCCAAGACTCAATGTTAAAGCTGAAAGTTCAATAGGACTAGTTATCACTTTAACTAGAAATCTTATTGCGGATAAATGTAAAGAAAGCATCTTAGTTAGAGATAGTAAAAGAGCTTTAATTAGCAATCCTAAATTATGTTGTGATAAATATCTCAACAAAATACCAGGACAATATGGTTGTTTACCATCCAGAAACGAAAAGAAAAAATCTTTTAAGAGAAGGAAAAAATATATCTTTAAAAGATATAAAAAAACCATATAAACAAAAGTTTTTTAAGAAAAGAAAATTCTTTAAAAAAACAAAAATTTCCCAGAGAAGGGAGTAGAGAAAAGAAGAATTTGGATAAAAGAAAATTTTGTCCACAAAAGAAAAAGAATTGCAGATGTTGGCTCTGTAATGAATCTGGACATTATGCAAATGAATGCCCAGTCAGACTTGGAAATGAAGAAAGAGTTAAGCTTCTTGAAACATTTCAAGATCAAGGATTTTATCCAGTAGAAGATCTTAGTGATATAGAATCTCTGTATTATCTAACTACTGAATCTGAATCTGAAGAATCAGAAGAAACATCTGAAGATGAGTAATAAAAATATTACTAATCCGAATTCAATCTATATTCCTATAAAATTAAGTTTTGAAGGATATAGAAAATTTACAATCCATGCTTTTGTAGATACTGGAGCATCAGTATGTACAGCAAGTAAATGGATTATTCCAAAACAATTTTGGGTACAATCTGAAAAGATTGTAAATCTAAAAATTGCAAATAAATCGGAAATAAAAGCTTCTAAAGTTGTAAAAGGATTAAATATTGAAGTAAGTGGATTCCATAAATCCCAATGGAAAACCTTTTATTTCAAAATTCCTACAGTATACCAACTTGAAACTGGTATAGATTTTATGATTGGCAATAATTTTTGTCAATTATATCATCCTTTCATTCAAGAAATTGATACTATAAGTTTTACCATTAATGGTAACAAATTATGGATTCCAAAACAAAGAAAAGCAATTGCAATGAATATTTTACAAGAAAAATTCTTGAAAAATATTGCAATTAATAATAAAAAAGAAAAATTCAAAAATTTGATAGGGGAGAATATTATTCAAAAAAGAAATATTTTCATAACCTTGGAAGAACAAAATCAATTTAAAATTAATTCTCAAAGGGAAAAAATTTTAAATTTACTAAAAAAATTGTTGCTCAGAAAATCCTTTGGACCCTCAAAAGAATAAAGAAAAAATGACAGCAAATATTGAATTACTTGAAGAATTCAAAAATTCTATAGTTAGAGCTAAAGCTATGGCTTACAGCCCTAAAGATAGAGAAGAATTCTCTAATCAAATTAAAGAATTACTTGAAATTAAAGTAATTGAACCAAGCAAATCACAATTTTCTTCACCAGCTTTTATGGTAAGAAAAGAAGCAGAGAAAAGACGTGGAAAAGCTAGAATGGTTGTTGACTATTCTCAATTAAACAAAATCACTAAAGACGATGGATATTTAATTCCAAATATGCAAAGTCTTTTACAATTAATAAAAGGAAAGAAAATATTTTCATCTTTTGATTGTAAATCAGGATTTTGGCAAGTAATACTTGACCAAGAATGTAGACATCTTACAGCTTTTAGTTGTCCCCAGGGACACTACCAATGGAAAGTTGTTCCATTTGGATTAAAACAAGCACCAGGTATTTTCCAAAGACATATGGATAATATCTTGAAAGAATTTTGTAAATATTGTTGTATTTACATTGATGATATTTTTATTTTCTCAGAAACAGAAGAAGAACATGAAAATCATGTAATGACTGTTTTAAAGAAAATAAAAGAAGAAGGGATTGTGTTATCTGAAAAGAAGGCACAATTATTTAAAGAAAAAATTGGATTTTTAGGTTTGGATATAGCTTATGGTTATAAAACCTTAAAACCTCACATTTTAATTCATATTCAAGAATTTCCAAATGAAATTCAAGATCAAAAACAATTGATGAGATTTCTTGGATGTCTCACTTATGCTGAATCTTTTATTAAAGAATTAGCAAAAATGAGAGCACCTCTTCAGAAGAAACTCAAAAAAGATTTTAAATGGAACTGGACTAAAGAAGATAGTATTTATGTTCAGAAAATTAAATCTAAAATAAAAACTTTACCATCATTATATCATCCAAAATTGGGAGATAAAATGATAGTTGAAACTGCTGTATCTCATGAATTTTGGGGAGCAGTTTTAAAGGCTTTTGATCATCAAGATCAAAGTGAAAAATTATGTTCCTATGCTTCAGGAACTTTCCAAGGAGCAGAAAAGAATTATCATATTAATGAGAAAGAAATTTTAGCTATGAAAAAAGCTATTACAAAATTTAGACTTTATATTATTTCTGACAAATTTCTTGTTAGAACTGATTCAAGTACATGTAATTCGTTTTTAAGAAACCAGGTGCATCCAGATTACAAGCAAGGAAGACTTGTGAGATGGCAAATGTGGTTTAGCCATTATGATTTTGAAATACAAATCATAAAAGGTAAAGACAATTCTTTAGCAGATACTCTTACAAGAGAATTTGCTTTTACAGGTAAAAATGAATTCAGTTGAAGATCAAATTGAAGATCTCGAAATACAGATCGAAATTGAAGAAATGGAGATCTCAACAAGACAACAGAAATTGCAAATCTTGCTAGACTTCTCAAGCAAAAATTAGCATCAACTTCTGAGAAATTGGGGGAGGAGGACACCTTGAAAGCAAAACCCCAGAGGGTGGAGAGAGTGAGAGGGTGGAGAGAAATTGATAGATTTAGGGTTTGAATAGATTTAAGGTTTTAATTTATTAAAATGATAAAAACCTGACGAATCCGGGCGAAGGCCGACCGATCGACGCTCCCCGCGGTGTTCGTCCCCATTTCTCGATCGAAATCCACAATTTCGTGTGGATTCGATTGTGCTTGCCTCGATTGGGGGTCGTCGTTCAACACGCATCGCGATTTCGTGCCCACTCATGCCTTGCGTCCGGGTGCTGCTCGGGGGGTCGCCGGCCAATATGTTGCTACACCACCTCAACCCATTGTTGTCTACTTGGTGAAGTCGAATTAAGAAAATACGAGAATTCTAAGGAGAAAGAGATCCGTTTGAAGACTTGCTATAGTTAAATGTGTTTTGTCGGAAAAACAAAATTATAATTTAGATTTTATCAAATTTTATTAGATTATTGGTTTAAATTAGTTTTTACAAGATTGTGAAGTACCAAAAGTTCCCTGAGATTTAAGGCTATGTTTGATTAACCATTTTTTCCAAGAAATTCGAACTTTTTCAAAAAATGCATGTTTGATTGACAAACTTTTCTAGGCTAATCATTTTTCACCAATTCTCACCGTTTTGGTGAGAATTTGGTTTCCAGTCCGCGTGATTTTTTTTTAAATGGAAACAAATTTGATAACTAAGCGTAAAAAAAATTTCATTTTAATGGACAATTTTGATGCAAACGAAAGCCAAATGAACACTAAACGTTGATTAAAAAAATGATTATTTAGGGAAAAAAATTTCCTTTTTTTTTTTTTTACTTTTTGGCAATAGAAACAAATTTTATAACCAATTGTAGAAAAAATTATCACTTTAATGGACAATTTTGATGCAAACGAAGGCCGAACGAACACAAAATTTAAAAATTTTCCGGGTGAAAATTTATACCAATCAAACACACTTAATTAACAATTCACTGCAAAATAATTTATAGGCAATTAGGGGCCGTTCTCTTCGTGTTTCAGTTTTGTATTTTGAGTTTTGAATTCGTTTTGTGTTTTGTGCTTTAAGTGTCTGTTTTGAAATTTCTAAAAATGCGTTCTTTTTGCCATTCTGAAAAACTGTTTCCGAAAACATAAAAATGGAAAACGCGTTTACTTTGAAATTTTGATAATTTTTTTATAATATTTTATTCAAGAAATTTGATTATTTAATAAATTTTAATAGTTTAATGTTAATATAGTATTAAATAACATATATGAAGTTGGTGAATCTTAAATTTTTTTTCCAACTATATGTATATAATTTCAGATTTTTGAGAAAGAAAATTAAGGTTAACAACATCAATTCTGTCGATACGCCTTATGGATAGCTTGCCTTTAGCTCAACTCAACAAAATCAAAAAATGAAATCAAGGCATTGGAGTGAGCTTAGCAACCTTAAGCGACGTCTCCCCATTACCATATATCGAATCAAGCTCAACAATTAATTACTTTACCAACGTTATAGATCGAAGTAGTCAAGAGGCATAAGACCATGTAAGTGCACTTCTTTCACAATATGAGATTAATAGATAGTGACTAATTCTTGTAAGCATCCTTAAAATACACAATTGTTCTTTATAATGAATTGATACTATACATAAGATCCTATTTGGAGCGTAAAGTGCTCGTCCTTGAAAGATTTATTATAATAACAACTTTATTTCACACAATACAAGCGTATAATTCTGGATCAATGGTTTCTACAACACCAAAAGCTTCTCTTTAAGCAACTAAGTGGAATAATTTTGTCTTCGCCATCCTCTTCACCAACTAAGTGGACTTGAACTAAGCAAAGGAGTTGCCTGATTCCCATGCATGGAAACCACTTGATCATTATCTCCCATCAGACAGTGCATGTAAACTAGAGTCTGCTCCAATTATTGATCTCAATCACAGGAATGCCATGGAAGTTATAGGATCTGCATGCAAATCATGGGGTGCTTCCCAAGTTGTTAATCATAATATTGCCATGTGCTTGCTTGATGACATTGAGTTTGCAGGAAAAAGGCTTTTCTTTCTTCCCATGCAGCAGAAGCTTAAAGCAGCACAAAGATAAGTGAAAATTAAATAGATAAGTGACAACAGGAAAAATCCAAATTCTCATAGCTTGCACAATCCCTATTTCCCTTTAAGTAGTAACAACTTAAGTCAGTTAAAGAGACTTGAACATCTTAAAAGTAAATTAATCTTATTTTTTAAGTAGCTTATTTTATTGAAATGACTTTCAAAATTAAATTTTTTACTAGTAAAACAACTTGCCAGTCTCCTTTTCTTTGAACAAACTATCCAACTGCAACAAGCAAGAAAACATATATGCAAAAATAACGATTCCAACCCAACACTTCTTCATATGCAGATCTTCAAAATGTCTTTGGACTGGAAAGGACTAGACAATATAGTAAACAATATTCTATAATATTACCCATTACAATCAAAGGATAATAGTGTTTTTAAGCGGTAAACATAGAAAATCAAGTTATCTTGAGATTGACTTGAAGACTAGGAAAATATCTATTGGACATTAAACCACATCCAAACTGATAAGGTAAATTAGACACTTTGAGTATTCTTCAAGTTCCACACCATGTCTACTAACATGTAAGCTCTGAGGATCACTAAATTTATGTGAACCATCCCAATTCAACACAGAGGGATTGGGAAGAGGAGACTGGTGAGCCCATAACTTTTCATTCTCGGTTGAAAGTTGAGTTCGAAACAAGAAAACTGCATTGCGCATAACATTACCAAACAGCCAACCACAAACATCCTAATAAACCTCAACTGGAAATCCAAATATGCTCATTAAATATGCAACAATACATACAGACAAGCTAAATTCAAACGAAATAGATAAGTGACAATAGGAAAGAGCAGATCTGTAAAGACGCAGGATAGATCGAGTAATGTATTATGCTAAAAAAAAAAGCAGATAGGACTTAAAAGAATCAGTGACATCGGGCTTACGAAATCGAACCCTTCCATTAACCTACTACTCAAAAAGACCTCAAATAATGGATCTATAACGCATCAAATTTCAGATCTCACCATATGCTCCGGAATAAATCAATACGAGCACAAAATCTTTCTACGCCCAAAAATATAAAAATAATAACAAAAAAGCTCGGCAAATAATTACAGCAACAACAATAATAATTTGCCTTGAGCTGGAGAGAGATTCTATCAAGAGAGCAAAAAATTCGAGACGAAATTCAAATCCAACCTTCGCAGAGACAAATGATTGGCTACCTTCTTTTGATTTTTTGCTCCCTGTTAAGTGAGAGGCCGCCTCCACCCATGGCCAGTGCCGGCACATACACCACCACCCATGGCCACGACTCTGCGTTCACAGTAGTGTCGCCTCCCTACGCTTGCGTCCGTGCCGGTTGCAGTGTTTGAGTGGGTTGACGACGTCGAGAAGAGAAGAGGAAGAGACGAGATTGGAAGAAGAGGGAAGAGATAGTTTCCATTTTAGGTGTTTTCCATTTTTTGGGGATAGGAGGAAGACGGGATTTAACGTTTTGAGCATTTCCCGTGTTTTCCATTTGTTTGGGTGTTTTGTACTGAAAACGCCCAAAACGCAAAAAATGGCGTTTTGTGTTTTCAGTATAATTTTTTTTTTGTTTTCAAAAACACATTTTCGAAAATAGGAAAGAGAACGCATTTTCACTATTTTGAAAAATCGAAAATAGAAAACGGTTTGAAAACGGTAAAGAGAACAGAGCCTTGCATTCCCTGGAATTCATTTTCTTTCCACCAATTTTCCACCATTGCAATCAAACGGACCCTAGGTTCTTTACAACTTTAAAAGGGTAACTAGGGTTTAATTAAATCAGAATTAATACTTTACATTTCACTTGTGCATTTGCCAGCCCCCTTATAAGAAACTCTGAGAGCCAATAATTTAAACTATTGATAGCAAATGAAATCAGTTTTATGAAACAGACTACACATTGTCAAATCACTACTCTATTAAAAGAGGGGATAGCAAATTCACTATTCATTTTTGCACCCTCCTTTTCACACCTAACCAGTTTGTACTGTTCACGAACCGGTTGGACCTAACCGACACTGTTTTTGTCCTAAATATCTTCCCATAAAGCGCATTTTGCTCCCTCTCTCCCACACTTAAACTGGTTTCAGGTTTGTGGCCGACTTTATCAACCGACTTACTTTCGTTCGTAGCCGACTTACATTTTCCGCCGTATTTTCTGTTGATATTTTATTACCGACTAACATATTATTAGTCAATAAAAAACACACAAAATCCAAAAAAAAATAAAGTTGCCTTATTAACCGACTTTTCATTTGTAGCCGACTTACTTTCCCGTCGTATTTTATGACCGACTAACATATTATTATATTATTAGTCAATAAAAAACACACAAAATCCACAAAAAAATAAAGTTGCCTTATTAACCGACTTTTCATTTGTAGCCGACTTACTTTCCCGCCGTATTTTATGACCGACTAACATATTATTATATTATTAGTCAATAAAAAACACACAAAATCGAAAAAAAATAAAGTTGCCGACTTACATTTTCTGCCCTTTGCAGACTAACATATTATTTTAGTCAATAAAAAATACACAAAATCCAAAAAAAATAAAGTTGCCGACTTACATTTTCTGCCCTATACATACATGCATGCAAATACATTTTCTACACAGTTTCCTCTTTCTCAAAGAAAAGAAAAAGATTTAACAAAAAAAAAAAATTCCTCTGAAAGAAAAGATTTAACAAAAAAAAAAAAATTTCTCGATTACTGGTCTGTAGTTGATTTAGTTCTAGACTAACCATCTTGAGGTCCGTCGCGCCAAGAAGAAGATCTCCGCTCTACCTTCTCGGGAAAAAAACTCCGGTGTAAATGCCCGTGCATCGAAGTAAGTAGAATTACTCTCTTACCTATGTTAATTGGGATATTACTGCAATCAATGTTCATTTTTCTTAATGAAAATTAGTGATTATAGTTATGTGATATATGGGATTATGTAACAGCACGTTTGTAAGTAGCAATGTAAAAAGAAATGAAGGAAATAGGATGAGTCGACATAACACAAAAATAATGCGCATTTGGTGTGTGGATAATAGTAACTTGATTTACGTTACTTTTAAAATGTTTGAGTGAAAAATATTAGTCTCCATAATATTTAGAATACTATTAGGCAATTAGTATTATTATATATAAAAAAATTAAAATATTAGTTAAATGTCTCTTCCATAATTCCTGCAGCATTTTTTCCAAATCTTTTCTTCTTAACTTTTCCTATTCCAACCAATTTAATTAATGCTCCTTTATAGATAGTTTTATAGATAGTGAAGAGACATAAGAATTCACGGTTTCTTTTCCTCTCGTTCAAATTCTTTTTAATGTTGTAAGGTTGCCTATGACTATGTTCTTATTCTTGTTACCCTGTTGTCTTTGTGTTGCTGTTATATATATTTTATATGAAAAAGAAACATGGGACATCTATTATCTGTTTTGCTATTTTACTTCGTTTCATTTTATACTTTTTACTGATAAACTTGAACTTTTTTTTATTATTTTTACAGATACTTTAACCATGTCTGGAAAGCCTACTATTCGTCATCCTAAAACTACAGCTGAATCATATAATACTTTCATTCGACAACAAGAAAATCAAAGACATAAGGATCGTTGGCGGCTTCAAGGCTGGATCCATGGATCATCGAAAAAGAATAGCTAATCCTATTTTACCTATAAATAATTATTTAGGTGCGTCGTCGAAATCTACAATAAATAATTATGAATCTTCTACTTCGAATGATTTTACTACCAACGTTTCCAATGTTGAATTACAAGGAGATTTGCCCCCGTTGGATATCCCAATTACTCCGTATGTATTACCAATATGTACTTATTGTAAACATTGTGGCGCCAAAAAATTTTATAGAGAAAGTAAAGGATTTTGTTTCTCTGATGGAAAAATTAAACTTTTTATTTCTGATTCACCACCTATATTATTTAACTTGTTTACCTCTACAGAACCAACATGTTTAGAGTTTAAAAAATTGGTAAGGGGATATAATAACCATTTTGCATTTACTTCATTTGGTGTAAAGTATGACAAAGAATTGTTCAAATCATATAAAGGTATATATACATTTAGAGTTCAAGGTCAAGTATATCATTATGTAAACGAACTTATACCTAAAAATAATAGACCTTGTTATATGCAATTATATTTTTATGATACAGATAATGAACTTTCAAATCGTATGAAAATTTTAGATGGTTTTGTTGAATCTACCTTGATGAGCTTAATTGAAATTCTCCAAATAAATCCATATTGCCGATTTTTTAGATCTTTGAGTGATATAACAAACTTACAAAACTACCAAATACATATAAGATGTCACCCAGGCCTTGATCAAAGAGTCTTCAATACACCCACAACGTCTCAAGTAGGCTGTTTGTATGGCTCGAGGATGATAAAAATGTCAATGCTAACGTTCGTGACATTACTATATATGGACATTCTGGTGATTCTCATAAGGTTCATTATTATTATGGTTGTTATGATCCTTTGCAATACCCTTTACTTTTTCCGTATGGAGAACCCGGTTGGCATGAAGGTATTGATCGATGCAAATGAAATATAGCGCTTTTGGCGAGAATTCATCTTCTACAATGCTAGCGCTTTTGGCGAGATAAAGCAAATGAAATATAGCTCTTCAAAAAAAAAAAATGTTGTGAAGCATAACAAACATCCCTTGAATATCTTTGCTTTGAAGAACTGATAGTTTGATAAACTGTCGAAATGTTTACGACGTTGAGAACCACAAAATTAGTTTCGAGTTCACTTTTTGTCCTTCCTTCCATATTTTTTTTATGCAATTAAATATTTATTTGTTCACATTTTTTTTGCGCATTATGTAATTTTAAAGATTATTCCTCCTCAATTGCCTTTTCCATCAGTGGAACAAATTTGTTTAATTTATTCTATGGATTTTTTTATTATAGGCTTTCATCTTTATTCTATGAAAGATTTGCACGACACAAAACAAATCTTCTGCTTTTATATGTGAGATGGTACGAGACATTTTTCCTTATTGTGACTGCCTTCAAAATGGCTTCGCCTCCTGCAATGCTAGAGTTTTTGGCAAGATAAAGAAAGGTTCAATAAAAAAATTGATACGGCATAATACACATTCCTTAGATATCCTTCTTTTCAAGAATCGATAGTTTCATAAACCAACGAAATTGTTGCAACGTTAACAAACATCAAAATAGTTTCCAACTGATTATAGTTTAATTCAGCCAGATTATTTAATTGTAACTAAATTGACTATCGACTTGTATACGGATTTTTCCACAAAGAAACAGATATTTTACAACACCTGGATGCAATTTTACAATCCTTGATACAAATTATCCAAATTTCATTGCCAAAATAGATATTTTCCAGAAATTACTCGAATTCCATTTCCCCAATAGATATTGTACCAAATCACCAATTGTTCATCATTAATTCCAATTCCCACAGTAGATATTTTCTAAATGGAATAGATATTTTACTATTCAGTTGCTATAAATATAGTCTACCTCAACAGGTTTACCTTAGGAAAAAATACAGTACTTAAAATCTTAACATTGACCCAACCTCTACGTGATTTACTACTTCCGGTATAATTACTTTACAGGAAAACTTGTTCTTCCTGCCTGCCTGCCTTCCTTTTTTAATTTCTTTTTTTGCTAACTTTTTTTCCCCACATTTCAGTGATGGCTCAGTCTTATAAATTCATTCCACAAATCTCTGCTTCAGAGAGCAATTGGTCAGCCAAAATTATAGTTTCAGGGAAGCAACCTCCTAAAACAGCTCGAAATTCAAATAGTCGTTATCATAATCTTACTTTCATGGATTTACAAGTATAATTATACTATTCAGTGCATAAATTTTTTTTATTATTATTATATATATTATATCTTCTATTAATAAAATAAATATATTCATATATATTTATATCTTTCTTCACAACTAAACAGGGAAATAAAGTTATAGCTACAATGTACGACGCAAATATTACTACATTAGATGATCAGCTCAAATTGGGAAAGACATATATTGTCTCAAATGCAAAGTAAGTCAAAGATATCAAGAGTGAATTCCAAAGTTCGCCAGGAGAAAAAATTTGGACTATATCTGGAAGAACAAAAATTGAAGAAGTGGATGAGATCCATTTAAATTTTTTGTTCTCAACCTATGAGCTCACTTCATTTAATGAGTTACAGGAACACCTAGACAAAAATACGAGCATAAGTAAGTTTCCAATTTAATATTGTCTTCTTCCACATGCACGTATACATTATATATTAAAAATACGTAAATAACTTCGTTCCTTTTATAGGTGTGATTGGTGCGACCATAGATATACGTCAAAAACGTCTCATTCAAACGAGGTTTGGTACGAAACTTTTTTACAAGATATTGTCTTAATTGACAATAAATTCCATCTTGTCGTACTAACCTTATGGGATACCTTCGTGGATGAAGAAGGTAATAAAATACTCCAAAATATTGCAAATAAACCTATAATATGGGCCACAAATCTTAAAGTTTCTTCCTTTAACGGTAAGTCTTATCATCCATATTTTAGTTTTTTTATTCACTGTTAAATAAAAATTACGATCTAAATATTCAAATTCATCAATCAGGCATCACTCTTTCTACTAAAGTCAGCAGCACTTTCTTCATTGACGCAGATTTACTTGTTGTTGCTGAATATAAAAATTGGTATTGTATTATATCTAACTTTCTTCAGCATAAATATATATTTCTGTAAATTTTACGAAACTGAACATGTACTTGTTTTCGCAGGGTGGAAACGAATGCAGAACAACTAGATAAAATCATAACAAATAAACCGTTTGACCCGCCTAAATTTACACCTCCAAATAAATTTACGAAAATAGCTGATTTGTTGGGGATATATCTAGAAGTAATATTTATATATCTATATACGCATTTTTTATATATTTTTTTTTATTATTCATAGGATTTTTTGATTTAATTATATACACTTTTACATATTGGCAGGAAAAATTTTACTGGGTCAGTGCAACGTGGAAAATCAACACAAAAAAACTGACATTTTGGTACATGTCTTGTAGTAATTGTAAAAAAACATCCAATGCAAATTTCGCAGAAATACACAAATGTAGATTTTGCAAATGTGAACGGGCAAAAGCTGTCCCAAGGTAATCTATTTATATTTAAATGTTTTAATTTTAATAATAATTTGAATAAATATATTTTCCTATCTACGAGTCTTTTTTTCTCGCGGAAGCGAATGCTTTGATTTCTCTTGAGGACAAGACGGGATCATTGGACGCAAGCATCATAGGACATGCCGCGAGAAAAATTCTTTGAAACAAACGCTGATGTATTAATGAATTATTCTCCCGAAGTAAAACTTTCGTGCCTCAAATTTTCAAATATTATTTTCACAACAAAATTAAACCTATTTTTTATACGATATAATATATATTTCATTTGCAGACACCAGTTTCAGAATTGAACAACATCTTGAAGCTGGAAAGCGAAATGGAAGTATTGTTTTATCTTAAAGTGTCGGAGAAACGCCATTCCCCACCTGAATATCGATTTGAAATTGTCACATCAATCAGTGATGACAATATTTCAACCACAACCGATGATCGGCTTCGTGACGAGCATGCGGAACATAGTGACCAATTCAAGCAGTCTTCAAAGGATAAAAATATATCTCCAGTTAGAACAAAAAGATCTCAAGAATCCATCACCGAGATAAATAAGAAGAAAAGAAAATGATCAGCTCAATATCGTCTGGCAACATGAATGGTAGTTTTTTGTAACGATAGGCAATCAGTTTTATACAAAGAAAACAGATTGCCTATGCATATAAGAAATTGGGCAGTATCTTTTGCGCCTTCTGACCCAATGAATAAATGTTGTAAGCTGGTATATGTTTAGTTTTTGTACAAGCCATTTTGTCCTAAGGCTCATGTAAGGTTGATATATAGTTTCTTTTTAAAATAGCCAAGTTTAATATATGGTTGTTTTTAAAATAGCCGAAGTTCATGGTTATTTTGGTATGTAGTATACATGTTAAGTTTATGTAGCTAAAAAAAGCTTCAAAAATCTATCAAACCTGCGTTAACGATTAGCATCGGAATATTTTTTCCCACAAGTTCTTTAAAAAAAAAAAACAACTCTCAGTTCGTTCGCGGATGGAAAATCAGTTTGACGTGATAGGGACTCTCCCGTGCTCGCACGGGGAGTTCAATACTCCCCGTGCGCGCACGGGGAGATGGACTCTCCCCGTGCGTGCACGGGGAGATTTACTCGTTTTTTTTTTTTTTTTAAACAACAGTTATTATTTTTTGAGAAAAAATATATACTCCTATAATTATACTTACTACCTAAATATACATTATTTAATATCTTCATCAAATTTTTTTTTAAACTTCCGATTTTAAAACTACAATTTACTAATATATACTCCCTATTATAATAATACTTATAATACTACCTAAATATACATTATTTAATATATTTTAAACTCTCCCTTCCCCTAAAAAATTTTTTTAAAAAAAAAAACAATTATATTAATTTTACTTCCAATTTTAAAAGTACATGAAAAAATATATATTCCAAACCTTCAAAATTCTTTTCAATAAATTATAAATTCTATAATCAATATACAAAAAAATTATATAATAATATTAATAATAATACCATCAACTTCCACCTACCCACTTCTCACCTACCACTTCATTAACCCAACACACCTACACACAAATACCACCAATACTTCCACTCATACATTCAACCACATTCAACCAAATACTCACACGAGCAAAGGTTATAATTTCATCTTCCCAAATACACAAATTCTAAAACTCACATCCCAACTTCCTGCTACAAATACGCAAATTCAACACTCACATTCCAACTTTCTGATACAACAAAAAGGTAATTTTATCTAGCAAACCAACTTACTGTAATTTTATTCACAATATTTGATTAGATTTTTTATTTAATTTAATTTTCTAATTTACTTAGTGACTATTTATGGAATATTTTGAATTATACAATAATAAAAAAAAAGTATACCATAAGATCTTAATTACTCATGCACAAATTAAAATAAAGCAGTTGAAAGTTGAAAATCGACAAAATGAGATGTTGAACTAACAATAAAGATTACTTATTTATTGATCATTATAGTTTTTACATTAGATTCCCTGTCTTAATCTTGAGCAGTACAAAGGAATTAAATAATAAGATTATAGTGTCACCAATATCTTACTTCTTCAAGAATATATATTGAATATATATTGAGAACATGTTTATTAGATGTTGGTTTTTGTAAATTGAATCTTAGATTAATATGTATTATTACGATCTGCCTTAAATAGTGTAATTTGAACTGGGATTTTGTAAACTACATTTAAAGTGTACTTCCAGGGGATTTGTAAAGTGGACGAAATCGTTTATTGGCACCAGTGTCGTACAAAATATAAATTATGGTAACGTAAATGCCAAGAAAATTGGGATTTTTTTACCACAACAATCATAGGCTGGGACCTCGACTACAATTTTTCCTTTATCTAATATTGAGTGGCCTTCTACAATCAAAAGTCAAATTACCAATTTTTTAAAGAACATTTTTAATTTACATCCTTATTTAGTTTTAAAAAATTGGCCCATAGTTTTGTTACAAAAAGAGTAGAATTTACATAGACATGTTATTCAACTTGAGTGGATAAAGTAGATCACACTAGGAAATTTAGACTTACATTGTAATAATAATGATAGATTTTAAGTTTGGCATATATTAAAATAATGATGTGAGAAGAATCAGTTAAATGTTTGGTAAACTTTTTTTTAAAAAATTGCTGTGAATTTCATTCCAATATTTGAAAACAAAAGCAATTTACTCATGTGTCTGTATATAATTACTAAAATGAATATAGATTGTAATAATGTTAATGTTATTTTATATCATAATCTTCATTTATAGGTTGGGAATTTTTTTATGATAATATTACTAATAATATTTTTTTATATTATCATCATCATCGTCATCATTTATAGGATCGGAATTTTTTTTTATTTATGATAAATGTAATTTTTTAAAATACATTTTAAGAAAATATAATCAAATGTAGTAATTTTAAATGCGAAAAAAATTAAAATCTATTACATTGATATTTTAATTAAAATCAATCTGAAATGGCATTTTATGTCAATTAGCTTATAAGCAAATGAAAGAAAATGAAATTTTATAATATGATATCATAACAACAAAAATTTTGACTTATCTTCTTCCTCCACCACTCAGCTACTCAATGTGAATGTGGACATATATCTTAACAAATAAAATTGAAATGGGTGATTGAGTGCAAAGATAATGATGGCATGCACTTTACTTCCATACTATAATGAAATTCAACTTTTCAAGTGTTAAAAAAGAACAACAAGAAATTCAACCCTTCAAAATATCTGAAATATTTGACAGTGCTCTTCCTGATTAATAACATACTTATTGATGATTTGTTTATCTGAGATGTCTTTGGAATATATCCTTCCTCCAAATGAATGGTATTCTCACTGGCATTACTCAATATTCCAATCATCGGTATCTCGGGAAATTTTTGAGTTGATCAATGAAGAACAACGGCCGAGATAATGGGTAGTAACTTTCATGCATTTATATGCGGTGTTTTTTATAGATACGAAGAACAACAACAGTTTAGTGGTAAACTGGTTCATGAGTTTATATTACGCCTTGTGAATTGTGGAAAAAATTATGAAATCTGGGTTAAATTAAATGATCAACTGGCCCGCTTCAGTATGCTTGAATTTTGTCTTATAACAGGATTACCATGTCATGATATACCTTTAGAATGTGAACTTACTAACAATCGACTTGGAAATCAGTACTTCAATGGTATTAATGAGAATCAAAATGACAATGCTATCTGAAGCATTTCGCCTTTGTCAAAACGAAGATGATAAATTCAAACTTGGTCTAGTGATGTTCGTAGAATGTGTTTTAAAACCTACGGGAAGATATATTGACCAAAAAACTTTATCTATGGTTGAAAACATTCATACATTCCTTGCATATCCATGGGGTCGACAAGCATATGTTGTTCTACTAAGGTCTTTACAAGCATCACATGTAGAAAGGGTACAGAGAATGCATCAAAATGAACAACTCGAATCCAAATATTCATTACATGGATATCCACTTGCATTCCAGGTACTATTCTTTTATTATATTGTTTTTCCTATTTTATATATAATTTTATTCAACGATTTATAACTTTATATATCTAATATATATTTCCATTTATGTAAGTCTTGGATATATGAAGCATTTCCCGAATTGGCGAAAATTTGGACAAACTTAGAAGCAGAACAATACACATACCAAGGATGTACAAATGGAAGCCGCATAGAGTATTAACAGAAAATTCAATTAAACATTTTTTGTCAACTCATGAGGTATTCTACGTAATCATTACATTCCTTATCATTTTGTTATATACATATACTTACTTTTTGCATATACAAATACTTACTTTCTGCGCTTATGAAAAAAATCAAAATAAATTATTTATTTATTTTTATTACACTTACAGATTCAAACAAACATAATACTACAACCCACGGCAGAAGAATTACAAACAATTGGGTATACAACTCTTTCAATGCCTAAGACAACCATCATATCATACTTCATGGGATTCTCACAGACGCTTAAACAATATCCCTGAAGAAGTTCATCAAATAACATACCATACCAACTATTCACCGTACTTCCATTTCAGATACTTCAACCTCCACTCATGTTAGCTCCAACTATCTTACAAGAGGAGAGATGGAGCAAATGCTAAACGCACATAGGCAGCAAATGATATCAGATATGTCTACTTTATGTGATAACATGAGAACAACCATTGTATCAGACATATCTCATCTACACAACAACTTAGAAACAACCATGGCACAACAATCAGATAGACAACAACGTCAGTACGAAACAATTTTTCAACGACAAGATGAATTGTTTCAACGACATGAAAAATTACAACAAGACTACAACGAAATCATACAATCTAGAATGCATCCTCAACATGATCCTCTTCATCAAGATGCTTCTATTCATACAAGTCCTTTTGTACAAAGATACATCAACGTTTGAACCTACGAGAAGACACTACACAACGAGAGAATACAACAAATACAAAAAGGGAAAAGCATACGAGTCTTCAATACCATTAATGAATTATCCTTTAGAAGACTACTCAACAGAACGAGATACTTAGCACTTACAAATTGGATTGCGACAAATCCACCAAGGTAACCACTCTAATTCTACTCCACTCTTTTACACATTGTTGAATTCATTTAATTCATCTCGAATTAAATTATAATTTTTCACAAAGCATTGTTGGATGATGGATCTAAAAATATGTACCCAAGAAGCATAATAGAAGCTATGATGGATATAACACAACCTATAACTACGATGTAAGTAAACCGATTTACTATAATAAATTTAATTTTATATTTAATGCACATTATTTACATCTATTTTTTATTAGATTCTTGATTTGGAGTTCAACTTGTTGAGGCAGTTCATAAACAACAATCCTACGTCCGTTTCAGAAGAATATGCAATTATGGATTTCAACTATGAAAACGAGTGTACTCGTCAGATGATGGTACAAATGCAAAATCTGGACACAAATACCTTAACCGATGGACCAAATTTACCTATTCTACAAGACTATGTGAATGGCAATTTACCAATAAATGGTCGTCCATGGTTAAGATGCAAGTACCTATTAATTCCATGTTCGTATCCAGGAAATACATGGTATTTATACTGTGTAAACATTGATGAATTGAAAACATACGTATATGACTGTAGCAATAACAATCATACACCGGAGCAAGTTAGAGCACATTCAAAACCGGCATTTGCTATAACTACGCACTTCCTGATACATCCGAACTTCACGGCCCACAGATCCTTGAAGAAGAAAAATACAAAAAAAGACATAAAGTTGGAAATCATGCCGCATCAACCTTCAGCAAATAATGGGTAAGTATGTAAATTATACGCTATCTACTATACCATTTCATTCTCTGTTTACTATAATTATACATTTAACATACTAATTAAATTTTATTCTCACCTATCTTTTTCATAGGCCAAATTCTGGAGTATTTCTACTTAAATACATAGAATGTTTAGTTCGAGGTTATCCAATAGAATCAATTTCTGCAGACAGAATGATTTTTTATAGGCGAAAGATTGCCTTAGATATTTGCTTCAATGATTATTTCGTTCATCCTCATTGACTCTTTCACTCGTGGGTAATCATACATGAAGATACTATTTATGGCCAATTCTGCATGCATAAGGTTTGATAACTTTCAATGCTCCTTTTACGTTTCTCATTTTTACATTTATTTTATTTAGAAACTTTTTCTGTCTTCTTTTTGCATTTATTTTATTCAGAAGTTTTCTCCCAATTGTTTTATTGAAAAAATTATTTTTTCAGTGAAGAGGCTCTGATCATGTGCAATTTTGTTTTAATATCATCTCGGTGTCTGACGGTGCCATGCTTGGGATATCTTCAAATTAGAAAAAAACATCTGATTAGAACTTGCTCTTTGAGAAATTGAGTAATGGAGACCGACGAGGAGAGTAAACAGAACGAAGTAGTTGCAATTGAGCTTCCGGCTCCTCTAGGCTGGATTAAGGTGTTGTTTTCCTTTTTGTAAATTTATGCTGGAATTTTTTTGATATAATTTATTTTATGAGTTTCGTGTTGATTTGAAATTATAAGTGCATGCTGATTTACATTGGCAAGTGTCGGAGATTATTGATTTAGTTATGAAATGCATTTATTGAAATTTCGAGTTGTGATTGACTGGGTAATTGTTTGTGAAGTGCTGATATGGTCATAATTGCGGTCTTCAGCTGTAATACCATTGGTTTTGTAAATCTATAATTTAATTACTAGATTCTAGATTCTAATCAGTCTACGTTTAATATAGGTTCATGATATAGGTCTTCCTTTTGGTGTATTGTGATTTGGTAATTGCCACTTATAATTGTTCATAGATGTAAAAATATTACTTTGTTATCAAAGCAATGATGGTGTTCAATGTATTGGATTAGATTATGATCAAATAATAAAAACGATAAATTCACAAAAAAGTTATAGCACTCTAAAAAGTTATAAAACTCTGATTCAAAACACTGAGATGCTACTCCCTAAGACAATCAAAGAGAAGATAAAGACCATATGTCGTTAAATGAATAGCCTAAATTATACAACTTATGTTCTTAAAAAAAAAAAATTATCTATTGTAGTCATACGCTTTTTTCATTTCAGCTACCAACCAATGCCTATTATAGAAAATGAACTATTTTGCTGGTTCAGTAACACCTTCATTGGCTTCCAAATTTCTAAGAATTTCTGCTCTTTCTCATATTGGAATATGAGGGAAATATTTTTTTTCATTCAACAGAATCACAAGGATGTTTTGATTGTGGTTGACTCAGAAAACTATACAGCACTCTTGGAATTTCTGGGAGCAACACAAAATGACCAACAATTTAGAATGAGGCTACCTTGGAAAACTTTTCAGCACGTTGCTTCTTATAATTTTGCATTTTCAGAATGGTTGTGGAAACAGACAACTTGAAACTATCTATTTTAAACTTATGACTGCAAAATGTGTTTTTGTTACCAATTGCTTCAATTATTGAATTATTATAGAAACATATTTTTGGCTTATATTCTACTAGATTAAAGTCATTCTGATTCCTTCATTTGTTGATTGAAATACTGTTAATTATTGCTCAAGGTTTCACTAATTTGGAATATGTGAACTTAATAGTCCTTATCCACTTGTAAACATATTTTCATATCCTAAAATAATATGACTTTGTAAACATTTTTACACACAATTCCGCCACAGCGAACGTTATTTATATAATTCATGAAATTTCACCACAGCGAACGTTATTTATATAATTCACGAAATTCCACCACAACGAACATTATTTATATAATTCACAAAATTCCACCACATTTAATACACTAACAGTACTATCAAAAAAAATCAGCCCGTGCATTTGCACGGGCAAAGACTAGTTTCAGAAAAATGTAGATTAATTCTACAAATTAATTACAAAAAAAAAAAAAACAATTTATTCATTGAGTTAAACTTAAATTTACATTTCTCAAATAATCAAAACCCATTCTTGTAACTATCCATCATTTTGATAAATAATTTATCTTAGTAACTACACTTTATCTTGGTAACACTGTTCAAGAAACAAACATTGTGCAAATCTCAGACGGTCGATCAACCAATTGTGACTATTGCAAACTGTTCTATAGAAACTCTTTGTCTAACTTACTACTTGCTACTCCAATTGTTCGTCGGATTGTCGCCAATTTAATCTCAACCGTCCATAAGAGTGTCTTTTCGATTGGTGGACACATCTGTTTTTTGATTTATCTGTGTTAATATATATATATATGCTATCTTTTCAGATTTTACAAGCAGAACGGTTGAAGCTTGGAAAGCCATACATCGTGACATAAATAAAACTTTGGACTAGTGCGAAAAGTTCGAAGAAGGATGCCAAATCGTTGGGTGATGACACTTGACTTTGAGGTTTTTTATCTCTCTTTGAACCTTTCGACCCTCTCATCGTCATGTGACGATAAATAGGCTTTCAATTGACGAATTGCGTTTTAAAAGTTAATGCAACGATTGTGTTCACCTTTTCATATGTGGACATTAGACTACCACATAATAACAAATACTATTAAAAAGTAATTCTTCTATGGAAGCATGCATCAATACCAAATATATATTTTCAACAAATTGTTGGCGAAAAGTGTACATCATTTTTCGACCATAACGGAATGAATCATCCAATTGAACTATAAAGTTCCTTCATACAATATAGGGATGACCATGTTTCGAGTGGTTTCTATATCAAATTGACCATATCTTTCTACAACACTTGGTCCTAATTTCGATATTCGAATACTTTTAGAAGCTAATGCAATGCATATAATCACTTCATCGAATGCCAAGAGCAGACCACCACAGAATGATCGATACAACAAAAATAAACATGTAATGATCGACAAATTCTTCTACAAAGTTTGCGTCTATACTAAATGGTCAATAAAATTTCTCCATGGAAAAGTCAACTCTCTTCCTCGTTTAGTGTTATAAATTCCCACGTCAAACCACCACAACATTACAAATAACATAGCAAAAAAATTCTATTAACAACTAAATATTATTCAACATCACACGTCGCAAAATAAAGACATTTTGAATGTTGTATTATCCAAAATGTGTACTTTTAAGTACATGCTAAAATTATGCTCAATATTCTGTAAGATAAAGTCATCTAGCATAGTAATCACACTAATAATAACGAAAACATATTGCCTTATTTGGTTGAGAGAAATCGCCGGGGCAAAAGATGTAAATTGAAGTAAAATCTCTAGTAGTTGCTGGATGACAAAGTTTTCAACGAGACACAGCTCTCCCTAAATAGTAAACAAGAAGGATGAGGGTCATGGTCCCCGTCTTGAAGTCCATGAACCTACCTCGAATCGTTTTGTTTATTTTATTTTTATGTTTTTTGATCTATATAATATTTAAATAAATAAATAATATTATTAACTAAGTTTTTAATTAATTTTATGGAGCAATTGAGATTTTTTAATCGTAGCAGATCCCCTGATGGGATGGGATGGAATGTGATGAGATAGTAATAAGAGTCTCTAACTAGGGTTGTCCGTGAGTCGATTCGGTTCGGTTCTGAAAAGACCCGAACCGACCCAAAACTTTCAGGTATTTAATAAATGGACCCGTCGGATCCAAATATAATTATGGAACCGTTCGGGTTCGGTTCCGTTCGGGTCGGTTCGGTTTCGTACCATAATTAATTTTTTTAATATTTACAGCAACACTACATAAATACAATTAATGACATTTCATTCGTAACTTTTACAAATTAACGTAGCCCAATTCAAAAATATATAAATAACTAGCCGTCCAATAAGATTAATTCAATGCATACAAATACCAAAAAGTAGATATTAATATTACAGCAACACTATATAAAGTATATTCATTTGCTTCAAATTAAAATGGGTTAATGAGTTTTAAAAATGATTTGGGCTTTAAAATTAAAATTATGAAATAATTTGATTTATTTAATTAATTTGCTAATTTGTTTAGAAAAAAATAAAATAATTTAATTAATTCAATATAAAAAATAAAAAAATTATTTAGTTTCGATTCTTATTCGGTTCTTTGGTTCTTGGTCTAGACCCGAGACCCGACCCAAACCCATCGGTTCTCGATTTGGGTACCCGTTCGGGTATTTAATTTATGAAGAACCGCTCGATTCGGTTCGGGTTCGGTTCGATCCGGTTCAATTCGGGACTTTTGAACACCCCTATCTCTAACGGACTCACTTCATTATCATCTCTAAATAGTCAATGTTGTAGTCATAGAAATTAGGACAGAGATGACTTTTTGATCACCACACGGACGTGTGGACCCTCAGCTATCAACTAGAGAGTGAAGAATTGTAAACATTTTCAACTTCAATTATGACAAATTTATTTTGGGGTAATGTTGTCTTTATAAAGAGCATATTTATTTTGCAAAATAAGCCACGTAGATAAGGTCCTTGTTTTGTGGGGAGTTAATTTTTTTTTTAGAAATTTTGATAAAAAAATATAATTAAAATTAATTATTGATTTTGATCGAGATTAAACTAGAAACATGGGCAAGATTTACTTTTTCATTTTGCATAAAGGACTTTGTTATTTGTACACTGATTTTAAGTAATATTATTTGTACTGAAAACTATCGGTAGCCTTTTTACGTGACATATATGTAACAATTTGTGATTTGATGCACAAACAAATAAAAAACTACTACATCAATGCACCAAATCACAAATCGGGCACATATATGCCGCGTAGAAAGAATACCAATAATTTTCATTGTGAATAACATTATTCCTTATTTTTTACACTTTGGTTGACACTTTTATTGTTGTCAAGTGTCAATTGGATGAAAAACTGTTTGAAATTTCAACTATCCAATTGTTTAATATTACATCAAAGTGTACGTGTAGCAAGGTTCTCCCCGTTTTACAATCATTAAAATAAGTCTTTTTTTTTTTTTTTTGTCAAACTCATTTCTAGTTACATATTTTTTTTAAAAAATATTATTCCAAAATTTATTTCCCTAAAAATAAAAAATAAAAAAAAGTTCATTTTAATGGTTGTGAAATAGAGACAAGCGGCGGGCAAGTCAGAAACGTTGGCGGTCGGCCCGAAGACCAAATTGGGGACTGATTTTTGACCCATCTGTCCATCTCCACTCCTTCTCTCCCTCCCCCCTCCCACGATCCTATGCTTTTTCCAGAATTCCTTTCTACTTTACCTTCCCCCCTTTCTTACAGCCAAATTCCCCAAATTTCACTGTCAAATTGGTAACCAGTCGTTAAGAATCTAAGTTCAATAATCAATGCAAGCAGTGCAATGCCCCAGAAATGGCTTCCGCTATAACGGCACGTTGTGTGCGTGCGACCCTGGCTTCTTCTACAATTTCAGCAGCAACAGCTGTGGGCTGTTGACGGAGTCGGGGCCGGCGGTGGAGCTGAACAGTGGTGTCGACTATGATTCTACTCTGGCATTCCCTGAGACCATATTCTCCTTTGACTCCATCAAGAAGTTTACCCAGTCGCAGGCCGTTTTCTTAGAGGCCACCCTTGCTATGCTTCTCTTCTGGCTCGGCACCTGCCTTATCCTCCGCCTCTTTCCCCTTGGAACCGATGGCCGCTCTCCCTGGTTCAAGATCCGCTGGTGGATTAGCCGTCTTGATGTCTCATTCGCAACTCGGCACTGGCTTGTAAGTCGTGTACTCTTTCTTCATCTTTTCTTTATTCAGGGAACAGTTGCTAATAATGTCAATTGATGGTACTATGTATGGGGTTTGGGTAGGAGGACCAGAAGGTAGTGAAGAAGCGAAAAACAGAGCTTGGCGGGACTTTCTCAATTGCTAGCTGGATACTCTTTATTGGTTTGTTTGCTGCGTGAGTAAAACTATTATTACGTCTCCATGTTTACTTTGTTGCTTCTTTTTATCTGTCTCGAGGTACCTACCTCTGCATATTATATTTATGGATCACGATACTTTTTACACTACAGGTTGCTCTACCAAATCATATCGAAGAGGAGTGTTGAGGTTCATAATGTTAGAGCAACAAATGCACCTGATTTAGCGGCATTCTTGAATGACTTAGAATTCAATATTACCACTATTTCTAGTATGAGCTGTGCACAATTGCGCGGTCTTGGGACTTTAGTTACAGGGAATCCAGGCTTCATTGATTACAGGGTCGCTCCTTTGTCTAACTTTGCTAACTATTCTTGTCTGAACACCACCAAGGGGCCTACTATTACGCTCAAGTGCAACAAATGCCAGCTTACTCAAGACATTTTGTATGTCACGTGGCAGTTCATTGATGTTCCGAATAATCCAGCAACTGCTGTTGGCTTTCAGTTCAACCTTACTGCAAAGAGCCATGCAGATAAGAAGCATTTGAGCTTTGTCAGTGGAACGCTAAAAAATGCAAGCAACTTTGAAGACGTACCTGTTACCTTTAGAGGGGCCGTCCCAAATATACTGAAATTCAATTTATTTCCTAGAATATTCCACAATCTACGTGATCTAAAACTTATCCAACCTCTTTTTCACGACTTTCTCCCTGGTTCATCTTTTAGTGAGATAAGTCAGCTTCAAACATCGCTTGAAAACTCCAATGATGGACTTATCAACACTACATTGTATGTCAATTTCCTATCTTCATATATTGTTGAGATTGACAATCAAAATATTTTAGGACCGGGTGAGTAATTTCCATAAACTTATATGCTCTCTCTCTCTCTCTCTGAATTCTATTCCTCGCCTTGCAAATTTTTAATCCTTCTACCTTGTGCAATGCATTATGATGTTAATTGAAGTACGAGGTTTATATTGTTTGGAGAAAAAAATTCAAAGTACTTTGCATTGTTTATTGAACTTTGTGGAGATGTGAATTATATGTTTGTGACTATGTGTTTAAATAAAGTCCATATAATTATCTGTTTATACTCTGTTTTAACAGTGTTCTGAGTTGACGTGCACACTTCCTTTTGTAATTTCCTTTCTCAATTATCAATGTCATGGACTTGCGATTGTTGAAACTACATGCTGAATTTAAGAACTATCTCTTTCTTATCACAAAATTAATTTTATAACAAGAAGCAGCTAGCCAATTACTGTAAGGAGCAAAGTCATTCATAAAGAACATAGTCATATGCATGGAAAGAATGCTATAGGGAAGCTTCTAAAATTTATTTTTACGCTGACATGAAGAAGAATGGTAGGACCACTAATTCAGCTTGAGAAAGCCTCAGTGCATTTATTATTAAGTTAATTTTTGGATTCATGCGGTGGCTTTAATGAATATGCTGATGAATTTTTACTTTTTTCATGATTATTCATGTCAAGAGGTGCTTCCTATTTTTGTTTTCCTGTAGCACAACATCAGTGTAGCCTTCATTTAATGAAGTAGTGGTATAAGTCAAGGTTCTTATTTTAAAATCAAGATGGGATTGCTAGAACCATCTTAGTGTTTGTTCTCTTCTCTTCTTATTGTTCTTCATGTTTCGAATTATTACTTCCAAATTGAAAAGGCTTTACAAAGTTCCAACTTTCTCCCCATCAAATCAACCATAATTGAGTTTTATTGTGCATGCCACTATTTACATTACCTGAGCTTAAACTTTTTCTGATCCTTGGTCCCTTGAAACCAATTACCTTTGCAAATGTCTGAATCCCAGGATAGTGTGGGAGTTTGGCATATAAAACCCTTTGATCTTGCAGACCTACATGGTTTTTCTCTAGAAGCTTAAGAGGTCCACTTGTTAAACATACACCTGTTGGTGGAAGAACATTACATATTTTATTTTTATTTTTTAGCATTGTCGTGGAAGAACATGATATGAGATGTAGAAGTAAACAAGTAAACATACTTAGACGTTGTCAACTACTCTTCCTGTGAAAACATTCTGTTCTTTTTCTTCTAAGCCACTGAAAGGGATAAAAGCTGACACTTCGGTTATATGGTGAAGTTTTGCTCACTTATTTTCAACTAATTAGGATTGTCATGCTTGACTCTAGCGCTATATTCTTTTCCCATCCTTCTGAAGAAAAAAAGAGGAAATAGAAACTCTTGCAATGGAATTCAGAAGAAATAGCAATGGACAGCGAAGAGTAAAAAACTCCATCCCCTCCAATTCCACACCTGTTTCCAAAATTTGATCTTCTCCCCACCCCTGATTCAATCTCATACAATAATGAAATACTGGGGTAAATTGTGAAATATTTTTCAAGGACGCCTAGTTGAAAATCTACCCACTTCTTTTATCTGGTCCATTGCTACGCAACTTATACTTACTCTTAAGCACCGTCCAAAAATGGGATTCTTGTAATAAAGGGAACCTTCATACCACTTGGCACTTTCGTAAAATTTACCATATTTTTTGTGTTTTAAGTTTCCCATACCTAAACCATCGTTGCTTATCGATTTTGAAAACACCAAGCCACGAAATGCCCTTTTGTCCAATACTCCTATCTTCCTTGCTTTCCCATAAGATGTCTATATACAATTTACTATAAACGTAACCACCCTTCCGTGCTCTCAAAAAGAGACATAAAATAATGCTCAAGAGCTTCAACTTTGCCAATGCAAGTCTCCCACCACTAGAGAACAAAACCCCCTTCCACTCATCCTGACATTTTAGGAAGACAAGATCCCAAAATTCTATTTTAATGCATACCTCTCAATGGAATTCAATGAGCTTTAATGAACGACTCCCCACTTTATAATTCAACTCGGGCACTAAGGAAGCTACTTTGACCTTCAACTCCCCACATACCAAACTTTCATCTTGCTTTTGAAGGTTAATATAACCCTTCTATGGCAACCTCAAAATGAAAGAAGCTAGAATTGGTATCGCCTTCTTTGATCGCTTGAATTTTGCTTCTTGTCTCAAGGACCTTTCCTCTCTCACTAAAATATCTTCAAATTGGCATTTTAAAGAACCTATTTCTTCATAGGGGTGGGTATTTTAACCGAAACCGAACCTTCTGAACTGGAACCACCTGTTCGGGTTCGATTCCGGTTCCGGTTCTGAATGTGGTTCCAAAAATTACATTGGAACCGAATGATTCCATTTACATAATATCAAGAATTTAATGGATGATTCCGGTTCTTGAAATATTCGAACCGAACCACTTAGTGAGGGATGGACAAATTAGCCGGAACTGTCAGCTCCAAAAATTACATGAAATCGAATGATTCCATTTACATAATACCCGAAATTTAATGGATGGTTCTTTGAAATATCCTAACCGGAGCACCCGACGCCCGCCCCTATTTCTTCTTTAAAGCCATGACTAAAGTCAAACGTGTTTCAGCTCCAATTTCTCAATCCTTCTCAAAAACATTGACTTTCTCATTAATTTTTCCTTTGCAATTTTAACGTGCCTACATAAATTTGTACCCCTGCCAAACACGAAGAATGCCATCCAATCTCCACTGTGAAATTGCATAGCTTATGATCAAGCCACTTATTTCCCACCAAAGTGGAGTTGACCCTGGCTTAAAGTTGAATAACTAGTTTCCACCCGACAATGATCCGGAACCACCCACAAGACCTCTTGGGAACATCTTGAAAAATACCACTCCAATTATAGTAATGAGAACCTATCCAGTCGAGAAGAAACAACATTTCCCGCAAAGTTTAATAGTGTGAAGTTTGCATTCTTCGTTGGCAGGTCTATCAATCCACCTTCTATGATAAATTTATCAATCTTCTGCATGGTTATTTTAAAGCGACTGGTCCACAACCATGAAACTTTTCCCTCCCATGCTTGCTAAATTGAAATCTCCCCCAAACACCAAAACTTACCATTTACTGATGTTATACCAGCCAACTCAGACCGAAATATATTTTGGAGACTACAACTATTGGGACCGTAGATTTATGAAAGCCGCCAATGAAACTTTTCTTTTTGTCAAATTCAAATTCATTTTCTAAAATAGTTTTGACTGGTTTTTTCTTGTTCTTACAATAGTTAAAAACTTAAAATTATGAAAATGGCTGGTCCAAATTCTCAATCTCTCATGCTCTCCATGCTCTTTAATCAACTCTAGTTCTGAAAACTGATTCTGAAAAATACGTGCTCCCTCTGAGCTGTATGTTTTGAAATTTCCAACCTTCCAGCTTCATATTATCTAAAGCTGCCACCCTTTTCTTCTCTAATATCATGTGTCCAACTGCCATAGGAGTCTCCTTACTTTACAACTTTCCTTGCTGGAATGGAGATTTTTGTCGAAGGGGAAAAACCGACTTGATTCTTTCCTTTCCACGCGGAAACTCCATAACTGTGGGAATATGGCCATCTTTCAGACATCTCACTCTAATGAGGCCATAAGAGCATCTGCCATACATTATTCTTCTTTCTATCTTCCTCGTTCTGAATGCTGCACCACTGTCTTATCAGCTAAACATGGAGCAATATGCACCTCCCTCATCAACTTCAAGGAAAGGCCATTCTGATTCGACTCTATGGATATTTTGAGTGCAATCTAACTATTGTTTCTTTTCTTTTCAAGTCTTCTTCTTTATCATGAGAACCAGGCTTCGCTTGGAGTATTTCATCTTTGGAAATTTGAAACTTGCTGACCTATTTGGCTGAAGACTTTATAAGTTGTTCATTCTGGTGTTGATTTCCAATTTCATTACATTTGAGTTATATTTTCTGCAGTCAGTAATTTGATGTTACATTTTTCTTACCAACAATGCAGTTAGCTTCCTTGCTGATGTGGGGGGCCTTTATTGCACTTGTATTGGTATTTTTTTCTACTTCTTGGTGCAAGTACGTATGGATTCTAATCTTATATTTTCTTGTTCCATTTGTTTTTCATTTTTCTAGTTAGAATTGATTATCTACAATGTTTTGTATTGTTTTTGTTTGCACTGCCAACTTATCCATTTATATCTCATGAACATTTTTTTTAGCTATCACTTTATTTGATTTATGACATATGACTTGCAACTCTTACACTCAGTGCTATTACATGAACCATAACAAATAGTAAAATCAAAATTGTATTCGTGAATTAACCCCAATAATGCTTTTCCTAACCTGTTTAAAATACTCTAGGATATTTTTCGGGGTAAAGCCATCATGTATGGACAAGATGTCTGCATCTCCTTTGTCTTCAAATGGTGAAGCCATGGTCCCTTATTCACTGTGTATCTACGGAGGTCTTGATATACATAATGTGCAAGCTCTATCATTTAGTTGTTAAGAGGTACATGATAGAGCATGTGATGAGAATGAAAACATGCTAAGATTACGCTTTTACTTTAGGATTTAGGAAGTACAATTAAGAAATAAATTTTGTATATACTATTGAATTTCTTTCTTTAGTTATTAGTTAATGTTTGGAAAGAGGAAATGGTCTTGTTTATGTTCGTCTGTGGCATCGTTTGTAAAAGAAGTCCCTAGTGTTTGGAAAAATGTATTATTGTTTGTCAAAAAAGTTCGTTAAAAAAGCATTTCAGCCAGATCGAGTGATTTGGAGGAATACACCTGATGATAGTTTTGCTATCAAGTCAACTTCACAGTTCGGACAAAATTCGCAAGTGAATAGGATCGTTAACAAGTAATAAATCTAGTGGGTTAAGAGTATTATCCCACGAGGAATAATTGTAATTATAGTTTATCTATTTCTACCAAATTCGATGATTGTAACACAAAAGAGTTAATTTTTGTTGTATCTAGATTAACTACGACTATGAAAAGATATGATTTTTATCAAATAATGTGATGAATGTATTAGAATTCAGAATCCATCTATTGATCTCCATTTCCAATTCTCAAATCATGTTAGTGTTCTTCAAGTATCCATGACAATTGATAATCAACTCATGTTTAACCTTCTTTCCAAGATAAATCATAAATTAAACATATCCTAAGTACGATCCAACCCTATTACTAGTCCGAATTCATATGCAAAGATATGTTTCAATCACACGATTATCTACCTAAATTTCACACACCATAAATGTTATTTCTAACACATATTACCCACGTATCAAATATGTAATGTTTTAATTTATTGTGAGTCTCTCAACACTACAATAAACTACTAATTGTCTAAATAGTGATCAAGCATTTAAACAATGAAATAAGTATGCATAATTGGTCAAGAACACAAGAATTCACTAAAATACTTAATATTTGAATTAAAAAGGCAATTAATAGGTTTCATCATTCATCCAATACATAAGAAGTTTAGCATATCATTATTTTGTTAAAATTATATAAAAGAAATTAGAAAGACATCATCGTATGAAATAACTAGATCTTAAAAACTCAATTTCTTCGACAAATGACTTTAGGCTAAGCCTTGGATCTTCAATGTTTGTTGTAAAACTCTTCTTTGCCTCTTGCTAGCCTCTTTTCAATGATAAAAACTTGGTTTAAGACGTTTAGGACCTCCCTTAAGTTATAAAAGATGCCAAAAATATCATCCCAAAACTTGCTGAATCCAGAAAAAGAAAACAAACTATTTCCCCTGAAAATCTACTAGATGCACGCCTAGTAATGGGTGGGGTTCATGCCTTGAGGGGTTGAATTTGGCTTTAATCAGTCATATGGAGGAGTCAGGACCCCGCCTGAGATTTTGTTCAATGTACGGGCGTGGTTTGATCCCAAGGAGTCATCAATATTTTGTTATATCTTTCTCTCTCGGTATCAGATTGATGCAATTCAAAGTGCGTTGGAAAACTAAATTAAAGGGCTACAATTCTTTTAGAATATCATTTTTCCAAGTCAAACATTTGCTATTTCAAAAATTGGAGGTTGAAAATTCGGAGTATAACTTTTTAGGTTGGAAATTAATGTGTGAGAGTACTTTGACTATATTTCATCCCTTTGACTTCTTTTCTTATCCAATTGATTTCTAGCACTCTCGAATTTTCATCGTGAGATCCGGCACAACTTTTGAGTAATTGCACTTTAGTTCCCAAACTTTTGAATCTCTTACCATTGGGCCATTTTTCACATTTTTTTCTCTAGTTTAGCCATATATATATATATATATAATTCATCAAAATAACCAATAAATACTCTAACTTAAAGGCCCAAGTGTACACTTATCAGCCGTTAATTCGTTCTAGTCGGCAATCCCAAGATTCATATAGACTATTGTAGAGCTCCATTATGTCTACTACAATTTCTTTCTTCTGCGGGGATTGTGGCAGGATTTCATATCGGTAGATGTGGTCATTCAAAGGAGAATTGGTTGTCAGATGGCCTCTCGCTGTCAGTATTTTTCGGAGATTGAGACTATTACACACATTTTCTTAGGTAGCACCATTTCTGATCAGTTATGATATACTTTTGGAGATATATTTCGAATATCTATGAGATCAAGAGAGGGAATTAGACATCGGTTCCTAACGTGAAAATATTCGGGCTAGCATATTCAAAACGGACACATTCGCATTATCACTCTACTATTGATATTTTGGTTTGTGTGGACAAAGAGGAATAATGCGAAGCACATGGAGAACGGATGGAGCCTCGATGGATCATTTGGGGAGTCTACCTCATGATTTCACTTCTCTACATAGGTCTTCTACGACCTGTTCATTGGCTTGGGGACTTGGTTATCGCCCCATTTTTTGGTATTTCTTTAACTATTCTCTCCCCAGCACCCCCTATATTGGTTCATTAGTATACCATACTTGTGGGATCATACAAGGTCAACACTGATGGATGCGTCCAGGAAAGTTTTGCTAGTGGTGGGAACATTATTCGTGACCACGATGGACAATGCATTAGGGCTTTCTTGTTATCATATGGACGATGCCTTATTTTGGAGGCTGAGTTACGAGCGATTTTGGATGAGGTTTTATTTTTTCATCGACTTAGATTATGTGACATATGGGTGGAAGCTAGCTCATTTGTGGTCATTTATTGCATCACCAAGGGTGGAGGACCATGAGCGATTCATATCACCTTGAGACATATTAGACCTCTTATTTGACCATGATAGTGTTTTTCACATTTACCGTAAGGGAAATCAGGTAGCTGATTCACTTGCATCCGAGGGTTGGGAGCAACGTCATTATCAGAAGTATGGTCTGCTTGACTTACCATGATGACTCGTGCCCTTGTACAAATCGATCGACATGGACTTCCTACTATTAGAGGACATTAGCTTGCTTTTCACTTGCTTTCTTTGTTTAGGAAGTAGAGCTTTCCCATTTATTTCATTCTTGTATATGTGCATTGCTCTACTTTTGGGAGGTTTGGCTTATGCCCCCTTCCTTTTGTTCTCGTGGGTTTGATTTTATATACGGTCGGGGTATCCTAACCCCATTAGCCTTCCTTGGTGGAGCAAACTCATTGAGGCTGTGTTGATGTTTGTTACAGCCCACTTGAGCACATAATCCCACAACGATTACCAACCAAGTGAGAACCTGTAGCTCAAACACTATAATCCAACTAGCCATAAAGACAACTCAACTCATCCCCAGTAACTACCATGCCCGCCAAAAAGAAAGAAAAAAAAAAGGCCCAATACGAAATTGATCCAGTAACAACCCTAAAATACAAGACAAAGCGCCAAAAAATAATTAAAAAATTTACATTCCAAAAGTACAAGAGTGCAGCCAAAATTGCAAAAATGCAATTTCTCATTTTTGGGGTAAGGCAAAATTTTTAGCATCCTTTTGAGCTTCTACTAGTAAGTCGAGGGGTTTCTTTTTCCTTAAATCATATTTGGGTGTAAAGATGTATTATGTTCTTCATTTTTTCTTTTACATTTTTGTGGTTCAATGGTACATTCTCCTTTTGACGAATGCACTTTCCTTTTTTTTTATTTAAGAAATAAATTATTGTATCTAACCAGAGCCTTCGGTATCTTACCAAAAGGGAAAACTCTACAGAAATGCATTCAGACCGACAACATTTTATGAGGCTAAACTTTGGGTGGCTAAGAAACAACATTTTTGTAAATTGAGTGTAACTCGAGACGAGAATGTTACTTGAGAGGGGCAAACCAATTAAATGACTATGCCTTGTTTGATAAATGTTAAAATTAGATTTTTAGTAGATTTTGATAAAAGTTGATGAAATCTGTTGTTGAAAGTTGTGGAACCAATGAAATATGTGGTTAATATTAATTGTTTGACTTTGAGTTAGATTAAAATCTGATTTTAATCCATACCAAACATGGGCTAAGTAAGAAGTGATACCAAACATGGGCTAAGTAAGAAATGAACATATCGGTGAATTGGTTAAAGTAGCACCTATTGAAGACAAAATATCAGAGAATAGATTGAGATAGTTTAAGAACAGTCAGAGAAGGCGAAGATACAGCTGTTGGGAAAAGTGACAAACTATTATTAGGACAAGTGGAGTGGAAGATGAAAATTGGTGCAGTTGATTCCTAGTCAGTAGGGGATGAATTCTTGAGTTGAGAAGACTACTCAAATGCTACATCCTATGGTTATCCTTTTAGCTTGAATATTCTAATGACACTATATGAGTACTATGAATTTCTTTACACTAATTCAGTAATTCTTGTGTAAATTATCACAGTTTGCTATTCATTTGATCTTTTGTGGAAAAGTTATCTTCTTTTGTCACATAGATTACCCACACCTGTTACTAGCTTGGATACATGTCATGTGCACACAGGAATATGTGAACATTTCTAATTATTATGTAGAGAATGGAACTGGTATGCTGCCCATCCTTTTGTACTAATAATATTTATCAATAGACATTAGACAAGGTATAGGTCAATGCCAAACCCCAGGTGCAGGTAGATTGTACTCAAGAAAAAAGCTAAGCACAAAGGACTCAAAGTACTTGTAACTTCTTTAGATTGTTAATTTGAAGAGGGTCTGACCACTCCTAATAATTGTTAACTTAAAATTGTAAAGAGAAATAAGCAGTTACTACTGTTCTATTGATGGTTCAAGCCAAAGAGGATAAAAGTAGAAATTGCAACCTTTGAATTTTTTTTTGTTAGTATTCTTATTCTCTTGAGCGAGGTAACTTTATACTCTTTCTTTTCTAGCCTTGGAGAATGCAATAGGTGTTGGCTTTGTGATGGTACATGTGTGTAGTTTAATATATCTTAAGGAAAATGCATCAATCGTAGACAAAAACATTGTGTTTTTGGTACACAATACAACTTCAAAGAAGTTGAGATTCAGACCAATTGAAACCCAATGAAGGCATCGATGTCCTGCAAATTGTTACACAAACGAAGAAAAAGATAACGGTTCATTGTATGTGAAAAAGTTAAAAACAAGAGGCCTCACATGGCACTTTTTCTAACATTTGATTCTTTTGGTATAACAGTATGAAGAAAGAGTACGTCAGTTGTTGGAAAATAGGTGATTGGTAACAGATAATGTGAGTTATGCACGTCCTTATAGAGAACCAAAAAAAAAAAAAAAACTGGCAAACAACTCAACCTGGCCGAACCCATTGGATTATGATTTGGTTTTGTCTGTTGGTTTATTTCAATTTGATGACTACATATTGGTTTATTTGAATTCGATCACGTGGTTTGCTCCAATATATATTTGGCTTTCAAATCTTGAGAATTAAACCTAATTCAAGCTGTGAAACTTTTATTTGGGAGTCAAAATCCAATGAAACCAAGAAGGGGCATCTCTCAAAAATATTTAAATTAAGATGTTAAACCTTTTCAATTTAAAATGGAGTTTAAAGTATCTGGGAATAGTGATCCATCTTCTGGAGGATATACTATTCAATCTAGTGAATAAAATATATGTCTAAATGTTAGAGTAGCAGATTGAGTTGTGTACTACTTCTCTGTTTCTCCTGATGGTTTTCATTTATAGTGTGAGTATAGAATCAAGAGGCTTCGCAATGAGGATAGCGTAATGCGGAAGATCAGAAATCGTCGGAAAGCTCAAGAACGTTGGGAGAAAGTGAGTTTTCTTATATTCCTCAAAAATGGTAAAGAAATTAAGGGCTTGATTTCACTTACCCCTGTTTTTGGCTTTTAATCTTTATTTTCGTTCTGATTGAACCTGTCAAAAGTAACTGTCGTTTGATTATATCTTCATATAGTTGAGAAAATATGTGATGTTTACATGGGGATCTAGCTCATTGGATGACAAATACAGTACTGAGAAGAATGTGGCATGTTTCCCTGGTATTGGGATGGAATCATCCCACCCAGGCAGATCTTCCCAGAAACGAAGACTGCAAAACAGGATGGATGATATTAGTTTTAGCAGGAAGGTTAGTTTATCCAGTGAGAAGGTGGTGAATAATTTGTGTCTGAGCAATACTAGTATATGGTCATGATATCATTCCTGTATTGCTGTTCTGAAATTTTTCTTATGTCCTTAAATTTATAAATGGATCACTTCAGATTGCTGTGCCAGACAGTGTTCACACTCAAGAAGTTAAATCTTGCTCAACTCATCCTGCACCGAACCTGGAACAGAGGACATCATTTTCAAGAAACGAATCAGTGAGTTGCCTTTATTTTTGTTTCTCTTTTCCAATGAGAATGTTCTATGTTTTGGGCCACTTGCAATTTTGCATACATTATTCACAATGTTATATTTCTTAGCACCTCTGCTAGAGGAAGTGTTTTTACATTTTTTACGATGTCCCAAACTGGCTACTGGCAATGTGAGGGGCAATGATGGCAAGGGTTAGTTAGAGAGTACTCTATATGCGATGTGGCACTTTGAAACCTGTTTTGGTGTCAAAAAGTAAGCCAGGTTATCATGCTATAATGGACAAGGCAGGTAAGGAGGTTAGACTTAGAATATAGAGACACTTGCTAGAAAATCCTTAGAAATAGTAAATGCGATGTGTATGAGGAAAGTTAACAGAACTTGTATGCAAGAGGTAAAATGGGTAGTAGAGAAGGGAGAAGAGTTAGGGTGTATATGCAAGGAAAGAAAAGGAACAGGGTGGTAAATTTTGGAATTAAAACTGTTGAGTCTCCTGAACAAGGCAGAAGCATAATTTCAAACTGTGTAGATCTGATCCATTTTGTTTATATTGCCTCACTACAAGCCTCCAACTACTAGACCTTCTCAGATATTTTCCAAGAAGAATTATGGTGGGTGAGCATCTTCAAAATCGAGCTTGGACTGGATCTTGGACGCGGCAGGAGAAAATGCACACTGATAGTGTAGTGCATGTTTTTCAAGAGAGACAGAGAGGGTCAATCAAGGGATCTAGAATTGTCTTGTGGTGTGCCTCTAACCCTAGAATAAATAGGATTCAGTCTCTCAAAAACTCTAGTCTTCTGAGTCCCTGTCTGACTCAAATTCCCATGCATAGCCCTAACACAGTGAATAATTCATCTGGACTCAGTATATCAATAGTGGTTCAGACCACTAAAGGCTCAATGTTACTCTCTTAGATTACTAGCTTAAATAATGAAGCTCATGAGTCTGTTTAATAATCAAGTGTGCTAGGCTCCAAAATAACAAGCCCAATAGTCGAGTCCCACTGATATATCAATAATTTGAGCAAGTGTGAAATGTTTGTCTTTTACCCCTCGGATCACAACTTATCCTTGTGTAACATTTTTCTCTGTGGGATAATTAACTTATTATTGAATTGCAAATATAATAATTCAGTAAATTTTAAGTATGGTCCAATCACCAATAGAATAATTAGTGATTTTTTCATTGAATTACTTAACACTTAGATACTTGAAAAATTGTTTATAAGGACATTCTCCTCTCTTTAGAGACGTGGATATATGTTCCAAGTATTCACAAGCCGAACCCCTAAATTACTGTGGTCACATTAGAATTCACTCATTGATGACATCGGATCATAAACCAATGTCCAGTACATGCAGGATTAAGATGGATTGTTTTGTCAATCCAGTAAAAATCAATTAACTTGGCTGTCCCTATGCTACATAATTTCACATAGTTTTATCTACTGCATTCCGGATGCACTAATGTTTCTTTCTATAAGTCTCAATTTCTATGGCCAAGATAAGTCACTCTCAATTGTGAGGTACGTTATGATATAAACTTACTGAATAAAGCACTTATCTGTATGTTTCCATTAAGGACGACATTTAGAATATGAATTATGTATTTGTACTATTGACATCCACAATTTATGAGATTTATCTTTCATAGCCATGGGGTCTTCATATTTGCTTACCAATATATAGAAATATTCAAGAAAATTGATACGCTAGACTGCAAAAATTAACAAATCACAATATTATTTACCTGCAATGTCTAAATACAAGGAATTAACAAAGATTGTGGAACTTGCAGAGTGAAAAACAAGATGTTAAGCATTATATTATTGGAGATAGGAATTTAATGTAGTATGAAGTGGATGGTTGCATTCAATATTAAGGGTTGTTGATTGTCTTGATAAAACTTTGGCAGCTTGGAGATTTCCAGACTTAATTAATTCATACCCGATATTTGTCGAATCAACGGGTGTGTAATCACGCTATGTTCTTATCGTGCTTTATCATTATTTTGCTGCACCATTAGGCTCTGATTCCACTAATGGTCCAGCGGAATAAAAAAGCACGATAAAAACCAAGGTGATTACACACCTATTGATTCAACGAATACCAGGTATGGATTAATAGAAGGCTAAAGATCTCCAAGCCACCGAAATTTTATAATAACAACCCTTAATGTTTGAAACAGATTAATATAAAGTCAGGAGCGTGCTGAAATCCCAAACAGCTGAACGACAAAATTAATCCATTACTAAGCTATTGTAATAATTAAATAATAAGGGTATTTAAGTCATAAAACAAGCAGTAAAGAGTGGCTACGTCCAACAGCTCCTTATGGTCTGCCCTTGTGCTTTGAGTGATCTTGATGATTGAAATAAGTTAAATCCTTCAGCACTGCATCATGGACTAAATGTGACAAAAATATTCATGTAGTTAGCCCCTAATTTATTGGGATATGGTTCAATTTTTTTTCTTTGTTTGGTGAGGTGGTCGCTCTGCCTGCCAAGTGTGGGAATGCACCTTTGTGTATAGTTGTCATTGTTCGAAAAATTGTGCTTTTCATTGTTCATTAGTAACAATGGATCTGACTCCTAGACAACTAAATGACATGAAGGGGTTAATGAAATCAAGTGGTTAGAATGAATTAAGGCATGCAGGATGGCTACCCAATGGAACCAGTGATGAAAGGGATAAAAACCTGCTCCGATACCTCCTAATGTGAAATAGGCATGTGCAAGTCATGCTGCCCCGATCTTGACTACTATGCAGCTGGGGAATGGGAGGAAGGTCTTGCTAGAATAAGCTGAGGTGGAGAATAGGAATACGGGGTGGTCTACACCTTATTCCATCTATCGTTTTTTTCCTCTTCCTCTCCTTTCAATCGAGCGATTTCACTAACTGACACCTTATTCCATCTATCGTTTTTTTCCTCTTCCTCTCCTTTCAATCGAACGATTTCACTAACTGAGATTGCTCCTACATCTGTAGCCTTCATGATGCGGAGCGGTTCTTTATCTTATCAATTGCCCTGAGGCTTGGAATTGAACTGCGAGTATATAAGAAATGATATTGCTAAGAGTTGGCATTCAAAGGGAGTTTTAACTGTGAAGGAAGGCCTCTACAGAATTTTGCTCACCTTGATCATTTAGCAGCGACCACAAAGTCAATCAAGCCTAACCTAACCAAAGTGTCACAATATCACAACATCATGTAAAGCTTGATTTTGTAACTCTTTGCTTGTGTCTTTTATTAAAGCAAACTCAACAAGGTTGCCGTAGACATCACTGAACTCTGGGGTGTCTCTTGCAAAGAAGAATCCATTAGGATTCTCCTAGAACTCGAGCCATTCTATCTCTGTTTTCTTTTCGAATTTTGGGGATGAACCGACGATCCTAACATCTTTATTTGAGGAGTCGGATGACAAAAACTCCTCAAATAAATATGTCTCTAATGCTACTCGCTCGGAAAGAATAACTTTTTCTATTGTAATTTTGTTACTAAGACGTTCAGTTAAAGAAGGCGACCTTGGTAGTGATAAATGATCGATTACAAATATCTATTATATAACATCTCTATAAAGGATCATAAATACTTTTTTGATCCATCATTGAAAAGTGCATTAATAGATTTCCCTGGACTCAAAGTGAATTGTCCATGTTTTCTATTTTGTCTCATTGTAAGTACGACCAAAAATAGGGAAATCGTTGCAGACCAAGTCCCGAGAGGAACCAATACGCTCAAAAACCACTGAATTTAGGCTTCAAGGGTGGACACAGGTTCCGCAAAGGAATCGAATGTAGTTCATTCAAGGCTCAAGACAGAATTAGTGGGAAGCGCATCCATTTCTATTGAAGCGCACCCATCTCTATACATCAACGGGTTTGGTGTAAAGATTCTCTCATTATATAGTACCAGGATCGTCATGTGTCTCGGTGCCACCGAACTTACACTTGACCAAAGAGATTTTCAATGAAAGACTAGATTAGGTTGGCTTTGAACAATGAGCATCCCCCAAATCTCTTAGCGGAGTGAAAGTAGCTCGGAACACAACCGAGGGGGCAGGGAAGTGAGGAAGATTTATATTTAGAATTCTGTGTATTATGGACATTTATATCATTTTCATTAAGTGCGTGAATTTCCCTTGAACATCCTGGTTTAAAGTGGCGCAACAATTTTAGCTGGTGAATTGCTACTGGGGCTCAAGTTGAAGATTGTTTAATATGATTTACAATGTTTTTAATTTTGTCTGTTTCTTTGCAAGGTAATGTTTCGATTGAAAGTTATCTCTTAAATATGAAACTATTGGATCTGCTTATATTTTTGTGATCTCTAAATTCAGGAAGATCTAGTCCTTGGAAACTTAAAAGATGGAAAAGATGAACGTAATGTAGGTTCCTGCCAAGTAGATTTCTGCTGGAACCAAGCATCTCCAATGGCTGATGTTAACCTTCCACCACCTCCACCATTAGGTGAGTGCTAGATTCAAAAGTTCAGGCTTTCCATTTCTGTTGTTTCAAAATTTGAAGCAAGATGTATGTTTGCTTTTTACTAGTTACCCCCCCGGGCCATCTTTCGTGTTTTCCTTGCTTCATTAGTGATCGGAGATGAAATCATACATTTTATCTCCAACAATAATAGTAACTTTTACCAAGTGAAGAAAACAACAGTATGGTTAAATGCCAACCTAACAGTTTTCAAATTCGCTTTTTGGCTCTTCGATAATGCAAGGTATTTGTTTTCAGTACTTTAAAAGTATGAGAAGAGTAGCTGGTTACCATTATTAAGCACACTGAGCTGCTCACTTGCTACATATATTGTAATGATCATGAAAAGGTAGACTGCTTCCAAGAATAGAAGGAAAATGAAAAATCGAATTTAGCACCAGCCAAATGAATGAAACTTAATGGAAGACGGCACTAACGTGGAGCATGGCATGATTATTGAAGAAGCTATGTGATGGTAAGGGAGTCGTGCTGCCTGGAGTGTAATGGAGAAATTTTAATAAATTGATTGTTCATCTCTATCCATCTTTTTCTTTGCTGAGTATCTGCAACTTCATGTGTGGCATGTGTACGGGCTTAGAGCATCTCTTTGCAAAAAGTTAATTGGAACCTCAGTCATAATTCACTATTTTGAGATGAAATTACGGCAGAGGAGAATGGGGAAGAAAAGAGGAGCGATTTAGATTGTAGTAGAGGGAGTTAGTCATGCTGCCTTCTTTGGAAGTCAGAAACAGATCTCACTTGATGTCAGGCCCTAAGATCAGTTGTATTAGCATCTAAAAGCTTGGACCTTCATCCCTCGTGGCGCATGTTACTATCTCATGCAACTACTTATGTACTACAATAAGAAAACGAGCAAATTCTATCTAGTTGATTTTGCAGAACTGGAATTTTCACTATGCTACTTGAAAAGAAATCTCTTGTTTCGGTTTTACTATTTTCCCAATTCATGTTTTCCTGATAGTAATTGATTGATTGATCTAGTTAAGGCGTTCAACTTCACCTGTTACTCCTTCCATATTTTCTTATTTTATCCATGTGGAGACTGGAATCCACCTGGAGGTGGTGCAGGAAGTGGGAGATTGCATATACATCTGTCTAGCAGCTTCTCATGTTAAGATCAGTTGCTGAGCAAATCCCACCTAAAGAGAAGAAACAGATTTAATAGGATATTCTGCTTTGGATATAAAAATATTATAACCTGTACAATTTTTCTTAATGATTCTTCTGTTTTTGAGACCTCTTAGTTCACATTTGCCATTGTTTCTTTTCTTCTGCAGAACTGAAGGCTTCTGATGAAATCAGTATGGTTGATCTTCAGAATAACCTCCAAAAGATGTATGAATATAGTGTCATACTGAGGGAAAAGTTAGTAGCTACCGAGTCAATGATTCGTGCTTCAGCTAAAAAAGAGGCACCTTCCACGACCCAAAGCCACGAGTAGCCTTACAATTTGTATATTACGAGTAGCTGAGCAGCACTCAAAATTCTGTCAAATCTCCTGAGCGTGCTGTGAAAATTCTGTGGTTATGCGCCTTAGGAGGAGCCCCCTAGAAGTGTTAAAAGGCATATTGTGTGGAAGCTTATCTTGTGCCTGAAGATTCACCGTTTCAGGGCTATAATAACTGTATCCATTGTTTTAGGCAGAAATATTGAAATAATGTAGAGAAGTGATGCAATATTATCACGTGCTGTGCAGAGTACGATTCTGAATTTAAAATACCACATTGAGAAACATCTCCACTGTATTATATTGTAGTTATTGAGTGTCAAATAGGCATACTTCATAGAGAAGTTGATGGCTGAAAAACACCGATTCTTTGTATTTGTTACCCTGTTTTCCTAAAGAAAATGTCCAGATAATCAATCAACTTGCAAGCTTATAATATCTTAATATTGGCATTTATGTCGTAAATTTTAATGGTTTGAATGTCCAGTGGTTGATTTGTACTATGGTTTTATAAGACTGAAATTTATTGGTAGACAAAAACACAGGAAAAGCGCGTGCTGAATTGTACACTGGATCACCAATAGATGTCAATGGAACCATCAAATTTAACTTCTATATGTTCACAACATAAAATTACAGAAAATTACCATATAAATTGGAAAGGCAATTTCAGAACGAATTTTCACAACATGCATACTGCAGAACTTACCATATACATTTGAAAGATCACTCCTATAACAAATGGTAACACAAGGCGAAAGAGCATGTGTGGACCTGACACTGATCTCACGCTCTAAAATTATCGCAGAAGGAAGAAAATATGCAGTGTGATAATTGGTGGGTGGGCAGAGAGACATTATCATACAAGAATTATAATAACCTAATATTCGACTTACAAATACCATCACTGTTAGTCCCAGGATCAATAAGTTGAAAAGCCACTGGTCTGTCAAGTCCATCCCACAGAAACATTCCAATTTGGTAGCTCAGAATGGACACAACGCTACCAAAGCTTATTTCTGCCAAATATCTTATAGACAGAAACAACACCACCATAGAGTCACTCAACAATCAGATGGAAGTGGCCTGTTGAAATCCCGTTAAAGCATTTCTCAAGTTAGTTTGGTTTGCCGTGTTTCATTGCACTTAGATGGGTTACCCTCTCTTTGATGAATCCCCAAGGCATTAGCAAACAATCTCTTTGCAGCTCCCATTAGCTCTTTTCCAGAAGAGTCATTCTGAATGTTATTCTCCTCTCTTTCTTCAGCAGATAAATTTATCTTAGAAGATGTTCTTCGACTCCTTTGCTCGTGTACCTTGAACCTAGCAGGCTCTGGATATGTGTTAGATGGGACTTCTGTCTCTGTGTGACTGCTCGATTTGATTGCCCCTTCCTCCTCAGGTTGGACTCTCACATCCTGCACAGGGTGTCCATACTTTTTATTATCCCTTAAGCTAAGTTCATGATTCGTCGACTTGATTCTTTGGCCAAGAGCATGCGTTATCATACGTCGAGCAACCTCAGGATCATGTTGTGGCCTCTGCTTTACCAGTCTCTCACGTTCATCTGCCAAAAAGATCCTTTCCCTGGAAGTAAAAGGAGTTGTTTTACTCTCATGTGAGGATTCAGTCCCGGAGTTTTGACTCTTGCCTGCAAGAATCAGTGTGCTTATTTTGGCATTGTTTAATAAAACACCCAATAGAAATATGATCAGCTTCTTTGCAGTTTAATCATTGCACATAATTACACTTTCTATTCATTTAAGTAAACATACAAGGCCAACTTAACAACATCCACTGATTCATATAGCATTTCATATAAATCAAGACAATTATCAAACTGTCCATGTTAATTTATCAGATTTCAACATTGCTAAACACGAGTATATTTTGTGACTTGATTTTCAACTTCTTCAGATCGCAGAAGAAGGAGAAATATTCATGAATGCAAAATCTTACTACTGCAGAAGTTGGCAGATTTTACGGTAAGTACTAATAAGAATCTTCTTCTCTCCATTGATTTCATTTTGAAAACAAAAACAATTGACAATAGTCAATATGTAGAAGACTTCACAACAAATTGCAAAATAAGCTGGTGTTCAATAATAGTTATTGAACTTAGTCTAACGTGGCTGTCAGACAAAAAACCCAGAAAAGTAACCACTAGGACAGGCTGATTTGGTTAAATCCGTTGACCTGTCCATTTCTAGGGAGCCCAAATCCAGGCGGGTTCATTCTGTTCACTAAATATAAGAATCAAATGCCTCAAAAAGATTCGAACTGCAGACCCAAAGGAAATGCACAGGCACTTAACCACCAGGATACACAGTTTTGCCAAGCATACTTGCTCTCATTTCATTTATTAGGTAATCAGATGTGATACTGATTTGCTCTAACACTAACTGTCTTAAACGCAATAAAGAAAAAAGGCATTTCACAAAAATGATCTGATTGCTTTATTAATGATTAATATAATGATCTGATAAAGGCATTTCACAGAAATGATGGTATTTTATATTTTTCACTATTGTTGAATGACAGATTACTACTTTAGTATTGCTAGTGTTGCTTTACAATATTTATTTTATGTTTGGCATATTCATTAATTTCTAAATTTTTTTTACAAATTCAACTGTTTATGCGACTAGGCAGTTCAACCAGTCACTTATTGACTTGATCAGAAAGGTCAACGCTCTAACCAAGTTTAATAAATATGGCTCACAATGTCCAATTCTGATAGCACTTTTAAGGTTGAAATGCTTTGATGTATGAGATTTAATCAATATCTTATTTTTGATAAACTCGAATATGGCTTGCTCATTCATCCATTTTGTAGTTTGTACACCTTTATTTTGCATCCTGAAGTGATACTGGCTTCTAATATTCGGTAATTAAACGAATGTATATGTAGCCACTTCTTTGGAAACAACAAAAGAGATTATGGATCCACTGCTTTTTTTCTGAAACAATCAAAACATCTGGTGCTCAACCAAGAGAAGCAATCTTCATACAATCCTTAATTCATCTAGTTAAAATGACCAGACATGGATGTTTAAGTACCCCCTTCTTTTTTTTTTCATTTTAGTGTTCTTCTTTACCTGAACTAGGAATGTTGCTCCAAATCATAATATCATTACTAACTTCCTAAGAGTTCTTTGGCAGATAAAAGTTAGCTGAATTTTTTGAAGGTCTGTATCACTTGAACAGCAGAGACGATGTAAGATATATGTTCCAGTAGTATGATGAATTATAAGATACCACCAATAATTGATACCATACAAGAAAAGAAAAAAATCTGCATTATCATGAAATTGAAAAGAAAAAATAATAAGGCATACATTACTTAGCTATGCCAAATAATATACTTTACCTGGTTGAACTTCTTTCCTTCTTAATACTTGAATATTCATAGGAGATTGCACGTCATCATACTTCGATAGCAGATCGCTCACAAGGATAGAAGGTCTGCAATTCAATCCAATGTACAAAAGAACTCAAGAAATTCAGATTTCACCAATTTAAAGAATTTTTTTTTCTTAATTTAACAGAATTGGATTTTACCACCTCCCTTTTATGAGATATCTAAGAAAAGGATACGTGAAATTCTACATGCGTTTTAATTAAGCCCATCCTTGTCTACCATTAAAGTAGAAAAATGAGTTTTAGAATAGTGAATTTTGTAAGAATGTGATGTGGTTAAAAAGTAGGAAAACGTTTTGGGTTTACGTGCAAAATATTTTATTGTGAGAATGTGTGGTTGAAAATGAGTTTGAGAAAAAAATAGTTTTGAAATAGTGGTAGACACAGGGGCTAAAAATATAGAGTTAAAATGTGGAAGGATCCAATTAATACATGAATTTATGATACATACTAGAGAAATATACATAAAGTTCCAGCAATGAACACTGGGATTTATCTTACATTGATGTCTCTAAGCAACGCTCCAAAATTAAGTGTCGCTCATCTCCTTCACCAACTGAATGATGAGAAAATCTAGCATGGGAACACAATCATTATATCTGTCATACGTCAGGAACCAATAATGTGCTTGATTAACTCTACTACTTTCAGTAGATGTCCCAAAACATATGCACAGAATGATATTGATAAAGCCAAAAATAACTTCTGAAGCACAAATACCCAAAGATTTCAGCAAGGCGATGTACGAGCAGGCGGTTATAAGGGTTCATGGGTTCCAGTTCAAGCACCTCATCTAATCTGCATAGAACATAATTATGTGAGTCAAAAGAATATTTAACAGCACTGAGTATCCCTATATTGAAACTAAAATGTACAAAAATAGTCATGTACCCTTAAATATGGATTGAGAAAAGTAGCTATTGCAATATGCAAGTGTATAATTTTTCTGTTATAGTCAATGAAGAAAACATAAAATTTCACGACTGTAGCAGTTAAAACCATTATGGACAAGTAAATGACGCAAAGCAGAGGTGCTTACAAAAGGTTTGGCTTGGAAACAAAGACAGCCTAGTATAGAAAGAAGTTAATAGACATTTTTTCCATGTACATGGGTACACAAACAAAGCAGCGGACAAGAAAACAGAAAGAAAGTTTCCCAGGGCAGGAACCAGGGGCAACCAGTCGAACTGAATTTAGGAAGAAGAAAAGTGAAATCTATAAAAGCAGATACAGTATCTCTTCTTCTTATACTTCAGAGGACTTTTCATTACTCAAAATGATAATTAGAAACCTATGGTGCTCAATAGCGTTATCTGATTCATCTTCCTACCCTCCCTGGACTTTAATCATATGTCAATAATCAAAAACCTATGTTAGCGAGTAACAACAAATTTTCAATGAAATATCTACTTCAAAATATTCACATAAGATACCTTGTATCATCCTGAAGGAAATTAATCAGTGCTTCTTCCATGGACAGAACAAGGTGCTTGCAAGGAAGGTTGTCTTTAATAAGAAAAGCCAACTCTTCAACCTGCATTTATAATACGCATGAAGAACTAAAAAAGAGAAAAAACAAATTCCAAAAAAGTGAGAATACTAAACTGACTGTTTCAAGTGAGATTCCATGTAAAATTACTAGATATTTCCACTTTTTGTTTCAATTTCAGACCTACAACCTACTTATAGTATTCGTGTTTTCCTTTTTCTCTCATGCGTTTGAGGGATTTACATCCAACAATTCTAAAAAATGACATTTTAGCCATCTTAGTCTCATGTCACATCCTTATTTTTCTTCCATCCTCAATCTTCTTATAGGTCTACCAAATTTAGTGAAATATGCCTTAAAATGACTCCAAGAAATTGATTTTCTGGTTCCAATAACTACTAACCCAATAACCATTTCTGCCAGGTAAAATCAAGATTGCCAGCCAAAAGACAAATGGTAATTTCTTAAAAAGGTAGAATAAGTAAAAGGAATGAGAACAACAAAAAGAAAATGATAAATTTCAGCATGAAATACTCTCAAAGGGGAAAAAAAAAGAAAAGAACCCAACAAAAACATATTCATGTTTCCATCCGAAAGAATGGGCTCTTGACTCACTGAAGGCGTTAAGAAACCTTCATCTTTTTATATTGCTTACGAACACTGCTGCACAACCTACTTTCCTAATATTGTATCTTCTGGAAACCTTCATTCCCACCACATGAATTAAAAGCAATAAATGTAAGTTTATACACTGTCTTTGTCCCACGACTTTGTTGCTAGTGACCTCTCTCTTCATTACAAATTTTTGGAATGATTGTAGTAACATTTTTGAGTCATACAATTTCACTACTGTGTGAAACCAAATCCATGCCGTTTTTGCAGAAGCACTCTCTATCTAACAAGGAAAACAAATATTTCTTCAAATAAAATAATGAGCGCTACTTTCACAACTCCAAAAAAGTAGGGGTGGGAGCGGGTCGGTTCGGTTCGATTTTTTTCGGTTCCAGAAATTTTCGGGTATTTAGTAAATGGAACCGTCGGTTCCAAATATAATTTTGGAACCGTTCGGTTTCGGTTCGGTTCGGTTCTGTTCGGTTCCTTTCGGTTCCGTACTATAATTAAATTTTTTAACATTTAAAATAATACTGCATAAATACACCTGAAAGTGGATACCAATATTAAGAACAAAAAGTAGATACAAATGCCAAGTTCAATCTTAACTTTTACAAATTAACGTAATCTAATTTAATAACGTATAAATAATAAGTTGTCAAATACAAATACCAAAAAGTAAATATTACTAATAAAACTTCGATATTCATATCAATAATTCATTTGCTTCAAACCTTCAAGTCTACATAAAAATGAAATATAAATTAGAAGTCACAAAAATAAAATATTTTAAAGTATTGATAATACTTACCAACTATTTAATGTAATCATCAGTTGGTTGACTTTCCGTACTAACTACTAAGAAACTATACAAGAAAAAATTGAAAAAACACAACTAACAAATATAAATAAACTCTAAATTGTTCAACTAATAAGATTTAATAAGAAAAAAATTATTAATTTATTTAGAAAAAATAAAAGAAATTGATTTATCCAATATAAAAAAAAAAAATTTCGGTTCTTATTCGGTTCTTCGGTTCTCGGTCGAGAACCGAGAACCGAACCAAACCATTCAGTTCTCGATTCGAATACCCGTTCGGGTATTTCATTTTAAAAAACCCGCTCGGTTCGGTTCGGTTCGGTTCGGTTCGTTTCGGACATTTTACCCAACCCTACAAAAAAGAAACTAGCCTCTAGTTGAGAAAAGCATAGGAAATTGTGCCCCATTGTGAGACAGATATATGAACTGAGAGAACCAGGTATGCAAATATGTAACATCTTGCCAACTTCATAGCATAAATGCTAAAGCATTGTAAAAAAAAAAATCTGCCTTTCAATTTGGGTCAGTAATATTTCTATAAGGGGTAACATGAGCATAAACCACAGCTTCTATTAAAGTCCTTGTTCAACAACTAATCCTCTAAAAAATGCCCTAATTAGGCTGCAGTGAGTTGTAGGGACTCCTCACAGAAAATTCCACATTCTTATTCCTTCCAGACATACAGTATTCCTATTAGTGGATTAAGCTAATACCCCACTAATAATATCTCTTCCCATTACACATTGTCCCCATTTAACATTATTAATAATTGCATACAGCAGCAAGACAAGTCAATTTCCAAGTTACTGAAATGAATGTAAAAATTCAAGCAAATATAAGTTAATTAAACAAACTTCATAAACTAAAAAAGTTAATTATAATCTTAATTTTCAATTCGCCGTGGCTTTCTCCTTTTCCAAATTCAAAGACGTGAAACACACACACAAAGAGAAATATAAATTAAAAAGAAAAATCAAAAGAAAGCAGTAGCATTTATAACAAATCGAATTTTGTTAGGGTTAGAACTGACCATCGCAAATTCATTGAGACTCATTTGATTGCCAGCCAATCAATCAACAGTCTACGATCGAGTCGAATGTTGGATCTCTTGGTGGCTCTTGCGAAACCCTAGTCACAATTGATGTAATATACAGTAGGAATATTGATAAAGTTGTCACAATTAACTTTTCTATGATTTGCCAAATTTGCATATCATTAGTCAAATGAGCTTTTTACATTACCCTAATCCATTTGAGCGGTAGTGCTGTATACAGTTAAAGTATAGTGATTGAATATTAACAAATTAAAGATCAGGGACCATTTGAGAAAATGACTTTGACTTTAAGGACGTACCCCCAACGAAAATGGTGCTGTTTTAAAATTTAAGTCACTTGAGTTTATTTCGCCCCATTTTAGTGAATGCTTCACAAAGTTTAAAATAAATAAACTTTTTTAAAACGTGGTTAGGACTAAGCTCGATCCATCTTCAAATTCTGATTCGGAATGACGTACAAACTTGTCAATATTGCAAACTAGGTCAGCCGAGCCGAGCCGAGCCGAGCCGAGCCGAGCCGAACATTTTTAAAGTATGATTGAATAAAACAAAATGCTCGCGGAAAAAATACATAATTACGAATGTTTCAAGATACATTTTCAAAAATAACGAACTTATGGAATTTTTTCAAAAAACAAGTGATTATATTTTGTAAATCTATTAGAATATTGAGACCTATAATACAATTAAATAGGTTACGGTCACAATAACAAATAATTTATTATCACGACTACATAATAGTCACAAATCGCAAAAGATAGTAATCGCAATAAGTAATTTATGGATCACAATTACATGTTTAGTCACAAATCATACATTTTAATAGTTCACAAACTATTACAGTCACAAATTACCTAATTAACCGATCAAAACCACTCTTCATATTACCCTATCTCACCCATATCCAATCCACCACCATCACTACCTCCACGATCAAACCATCATCATCTTCACCACCTTCACCTTCAACACACCTCAATCTACCATCGGATTATAATAAACTGCTCGCTGAAAAAATACATAATTACGAATGTTTCAAGATACATTTTCAAAAATAACAAACTTATGGAATTTTTTTCAAAAAACAAGTGATTATATTTTGTAAATCTATTAGAATATTGAGACCTATAATGCAATTAAATAGGTTACGGTCACAATAACAAATAATTTATGATCACGATTGCATTATAGTCACAAATCGCAAAAGATAATAAGTCACAATAAGTAATTTATGGATCACAATTACATGTTCAGTCACAAACCATACATTTTAATAGTTCACAAACTATTACAGTCACAAATTACCTAATTAACCGATCAAAATCACTCTTCATATTGCCCTATCTCACCCATTTCAAATCCACAAACACCTCCACAATCAAACCATCATCATCTTCACCACCTTCACCTTCAACATACCTCAATCTACCATCGGATTATAATACACTACTGACGCAGAAGCACAACCTACGCCATGGGTGTAGGTTATCAACGTTGTGTTCCATCGATGGCAACCAAATTCAAGGTTTTTGATTTGCGAATTCTAAAGCTCTTCTTGCAGATTTTGGGCCCCACATGATGATGTGGGTCAATTAAAAGTGTGGATTGTGTTTGGGAGGTGATTCCGTCAATGGTACACGGGTATGGATAGGTGGGTTGGGGGTTGTCACTTGATTTTTGGAGGAAAATTCACATGACTTGATTATTGAAATAAAAAATTTTAAAAAATAGGTTTGTGTAATTTTCCCCATTTTAATTGACATATTTGCGAATTAAAATTGTGTTTGTGAAACTAAGAAATAAAAATCATTTTGGAATTCAAATTATTAACATTACGGTAATTTACGACACTAGTCAACGTTAAACGTGCAACTATTATGAATTGTTTTATAAGTGCAGTAAAAAATTAACGGGTTAATTTCACAAACGGTCACTGAAGTTACGTCAAAATCACAAAAAGGTCACTGAAATTTAAAACTTGCACTAACGGTCACTAAAGTTACGTTCGATTTCAGTAATGGTCACTGAATGACCTTTTCATTTTAATTGGAACTTAATTGACCAAAATAGTTGAATGTTGAACCTTGAGGACCTAAATCGCAAATTCACAAAACCCCCCAAAATTTCATTTCTTTTTGGCCATGATGTTTCATGATAATGAAAGTCGATTTTGAGAGGGAATTAGGGTGAAAATCATTGCTAATATCATCCAAATAGGGTGAAAACCCCCATCCCCACCACGAGAGAGAGAGAGAGAGAGAAGGAACGAAGACGATTTTTCCTATATTTTTTTCTTTAGCAGCCTAAAATAAGGTACATTCTCATTTTTGTTAATTGGCTTTGTGATGAGTAATGTTATCATGTGTCCCTTAGGTTCTTCCGATGATTGCAATTGATGAGCAAAATGCAATTTGCTGCTACTTCATCAATGAGCAGAATACGTAATTGGCACATGCTATAATGACATTTATATTATGAGTGAAATATCACTCAACGCATACAATAGAGTTCGTTATGAGTGAATTATCACTCACAATCTTCCACATTTCATCATAAAAGGAACAATGACAAAAACTAGATGGTTGCTATCAAAATGGAGTTCTTTGTCAAAAAACATATGATAGACATCAACCCGCGTCATTCGTCATCAAGTTCTTCCATGCTTCGCTAAGAGTTGAGTTCGAACTTCCACCAGCTCTTGGCCTTCGCTGAGGTACAGATGCCTTCCTATTGAAATTGGTTCTTGGTTTTGGCACGAAGGACGTCGAACCACCAAACCCTGTTTGTCTAGCACCATCAGTAGGTTGGGAAAGAAAGCGCCGCACTACACGTTGTCCATTTCCACCATTGGTTGGCTGTGAATTGGCAAATTGCTGTCCAATATTTGCTCTTGCGACTTCCCATTCCATCGGACCATTTATGTCCTACAATTCATGAAAAAGGATGTCAACCATCATAATAAATAAAATAAAAATAAGATATACTCCTACAACTATAATATGGTACATACCTCATTTGGTGTGTAGCTTGCCTGTGAATCATGGTTCATATTTTATTGTGACCCGTTTGACTACAAATATTACATTTCATTCTCTTCTTGCCATCACCTCTCCTATCAATCTTCTTCATCTTCTCTTTGGATAATACAGCTTCCTCAACCCCTCTTCGACGCTTTGTCTACTTTCTGCCTCGTTTTTTAGTCACCCACATTGGGGGTTTTATGGGGTCGAAGCCACTCGAAGGCAACATTTTTGGTCCATTTATAGGGTATATGCAATTCCCTTAAAATTTTAAGTAAGTTGCGACTTTATAGCTCTCGTCCACAAACTACAAAGGATCCTTACCCCATTCACGGATGCCGGCTATTGTGTGTGGACAAGGCACACCAATTACATCCCACTTTCTACGTGAGCATGTCCTTTTTTGTAAATCTACTACAAACTGACCATCGGAATAAGGTCCAGAAACTTGAAATTGCATTTTCCCATTGAATAATGATTTCCACGAAAAATAATCAAGTGTATTCATTTCAAGTTTCTTTACAATTTTTGGACATATATCGCTAGAACTCTTTGCCATCATATCGCGACGTTTGTACATCCGTACCATCACCTTGTTTTGTATTGACTAAGAAGAGTCAAAATATCCTTCCCTCTCGCTTCCTTTATGTAGTTGTTAAAGCATTAGCAGATGTTGTTTAACAAATTGTACATTTGGAAGCCGTCATGAAATGGGACTTCAACCATTGCTCGGTTGGTTTAGCACATGGTTCCCGAGCAAGTTTATTCTCCTCCTTCATTTTATCCATCTAAAGTGTAAAATCAGCCAAATAAGTAGACTTTGCTGCTCTCCACAACAAATCCCTAAGCTTCAACTCTTTAAAGTCTTTGCGAAAGAAGTTGGAGTACATGTTGTTGGGAAATTTCACACCAATTCCCTTTTTCTACTTAACCCGTAGGATCTTTTGTTGTTCAGGAGAATATTAGCAAACAAGAAAAATAAAGAATAAAGCACAAATTTAAATGGACCGTCAAAACTTTTTCACTATATGAAAATTGTTACAACCATATAGAATTTTTGACTCACCCAACCCAATCCCAAAATATTACAGAAATAGACCCTAGCTTCTGCTGTAGACCCTCTGATGTACGCTGTCACCTTTTCCTCCTCTTGGAGCCGTCCTTTTTGACTTCTTAATAGTGCAGCCACCATTGTCTTTATTTGCACTTTCAACAAACTTACCTTTCTTTCATACACCATGCAATCACGTGTAAGAACCCAAGAAATGCTTTCTGTCAGTCAAGCTGCCTTCTATTTCTTCTGTAATTATTCTCTTAGGTCACGTCCAAAATAATGGAATACTTCCATTATTTATAGGACCAAATAACCAAGAGAAGAGTTTAATTCAAACTCAAATAATGACTCCAAAATCGACTATAAATTGGAGATCAAATTCTAACAGGATTCTGCACTCAACTTCAATAAGAAGTCTTCTATATAACAAACAAATTTTATTATTTGCAATAGGAGTCCTCCAACTTTTGAGGCAATTATCCAACAATCTCCACCTTACCGAAAACGAGTCGAAATCTTGCCATCTCTTCTACAACTTTGAATCACAATACTTTGGGAAAAACGGGTAAGAATTTGCCACACTTTGACGATCCCATACTCCACCATATGAGTATAACCACTCAGAATAACCTCCGAGCATTTCATCGACTACATGTCGAAGCAACCCGCTGATAGTTATGGTGAAACTCTCCCACTGACTTTCCAAGAGAGCTCATCGGCCATCGACACTACAACACCACCACATACCCACACACCTTGCATCAAATGTCAGCCAATGCTATGTGCAGATATGCTGACCCACGCCAGTAAGAACACATCCTCTATCATGGCAACTGGCAACATCCCATGAGGACGTTCTCATCTTACTTACAGCGCATCAAGCACGTCCTCCTCCAACAGGAGAGACGCATTGTCCGAACCCGAGCAGTTAGCCGACCCTGCTCTACTTTTTGGACAATTCCTCTTCACGTGACCAATTGGACTCAGCCCAACAAGTTGCCTTTTTCTTCATGAAATTTCCCTCTTCCCTTTTCTCAAATAATAAACGCCGCATTGTCAGAATGAATATTCTGACCTGCCAATCTCCTTTCTTCTGAGATTAATTTGCTTGTCACTTTTGCGAAACTCACAGTTTCCTTCCCATACATCAAGATCGGCTTGATGTGTTCATAGGTAGACGGAAGAGACCAGATGAGACGTAATGCCTTATCCTCATCATCTATCTCCACTCCAATAGCTTCCAGTTCTGAAATAATCCCATTGAGAGCACTCAGATGATCTGAGATTTTCGTACCTGTCTCCATGCGCAATAAATGAAATTGCTCCTTCAGGTACAGTCAATTTGAGATGCTCTTCGTTTGATATAGTTCTTCTAGCTTTTCCCACAGTTCCTTTGCAGCAGATATTCCATGAATATTTGCAAGAACATTTTTAGCCAGAGAGAGACGTATCATGCTTGCAGCCTTCAAATCCAATTCCTCCCAATTTTCATCGCTCATACTGGATTCAGCTTCCTTGTCAGAACTCTGGGTTGGTTTTCCTTTCAAAGCTTTGTGCAGTCCAGCTTGAATCAATAAATCCCTGACCTGTACTTGCCACAAGCCAAAATTGATTCTCCCATCAAATTTCTCAACGTCATATTTCAACGACATATTTTTTCTGTTACTCCACGCCGAACCACCTGACGCTCTGATACCACTTGTTGGGAAATTTCACACCAATTCCCTTTTTCTACTTAACCCGTAGGATCTTTTGTTGTTCAGGAGAATATTAGCAAACAAGAAAAATAAAGAATAAAGCACAAATTTAAATGGACCGTCAAAACTTTTTCACTATATGAAAATTGTTACAACCATATAGAATTTTTGACTCACCCAACCCAATCCCAAAATATTACAGAAATAGACCCTAGCTTCTGCTGTAGACCCTCTGATGTACGCTGTCACCTTTTCCTCCTCTTGGAGCCGTCCTTTTTGACTTCTTAATAGTGCAGCCACCAGTTGTCTTTATTTGCACTTTCAACAGCCTACCTTTCTTTCATACACCATGCAATCACGTGTAAGAACCCAGCAGCTGTTTCCTGTTGCCTGAAGCTGCCTTCTATTTCTTCTGTAATTATTCTCTTAGGTCACGTCCAAAATAATGAAATACTTCCATTATTTATAGGACCAAATAACCAAGTAGAAGAGTTTAATTTAAACTCAAATAATGACTCCAAAATCGACTATAACTTGGAGATCAAATTCTAACAGGATTCTGCCATCAACTTAAATTAGAAGTCTTCTATATAATAAACACCTTTTATTATTTGCAATAGGAGTCCTCCAACTTTTGACCTTTGAGGCAATTATCCAACAATCTGTTAGGGATTATTAGGAGCAATTACCCAAGGCCCAAGCCCACACCACCAGGCCCAAGTGAGGTTCCATCCCAAAACCAATTGGTAATGGGTGGAGTAGCCCACTTGGGTTATATGGTGGATTTATTTTCTTCCCACAACCGATGTGGGACTTGTTTGCCCCAACAATCCCTCCCTCAAACAAGGCTCACGAGGTAAATCACGACTCATCGAGATAATCCATCATAGCCTGCAACGTTACCATGGATCTACCATCTCATGAGAATTTTTCACCACCTCGATTTATCTAGCCACACAACCTGGGCTCTGATACCACTGTTGGGGAATTATTGAGAGCAATTACTCAAGGCCCAAGCCCACACCACCAGGCCCAAGTGAGGTTCCATCCCATAATCAATTGGTAATGGGTGGAGTAGCCCACTTGGGTTATATGGTGGATTTATTTTCTTCCCACAACCGATGTGGGACTTGTTTGCCCCAACACATGTGCCTTACATAAAACCGTTGCTCAGCCATTGGAAACAACTCAGACACCATATTCTCTAACCCTTTTTTGTCTATAAGACATAATTGTAACTCCATGTGCATTTTCGAGCATCAAATCTTCCCCTAACAATTTCAAAAACCACGACCAGCTAGCATTACTTTCGGTTTCAACAATGGCATGCGCAATTAGGAATATACAATCATTCCCATCAATGCCCACCGCAGCAAGTAACCGACTACCAAAATTGCCTTTCAAGAAGTACCCATATATGCAAATAATTGGTCTACAACCACGCAAGAAACCTTTCTTGCAAGCATCGAAGCAAACAAAATCGCCTTAAACACAAGGTTGTCTAAAGATAGTATAGCAGTTGATCCTAGGTTTGTTCTCCTAACCTCAGCTGCATATGAACCCAACAAACCAGATTGCCCAACAAACGATCCTCTAAGAAACTCCTTAGCGTATTTCCTTGCCCTCCATGCCATTGTGTCACTAATCTCTACACCAAACTTTTTCAAAACACTTGCCTTAAACAATTTCACATCCCACCTTGGCGCAATAGTAAAGGTCTTAATGTATCTACGGGCTAACCAACTAGCAGATACACTTATATTCTTCAATGCCCTACTATAGTTATGATTTCATTTGAATGATTTAATCTGCTACGATGAATCTCCCTCCAACGGCGAAGCCCAAATAATCCACGAACACTTTTTTCCTTTGTAACGACCTTCTAATCTGTTTTTATCATTATACGGAAATATTATCTCAAACCTATTATGAATGCTGAAGTTTTTAACCACAATCTTTATCTCCTTCTTCGACCTAAACTTAAGACCTACATCAAGCACGGGATCTACCATATCTACTTCACCATTAAATTTTGGGTACGTATCAACTTCTTCGTGCTCAGAATGCACGCTTCGAAGATCATCTGAGGGTACATATTCAGAATTGTCAGATTCATTTGTTGCTTCCAACGACACTATCTCATTCCTCGTATCAAGTTCAATATTCTGGGTAACATTTTCCTCAAAGAGAATGTTGTCTTCTTCACCAAGGCTATAATCGGAATCATTGAAGGTGATGTCTTCTTTATCCGAATCACTGTTCAAATAACCTAGACAATAGAATATTATAAATTTCTTAGCTGACATTGTAATGACTGGAAAATAAAAACGTGTGGAATGTGTCAAAACAAACATATTCCTCCAATAGAGCAATTTATTGCACAACAAAAGGACCCAACTACTGTCCAACGTGAAGAGTTAATACAATACAACCAAAAAAGGACCCAACTAATGTCCAGGTCATTAAAGGAGACTGTATGCTACTTAAAGAGTTAATACAACCAAAAAAAGGTTAAAAAAGAAGTGCTAACATTCACCTTCTTCCTCCACATCCGACATGTCGAATAATTTTTTGTCCGTGAGTGGTCCCAATCTTAAATTTTTGCATTAAAACAAAAATTGGAGAAGTATAGGTTTGAAAAGGTGATTCTTGATTGGAAGCTCAAGCTAAGGATTTGGAAGAATTAATTGGATGATATTAGCAATGATTTTCACCCTAATTCCCTAAATTCAAAAATCAGCTATTAAATATTATAAATGGCTAATTAGCACAAAACGTCCCTACCTTTGGGGTGGATTTCGAAAACCGTCCCTACCTTTCATTTCTTGGCATTTATACCCCTACCTTCCACTTTTTGTGAGCTGAACGTCCTTTTCACAACTTTTTGACGATTTTACCCTCCATTCAATTGAAACAAAAGGAAAAGAAAAGAGAAATTAAAGAAGTAATTGCAATGATAACCCCAAATTTTTAAAACCTACTTTTGAGTCACAAATACTAATTTTTTGCCCCCAACCAGCCGCCAATTTCGGAGCTATTTTCAGCCACCTTCCGACCACCAAAACCACCGGATATTGGCATCAATGGAAAGCTCTTAACCTCCTCTACAATCACCACCCAACAACTCCCCAAAACACCAAATAATCTTGCCGAAATCAACTCTCAAATTCAGCCACTCGAAAATCTGAAAACTGAATCTCCTCCTCCGGCCACCACCTTTGATGGCCAAAAACGCTGGCCAACCACCACCAAAACCACCGGACGTTAACACCACTAGAAAGCCCTCACTATGCCCTTCAATTCCCACCTAATATCATGCCTCAAACAGCCCTGAAATCGTCGAAAATTTGGACAAAAATCGCCTGCTCATTTTGCTAAAATCGGCCGACAACTCCTTTTTCGGCGACACCCATGTAAAGCCCAACATTCCAATCGATTCTCCACCTCAAGACGCCCCTGTCCATTGTCCCCAACCGTCCCCTATTGCTCAGAATCAACACCAGCAGGTGGTAGCTTCGAACATAGTGAAAACGCAACTTTCAGACGAATTTTCTGGCACCGGTAGTACGAACGATGATCGAGAACCACCACCACTAGCACCTACTCCTCAAGGCACATCCAATGAGCATATGGGTCTTCCTCAATTTGGACGGGAAACGGCTGTTCGTTCAGAAACAGGTTTATCGCGCGGTGTTGGCTCCATTTTTTGATATCTGTTCACCCACTGCCCCAATCAACAAATTGCAACCACCAACATTCAATTAAAGTTGCTAATACTATGGGTAATGGATCAATTGATTCAATTCGTCAGCCAATTAAAAGAATTTTAGATTTGGCCAAATTTTTTGGCCACCAATAGTTGGAAGTGGTTGTGGATGAGAAAATTAGTATCTTGTGACTGGAAAGTAGGTTTTAAAAATTCAGGGTTATAGTTGCAATTAATTCTTTAGTTTTTCTTTTCTTTTTGTTTTACTTGAATGAAGGGTAAAATCGTCAAAAAGAAGTGAAAAGGACGTCTGGTGCACAGAAACATTGAAGGTAAGGACGTCCTACGCACGAAATGAAAGGTAGGGACGGTTTCCGAAATCCACCCCAAAGGTAGGGACGTTTTGTGCTAATTAGCCTATTATAAATATAATACTAATATATATTTTTATTTCTATATAATCACTTTAATTAACATTTCTCCTTCTAATTCTCCACTTTAATGGGCCTTTCAAAATGAGAAAGTTATATCAAACGAGAACTGACCCAAAAACTAATTTATAAATATATTAATTTTAACACCAGATTTTTTAAATGTAAAGTTTTACACCTTATTTTTGAAATGTAAAATTTAGAGGTATGAATTTCCTTAATTTTTCCTATTAAAATTTAGTGCAGCAAAAACAAAAATTGTAGTGTGAATATAATTACCCATTAATTAAAGGAAAAAAGGGTAAAATCATCATTAGGGGATTGTGGTTGCCAAAATATTAGGTTGAAGACCTACTTGCTACATTTTCAATAGGCTGGGGGTCCGATGTGTAATTTTTCCAAACATAACCTATTATATGTTTTGCAATATTCTGCATCTTTTGAGTAATCTGAGACTAAAACTTTCATATCTCCCACTTCATTGGCTGGCAACAATTCAATAAACTTTGCAACTAATTTCATAATATTTTCAAAAAATCATTTGATAGAACGGCTTTGTAAGCTAAGGTGATTCCCTCCGTATCAGAATCATAAATTATCGAGTTTTATAATTGATGATTTCTTAATTTTGAGATTATGTATGCAGAACTTACTGTAGTCTGTACCATTCTAAGCCAAAAGAAGAGCAGCAGAAAGGAAACAAAATGAAAAGTATAAAAACAAACAGTAATTATTAGCTCAGGGAGGACAGCATTATTGTGAACAATCTGCAAAATCGAGTTCATTTGTTTGAAAATGAATGCCTAGGCGAGAGAGATCTTTGTGCAGCAAACCCACGTTCTTGAATTGAAGACCGATGAAGCCAGCATCAATAGCTGCCTCTACATTTCTCATCCTGGTGCATGTAAACCATAATACATGTCAGTGATCAACAAACAGAATGCCTCATTCTCCAGCATAACCACACTGGAAGCAGCATAAAGGAATGCTCGAAGAAAATAACATCGTTTTGCATCTCTTCCAGGCAAGATGTAGGGTTAATGTAATAGATCATGCTATGCTCTTGTTACACACTTTCCTTTCACATCAAAAAAGGATTCTAACTTCATCACAATATCGAAAAAAAAAAGTGAGCAAAACCAGCATGCACACATAGAAGTTGCTTAGTTTAAGTGACATAACTTACAAAGCGTCAAACATCCTGTGGAGCATAAAGTTTCACATTAAAACAAAAAGAAAGTCGACAATGGTTATTAGCATAATAATTGATCAGTTCTTGCATGACATCCATTATCCCTGCTTCATCAATCAGTAAATCCTTACTGAAAATAGTAACAGTACCTGTCATCAACAAAAACACAATTTGCTGGCTCAACCTTCAGGTGCTTCAAAACATCCAAGTAAATATCAAGATCAGGCTTTCTCTTTCCTGCATTTGCAAAGTTTAGGTCGGCTTATAGGGAACCCGGAAAAGAAAATTGTAACAGATAATGTAAAGCCTGAATTTTTGCTGCAGTGGATATAAACCAAATATAGGATAAATCCCTCAAAATAAATCCTAATTTCTTTTTCTAAAATGAGTGTCTAATACTGGTAAGTCTTCAATTTAATGTCCATGACGAAATTCATCAGGTAATTTCAACCGTTTGAAGTCTTGGTTGATGGTTCACAGAAGCACAAACTCTGCATCTCAAAACCTATCCTTGACAGTTGCAGAAGAGATGACAGTGGGTGAAGACTTACCATAATGATTGTAGATATTCACTTTAGGCAGAAGAATAAGAAACATTTTGGAAGTTATTCAGATTGAATTTCCTTATTTCTTTTCATTGTTATTAATTTTGATTTGGTAATTTTTCATTCTGTTGGTCTGGTAGCTTTCCTTTCAAGTATAATCTTCACCCTTGTCTCTTTTCTTCTCTCTTCCCCTCCATTGTTTTCTTTCTTCTCTATGTTCTCTTTTTGTACATATTGTGCTGCATCATTGGGTTCATATTACATAGTGACATCAAGGCTGAATTAGACATCACAACTTGTGAGACTAGGAAAAAAAATCATCAGAATGATTTTGAACTCAAAAGGCGTGGAAGCAAGAGAGGGATAATAATACAGCAAACTTGGCTACAGATAATCTTGAAGGTTTGTCCATATGATCTCGAACTGAGAGAAGTAGGTCCAGAAAACAAAGCCTGTGGCATCAAGCTCTTCAAGAATCTTGAACTGAATGGACGAACACTAGGAAATCAAGCATGTCATAAGACAAATATAAATGTAACAACTTAAAAGTGCTTCAGCATCAATAACTCATTAACCATCCACAATCAAGTTCATTACAGAAGCATAGGATCAATCAGATAAGGCATGATAGGCCTGCAGAGAAACCAAATTCCCAAACTTTGATGGCTAAGGTTCCAAGATAAGGTTCAAACGATTGTGCCATACATATTTATGAGCTGCTCGTTTTCAAATTTTCTTGACAGTTTTCACTTATTATGCCCTTGTTTGATCCCCATTATTTCCAAAATAAATTTCTCTCTTTTTTTCAACACACATTCTTCAATAAAATAATATTACATGCAAAACCAAAATGTCTTTATTTTTTAACCACACATTCTCCATCAATCTATTATTCCAAAATACATTTTTAGCCCTATATTTTTGAATAATGCTATCTAGCACCAGTGGCCATACTTGATATGTTCAATTAAATAAATCACATGACATTGCATTTAAGTGAATCTATTATTTAATGTCATGCAATTGTCACCTAGACTGCTGCTTGACACCAATTGTGCTCAATAACATTACTCTTATATTTTCAGCATTTGTTTCCTTTCTATTTTCTACAGTCTGATTATTTTTGCAACATCAATGACATGGATTGCGAAAAGAGAACAGGAGAAGAGAAAAGAAGACAGAGAACAAGTGGAACACAAAGTACAGAGAAGGTATGAAGCAATTGAAGCGAGGGACAAATGAATCAAACAAAACCGTTCTGTCAATCATTTAAGGTTGTAATCCAATAAGATGGAGATTTTTAATAACTCAACCAAAACAACAGGAACATCCTGATTTGAGATAGAATCCCTTTTAATGGAAAAATCAATAATAAAAACCCATTAAGCAGAAGCTAAATATGGAAAGTAAGTTTAGCAGCTCTAAGACAAGAACACCAGGTGCAAAATAAGGACACAGAAATTACCCATTATACATGAACAGAATGTCCAGGACAAGTAAGATGATAGTTTTAGCTTGTCCTCAATTATTTTATACCTGCAAGAGAAAATTTTGAACAAGAAACTAGAGACAAATGGCTCTCCAAGGATTTTACATAGCTACGAAATAAGAATATTATACCAGATGGGGTAATTAGTGAAAGCATGCATTTCGTATCCATTTTTCTTTAAAGCTTGAAGTAATTCTTCAACTCCTTCAATATAATAATATCCTTTTCTCATACAGCTTTTGAGGCCTGCAAGGAAGAATGCTATTCATATCTCTACAATTTATATGAAAAATAAATGGGGAAAAGCACGAGGATTTACTTGATGAGAAGGCAAATGATAATTGGGCATGTTTGAACCCTCTTTTCTATCTTTTGTTTTTAACCCAAAAAAATAATAAATAAATAAAATCATTCCCTATTTTGTTTCTCCCTTTCCATTTGTTAAATATTAAAAGTTTGGTCCATTATCAAAAATCATACACATACGCACAAACTCAGAGTAAATGAAGAGAAAAAACTGAGCGAAAATGAAAATAGAATGGTCCAAGCTCAGTTTAATTTTTTTGACAAGCAGAAACTTGAGTTCATCCTAGGGTTGATTTCTGAACAAGCCTCCATTGATATGACATGATATTTTTTCCATTCATTCCCTTTCACAATCAGTCGCAGTCCTACAAACTTACTGATGATGTGGACAAATTCCTCGTTTCATCCAAATGAGTAAAAGATTCTAGTTGAACTAACAAGCTGAGTGCTCTACCATTGAGTCCAATGTCAAATGAGCTCTAGTTAAGCCAAACACAATCTCAAGCTAAGTTTCAGCTAGCTTGTTTAGTTTTTCTGCCCCCTTTGGGTTTCAAAGGTAAGAGTTGGTTGCTGTCAGTAATTTTATGAAGGTGAACTGAAGTTGGTAATTGGCTGGTCGAGTCAAGAAATCGCAATTGCTTGATGATAAAAATCTAGAAATGAACCAAGTTTGGAGTTCTTACAAAAGACTATAAGACTACCATAGGTGTGCCTAGATTGGCAGTCATGATCTGATCATTTTAATGTCAAAATCCATGTTGAAACAAACAGAGCCCACTAAATATGATATGCTGGAATCAAGTTTTTGAAAAAAATAAATGAATAAAATGCTAATTTTAAAGTCTAGATGACCTTCTCACATACTCCATAAGTTTCACCAAATAATAATAATAATAATAATAATAATAATAATAATAATATTTTACAATCATCGTTGTGAATAGAAGCAATTCAGCAGAAAAGCATGCCTGTAGCTACAACTCAATGCTTGATCAGCATTTCATGAGAACAATAATAAGGTTGCATACACAAAGACAATGCGTGATCAACAAAATAAGCATAGGATTCTTTTATATCTGATAGGTAATCTATCTGTCCGGTGAGAGTTCTCACTTACCCTCCAAATCAAATGACCTTCCATCTTTGAAAAATTTTCTAGCTAGCTCCATCTGGAAAGAACTAACATTAGAAAATGAAAAATAAAATACGAAGTCAAGGCAAAATTATTCACCTGTCAGCTCAACTCAACTACATGCAATGTGTAATATGAATATATCCTTTCGCAGATTGAACGGTTCGGATACAAAAGGTGAAAATTTGAAGTACTTATTGAAGATAAATTAGTATTTCATAATAACTGTAGATGAATCTTTTAGAAGCATATGCAATTAATAGGATAAGGAGCGTCTATTGTTCTGTTCCTGGTGTTTTAACTACTATTCAAAACTTGAGCTGTTTATTCGCACTCTTTAGTAGGGGTCCGTTTTATTCTCAGAAATCAAATTTGTTTAAGGGGTAGAAACACGATATGACAGAACTATCAAAGTCAAAAATTCGAGAACCTTTATGTAAGAACTGAAAGAAGCCCACCTATTCGGTGGTTTATTTAAAGGAAAGACGATGACAACATAACCAAACAAATGCTAGCAAGAGGAAGTCACAAAGTTCTCAATCTTAAGAGAGGCACAGCCGCCAGCAGACCTAATTCATCCTTTTCAAAGTTTTAACATTTGATTCTGAAAAATATTTTGTTGATCTGTTCATCTGCCTTATCCTACAATAAAATCCTCCTTCAAAGCATCAGTAGTGTGAAATTAACTCCATCATTGTCACTTGGGATGCTTCTCTACATATACATCCTTCCTTTTAATATTTTCCACAAGCCAGTGGTGCTCTCCTTTGGACCAAATTTTATTGTCTCTCAGTTTACCAGGTGGACAACAAAGCTCCAGAGGACAAGCAAAACTAAAGAACAGTTACGATGATCAGTTGTTAGGGGATTGTAAGTCTGATCCATGAGCTTGCACCCATCAATAGCCCAACTTATAGAAATTTTTCAAACCAAGTTAAGCACACACTTATATTCTAGAATTCAGACTGCCCCAAGAATAAGGTTAGTTTGGTAATGCAACAGATCTAAATCCATTTTTCGGACTGTGCTGAAAAGCTAATCAAGAAAAAGATGCTCCACAAATTTAACAAATAGATCATAGTAATAATTCAGTCATGTTTACTTGTAATCAATTTACGAGGCTATCAAAGATATATGCAGCAAATTATGTTGAGAAAAATTAGATCTCTAGACTTGAATGAGGGAGAAGCTATCGATAGAGCAGACTTCAAAGCCCAAAAGGTTGCCAATTTTCTATGGGATAATATTAAAGCATTGACTTCCGAATAATAACAAAGAATGCTTCCAATATTCTCTTTGCAATTAGAATGAAAATTAGAAACCGACATAGTCAACCACACAATTAAATTTAACTAATATGAAACCAAGAAAATCGAGCATTGACTCTGTAAGGCCGATAGATGTGTACTGTACTGCCTAAAATTACAAAATTCCAATTATTGGTGAAACATCCTTTCTAAGCATGTGCCCAAATGGCAGTAGTTTCACTTATCAGAAGCTAGTAGTAAGAATTCCATCAAAATAAACATTCACAGCGTTAGTGATATACCTCATTAATAAGACCCTTTTCAAACTCTATCCAGGCAGTAGGATGCTTGCATTCTAGAAGTTCCTTCATAGACATACTGAACAAGAAATCTCAAATGCCAACAGAACAGAGAAAATTATGATCAATGTAGTTAAAGAGAAGAGGTTGTTATGCAAAAGGAAGGGAATACAGAATAAAAAGTAAAGAATTCAAGGTAGTCGGTAACAGCTATCAGAAAATAGTGAAAGGACCCAAGCTATGGATGTCCTGGCTATTCAAGCAGATCTCATGGTAGGATTGATCTACATTAGATCATGTGGTTCCCAAACTGAACTCAAGCCAAGTAAAAGGCTCATTTCAAAAGCAAGTCCCAAGTCTTAAGAGAAGATATTTAGTGAAGCAAAGTAATAAACAGGCCTACATTGATATATTCAAAATTCTAGGTATTTAGAAAAAACATTTTATTCACTCCCAGACATTTGGTCTTTCACTTAGACAGAGTTCAAGGAGAGAATAATCATCACAACACACATATAAACATTTTTAAACATAAGGATTGGAGAAATATTGAAAATTTAGAAACACAGGTTTTATGCCAAATAAATGCTTTTGTCTTTATTATTCAACTATGTCAACTTTGAATCTTTGTGATTTTGAGCCAGAGCACATGGATAATTAGGCAAAGCAAAATGGATAATTTTCTTCAGAAATGACAAAACTCGAGCTGGAAAGAATAAATCCATGTCAAAATGTCACATAAACTAAAATTTGTTTATGTGGACTTGTGGAACAATTAAACAAGGGACAGAGCCCACTCATAGAGGAGGGGAGGGAGACCTGTGGCTGCTTTATTTGTAAAATATAGCTAAGTGTGAAGAATATTATAAATTGTATTATAATAAACTTGTTTCTATTACAAACTAGAAGACCCTATTTATAGGATTAGAAATAACTGTAAAAGGAAATAAACATAAAAGGAAATATTACGTAATCTACTACTAAGGAAAGTAAACTTATACTAAAAGGAAAGTAAATATAATCGCAATCTTTGACGATCTCTGTAATCGTATTCTATATCCTTGACATCCCCCCTCAAATTGATGCTGGTAAAAGTATCAATTTGCAATCATGAACTGACGACAACGACGATACTTGTGCCCACGAAGAAGAAAACCACACCAAAACGACGTGCGCCGACACACGCCAAAACAACGGCCAAAAACTACGAGAAACGACGAGAACCCACACTTCTCAAGAAGAATGTCCAAAAGAAATTCACGACGTGCGCCGACACACGCCAAAATACCGGCCAAAAGCTACGAGATGAGAAACTCAAATTTCGGATACTCCGAACCAACACTAAACCAAATTCGTATAAATGGACCAAATTCCAGAAAACCTGGACCAAATTTCAGATAAACTGAACCAAATTTCCAGATAACTTGGACCAAATTTCAGATGAACTAAACCAAATTCCAGATAACCTGGACGAAATTCCAGATACCTGGACCAAATTCCAGATGACCTGGACATATACCAAAAACTGAAGAAACTCCAAACTTTAGCCAAAAGATTGAAATAGTGGCCAACAATCCACTGAATCAAATCCAAAGAAAATAGACAAATTTCAACTGAACCCAAAGTCACACAGGGACCTCATAACTGAAGAGCGAGATCGAGGACTTCAACTCAACCTCCAAGAAGAATTTCCAAAACCACACGTCCTTTTTTTTTTTTTTTAGCATTGCAAACCCAAAATAATAAGCCCAAAATTCCATAACCTAAACTATAGCAAACCTCAAAAAAACCAAAATAATAGCCAAATAATGAAAGGCCCAATTAATTTTGTTCCCAAAAGCAAATCAATTCCTAAAATTAACCTCACTAATGAGTAGCCCAATTCCAATGACCACACAAAGACCAATAATTTTCGAGATTGTGGCCCAATTCCACACAACCCACGTTCACCTCCCGTAAATCCACTCTGTCCCGTATTTACGCACTGCCCTTCTGCAGATGCGGTGGTCGTCGCCACCTCTACGAGGCACGCTGGCGAGTCACGTCCGTTCCCGTCGCCGGCTAACTACCTCTCAACCCCACACAAATTTACTTCATCATCTTCGAAATCCGACCAAAACCCGTCGCCCTTGTTCCCACCGATCAACAGCGTAAAATCAGAAATCAAATAGAAGTCGATCGGACCAAACCAAATTTGAAATTCCAGCAAGAATAGAGACACTATGCATACACGCAGAAGTACCAAGAACACCAAGAACACAAGCCGGCAGAAAGAATCAAGGACCTAGGCGAGAACCAAATGATTACCCACTAGAAACTGGTCGAAACTGGACTTCCAAACTGCTAGGTAAACCAGCAGAAAACTCGAAACCGCTCAAACCTACTCGAATACCGGGAAGCGCTCCACGAACACCACCCAGTCCTCAAAACTTGACTTGATGTTTGTAGAAGTCAGCAGTTGCATCGGACAGTACCTTCTTTTTAAACCAGAAACTGCTCCTTCTTCCCTCCAGAGATGGACAGAGAACCTGTGAGATTCTCTTATGGCAATTAGGGTTCTCAGGTTATTGGACGAGAATGTCCAGTGCGTAGGAGATGGACGAGGAGGAAAATATGTAAGGGAAAGAGACAAACGAAAAGAGGAAGGAAAAAAATAATTGGCCGGGCGAGCAGCACAAGGCCGCTCGCCGGAAACGAAATTCAAGAGTTAATGCGTTTAGGATCGTAACGGCTCTGATACCATGTGAAGAATATTATAAATTGTATTATAATAAACTTGTTTCTATTACAAACTAGAAGACCATATTTATAGGGTTAGAAATAACTGTAAAAGGAAATAAACATAAAAGGAAATATTACGTAATCTACTACTAAGGAAAGTAAGCTTATACTAAAAGGAAAGTAAATATAATCGCAATCTTTGACGATCTCTGTAATCGTATTCTATATCCTTGACACTAAGAAACAACAGAGCACAAGAAATTCTCGTGTTCAAAAAAAGGGCAAAAGCTGATCCATTTCTTCACACTTTTAAGGATCATATCAGCATCGTGAATAATCTTGTCATCAAACTATTACTTGAAAAGGAAAATGGTAGAAGATCACAGCTTACTACGAAAAAGCTAGTGTCAGAAACTTAATAATCTTTCTGTTGGGGCATGATATATTTTGCCATACTCTTTAAATTGTGCACTTCTTGGTATTAACATTGTGCCTTATGTTAGCTTCATTTCCATTTATATTTTGTAAGATATCCTCATCATTGTCAGAGGATTACCATCTAAATTCACAAAACCAAAAATCAAACTGGAATTCGTTTTTCACTTGTGAGAATTCCACTACAAAGAAAACAAATGGTGTGCCTAAATTTCAAAATTCAAGGGAAACAACTCAATGTAGAGGTGTGCCTTATGTTAGCTTCACTTCCATTTATATTTTTTAAGATATCCTCGTCATTGTCTGAGGATTACCATTTAGGCGTTTAAATTCCCAAACTAAAATCAAATTGGAATTCCTTTTTTACCTGTAAGAATTCCACTTCAAAGAAAACATGCTGTTTGCATAAATTTCAGAATTCAGGGGAAACAACTTAATGTAAAGGTGAACATTTTCCAGCTAAATCAATAACCGCTCTTACATTGATTAATTGAGAAACATATTCCAGTGGAAAACAACCGGAACAATTTCTTATTAACAAAAGCATTAATAACCAACTAATAGAGATCAATGCACTCAACAAAGAACCAACTTAAAAAAAAAAAGAGTTTGATAAAGAGAGATACCCGAAGAAGGCGGGGATATCGTGATAAAAAGGGTCTCGGACGATGGTGTCCATGACATCGAATAGCAGTATCGGCAACTTCCTTGTTTTTGTATTGTTCTTATCGTTACTGTCGTCAAGGGAGGTGATAGTGGCACCGCTTTTCAAAGGCATCATCTTGGTAGAACTTCTGAATGCTAATGGTGGTTGTATAGGTGGTAATTTCAAGATCGGAAAGGTGCTGAATGAGGGAGGCGTATATCTACAAGCAACCATGGATTGAGCCATTTGCAGCAGCTGCTGATTGTATTGTACTGAAAGTGGATGACATTTGTGACAATCCAAGTTGACTACAATTTGAGATCCCCGTTTTGCCCTCGTTATTGCCTGTAATTTGGTATTATAATTTTTGAAATAGTATAGTATTCTTTTAAAAAAATATGTAATTGAGAAAGAAGAAAAAATTATTATTTTATAAAAGATTGAGCAGTTGAAAATAAAAGGGAGAAAAATTATAGCGTGGGGCCAAATGGGGAACTTCGATTTTTGGTGCACTTGAATCCTTTCGCACCCAATGTCTCGTTAAATAGTCCCGAGGGATACAATCGACCTCTTCTTTTAAGGGCATTTTAGTCAATCATCCACATGAGACGGCCACTGGGCCCAAGCATACTTCATCATGTCATTCAAAGGTTAAGTAGGCGTTTTCGGCTTCTATCATTGCATTCTTTAAAATCCACTTTGGATATTGCATTATTCGACTGCTTTATTCAATATTATTCTTCACGTCATTTTCGATAATCGTTTATGTATTATTTTGATGTACAAGTAGCAAAAATCATTTTGGATGTTGCTACATATACATCAAAATTTACATAAGTAATTACATAATGCCACATGAAACTCTATTATTTGTCAGTTTAAAGCGTAATCAACTTTTTCATTCAATTTTTTTCCTTCATGTCATTTTTGGTAACCGCTTATGTACCATTTTGATGTAATCCCTTTATTTTATCGTTATTGACTAAATTTTAGTCCTTGTTTGACCTCCATTTTAATTAGATTTTGGGAAAAATGAATTTTCGAATAGTAATTTTTTAGAAAATGTGTGATTAAAAAAGAAAGAAATTTTTTTTTTATTAAGTGTAATATTATTTTATTAGAGAATATGTGATTGATAAATGAATTATAATTTTAATAAAACCCAAATAGGGGCTTAGTTAGATTAAGTTGATACCAAACAATTGATCGAACACTCAAAATAGGTGGGCCCACTTTTTCTTTTCTTTTTTTTGAAATTTTTTAATCAAATGGACCCCGCATATATGATATATCTCAAAAAACTTGTGCGAGATTATTATTATCCACACACACACACTTTTTTTTTTTTTTGGTATTATTCTCTTTATATCATCGTCTCAAAGTAATTAAAAAGAAAAAAAATATTATCATCGGTATTTATTTGACAAAATATTTGAGTGTTTCCATCTCCACGAATAGTACGAAGTTGAAAATTTGTAAACTCGAAAGGTCAACAATGAAAAATTAATTAAGCACAATATACTATATTTTCCAAAGTTCGAGGATCAAAACTGCAAATATGTCTCGTTATTTTCTTCCAGGGACAACCTGCCCTTCCACCGTCCTCGAGAGACCCCGAGCACCACTTTCTCCTCGTCAGAATCCAAAAATCCTTACAAAATTTGATAAAAATCTTAAAAATCCCAAAAATTCAATCTCGTATTTGATGATATTGAATCTGGTTAGTCCCGAAAAATCTTTCGTTTAGAAAAAAAAGCATGGTTTCATTGGTAGGTTCGTTTTCTTGCAACCCTTCCAACATTTGCAGCAGTGGCAGAGGCCGTTATGATGGAATTGAAAAATTAAAGAAAAACATTATTTCTGCTTGTATGGCGCCCCCAAATGTCTTTACAGCTACCAAACATAAAGTATGAATAAAGTTTGGAAAAATCCCTTTTCTCTAATTGATGTGGTTGATTCTAACTTTGTGGTTTTGATTTCTTTATTTAACTATATTTTAGTTGTATTTTTCATGTGATCGCCGGTTTATATATATATATTTTTTGGGTTACATTGTTGGCTGTGAAATTGCTTTAAACATTAATGGATATGCTGGAATTTCCCCGGGAAATATTAGTAAACAAGGATGAAACTAAATGAAGATTATCCAAAATACTGCAGAGGAATTAGAAGTAGTTTGAAACTCGCTATTGAAACAAGAAAAGAATTATCTCAATGGATGTCTGTTGAAGTAGGATAAATCATTGTGCTTGGATTGAGGTATCCCCTCAGGATAGTTAACCCACCCTGGTTGTGTTGGGTTTAAGAGATGGCCTCCGGGATGTAATAATTGGTGAACCACAGCCAATGTGCACTCCTAACAGCAGGTCATAATGGACTGCACTAAGCATCCAACTACACCTCAAAGAGAGTTTTAAAGACAGTGGAAGAAAAAATATCATGACAAGGAAGTATAAGGAATTTCAATTGTTTGCTCCAAAGAATTTATATTGCTTCTGAGAAACCAATGTGAAGTTATTGAAAAAAAAAAAAAAATTTGAAGAAATTAATATATGAATTTAAGAACCAAAAAGATCCATGAACACATTGCGCATACTTTAAAAACGAACATGCATGAATTTTGAAACTAAAAGTTCATGAATATCAAGATCAAGAAACTTAGAAAAATAATTATGAACTTGAAAATTCTCATAGTAAAATCTGAAGAAAAGATCAGTATGAGGAGATTCTAACTGCAAATTCCTTTCTCTTTCCTTTAAACAATAAGAATCATAAACTACTTTGAGTCCTACTTTTTTAAGTGTTAATAATATTGATGTAGTAAGCCCCTGTTTGGTTTGGATAAAATTAGTAGATTTTGATAAAAGTTGGTCAAATGTGTGATTGAAAAGTTGATAAAAGTTGTAGTCTCATTAAATGTGTGGTTGAAAATGAGTTTTAAGGAATGTGGGCCAAACATGAAATTAATTTCTTCTAAAATTAGACGTATGATAAACATGATTGAGTTGGAATATTTTGGCTGAACAAGCCTTAATTCTACATTATCTCCCAACTCAACTAAAACTTTAGTTTCTCATGAAAACCTCTTCTCCTTCTTTGAGTGGATTGTAAGGGATGAACATACTTCTAATGCATTTGACACCATAGACATGCAAAGTTGATCCAAAGTCAAGTAACCCGTTATTGTCACTGTTGGTAAAAAAATTCAACTTTGACACAACCATAGCCAAAGGTCAACATTGACATCTTCTATCGCACATTTCTTGGAAAAGAATGTGATGGTGGACTTTCTTAAACGCTGAACTAGAGCTCAAGGACACTTTGAGAGAATACAAAAACAAAGCTCAAGACAAGGAAATATAAGAGTTCACTTATTTGTTCCAAATGAGGGCTTTACGTAGCGTATGAGAAAACCAATATTCACAAAGACAATATTAGGAGATAAAACTAAGTACATGAACATTTGTGAACTTCCTCAACGAACGTACATAAATTTGGAAACCTAAAAGATCCTTGAAGACTTCATCAAATTTTTAAAAATAAACACACATAAAATTGGAAAGAAAATGATTCATGTACATGCATGAACTCGGAAACTTAAATTTCATTCACAAATGGGGAATTTTCACTTTTTAATATGAATTATATAAATTTGTATTTCTAACATTTTGAACTTGTGGTTACCATGTTTGACAGCATAAATGGCACCTCAAATTGGAATCCATAAAATATAGTTCACATTGACACAAACATTTAGTTTCTTCAGTTTCTTTTCCTTGTGTCTTTTAGGTGATAGGTTGCCTATGGCTATGATTTTGCTTTTACACTTAGAACATCCATAAGGATGACAAACTTAAGATTCTTTATGCTCGACATATGGTGACTGATGAGATTAACGGTGGAATTGGGTTTAAACTTGTAACACTACAGTGCAAGTTTTTTGCAGTGTACTTGTGAGGTAATCTTCTTGTTTCTTCATTTTCCTCAGGGTTCTCAGAGAGCAGAGAATTTGAGGATTACGAAGGAGTTAAAGGATGAAACTGACGTGCTTATTGAATGTAGAGATGTCTACAAGTCATTTGGAGAAGAGCACATTTTAAGAGGCGTGAGCTTCAAGGTGAACTACTATAATAATTTTTGCAAGTTTTGTGCGTGGATTCAACTCCATGGTGGAATCTCTTATCGGCATTAATTGAGGTTGATTCAACCATTGGCTTAATAAAAAATATTTTTTGCTTCGTGACTTGCTTCGGTCGATTATATTTTATTTTCTTATTCCTTTTTGGCCTAAGATGGATGTAAAGGATTTCATTGCCTGACGGGAAAAAGTATTCATGCAGCCAAACCAACTTCGTCAGGATTAAGGCTTCTTGTTGTGGCATATTCTCTTCCTTTACATCTTTTGGTGTATTTGGCTTATTTTTTCATAATTCAGAATCCTTGTTGTTTGATATGTCTAATTAATTATTTCTTAGCAACATTTATATTGCCTTGGTTGAAGACTAAGTTCAACGACAATTTGATCTTGTTTTCAGGGCGGCGATTTAGATTTTTTTCATGGACGTGTATTATGTCAGATAATATTAGATATGGATGTTTCCGAATTCTCTGTGGGTTATGGAGGCATATGTGTATCCCCGTGTTTGGTTTTATCATACGATTATATTGTGTCAGATAGTCTTATAGTCGTATTATTTTTGCACTTTTTGAGTTTCACGTAGAGTTGAACTTTATTTCCTTTCACTTTCATTCTCTTACGAATGTTGTCTATTTAAACTTGTAACAAATAATTTTCTTCCATGAATTCAAATGAAAATAATTTTACCCATTTGCAGATTAGACATGGAGAGGCTGTTGGAATAATTGGGCCATCGGGGACTGGTAAGTCAACTATATTGAAGATCATGGCTGGGCTTCTTGCTCCTGACAAGGTAATTCTTCTCGCATTTTCACTGTGTTCTTGGCACTATTGTAATTCAGAAAGAGCCTGGGTTTCTGACCCTTGGGATCTTTTATGAACCATGCTTAATGATCAGGGTGAGGTTTTTGTTCGAGGTAGAAAGCGCCATGGTTTGATCAGTGATGAGGAAATATCTGGCCTTCGAATTGGCTTGGTAATATATACACATTATTATACATCTTTTGTATTGGGAATAAGGCTCAGTTCATTGATTCTCGTAAGTATATATTAACATGATTCTTTAAATTCTTTTTCTCCATACAGGTGTTTCAGAGTGCAGCGCTTTTTGATTCTTTAACTGTTCGTGAAAACGTTGGTTTCTTATTGTAAGATACTATGCAGAAATTGTTACTGCATCTTTTTCCTTTATTCTTTCTGAATCGAGCTTCCTTTTCTTCTTGAATATGACAGATATGAAAATTCAACTATGCCTGAGGAACAAATTGCAGAGCTCGTGACTGAAACTCTAGCTGCTGTTGGGTTGAAGGTGTAAAAATGATTACTGTTTGCCAGAATAAAATTATGTTGAACATTCTAAAAAGTTGAGATGATGGCAAAGTATTACTAACAAAAAATGATGGAACGTTTTTTAGCACAAGAATTTTATTTCTTTTTTTAAAAAAAAAAGAAAATACTTTGTACCATTAGATAATGTCGCTTAGATACAATTTGGTAATATATGACCCCCTTTAATTTTAATTAAGTTGGCTGATTTTCTCAAAAAACTGATTAATTGTCAAGTCGATGCCACAAAGTTCTGGAATAATTGATTAATTTTATATCACTTCTAGTGATCAATTCTTCAAATTATCATAGTCAGTCCAGATATTGAGCCCAACAGTTGGGCAAGCAAATATGCAACTAGTAATTTTATTGAAGAGTCGCCAGATAGGTAATTTTACTGTGGCAATCACTTAAATATTGAATGAAGACGCGTAGGTATTGAAAATCTCCCTTGATATTTATGATTTAGCAGTACTTGAATGAGTCAATGGGCAAATACTAAATGTTAGTTTGATAAGTATAGTTGTAGCACAAGAAAATGCAAGACTCGATCTTCACTAAATCAGTAACATGTAGGTATTGAAAATCTCCCTTAGATTCTATGCCCTGCTTCTAGTTTATGATAAGATAATATTAGCTTAAGCAGGTAAATCGTTGTGGAAGGATCTATTTGAATATGGTGTGGTGTGGTGTATACAATGAAGTCACATGGTTGAAACAGTTTTTTGCTGTTAGTCAATATTTATAGGCTTCGTAGTATGAAATGATTTGAAGGTCCATATTAAGTTTTGAAATTGGTTGGATAATCCACCAAAAACTAAGACAAGCTCAATGTGCGAACATACTAAAAATTGAGAAAAGGTCAAAAGGAAAAATAGAAAATTCAGTGAAGTCAATGCAAGAAGGTCTCATTCATTCATTGCTTGTGTACTTATTTATATATCCTCGTGTCTTTGTCGTTATAATAAATCAAATCAATATCTTTTTTGTAGAATGTTGAAGAGCGATTGCCTTCTGAGTTGTCTGGAGGAATGAAAAAAAGAGTTGCTTTAGCTCGTTCTATAATATTTGATACCACAAAAGATGCAATAGAGCCTGAGGTGTGTTGGTGTTTCTTGTTTTACCTGCAGTTTTCCGCAGCTACTAATTTTGAGTTTCTTGTATATTTCATGTCAATTAATGTTCACTGAACTAATATATCATAAATTCTGTGTTTGCTTTAAATTACTTGTCTGGTTAATCAATAAAGCTAATTTATACTTGAAAAATACTGTTCAATTATTCTTGTTGAAGCAACTACTTGGCCAACAATTTCACTAAAACTTTGATTTGATCATAGTTAGGTGCTTGGGGTTACTGGTGAAAAATCCTCGTGTGAACATTGCATTGGAAATTTCCCATGTTGGGAAAGTACAGCTGCCTTGACTTAAGTGGATAGACTTTTGTTTGTTTCTTCTGCATTTCGCCTTACCAACCCCAGGGAAACTCCGAATACAAGCCTAGATCGTTTGTACAAAGTGGTAGCTTACGCCCCAGCAAGATAGGGCGAAGCCACTGACCAATTACACATACTACAATTACGATATCTTACTCGATTGATCTCGGTGTTCTCATTCCACGCTATGTCTCTAATGTTTTTGACTGGAATATGTGAAAAGATTTGAGTTTGACACTCAGAAGAATTATATTACCAGATTCTGCAATGTTGAAGATATTAACTGTGTGCGGTCATCAACTTTCTGATGATAGTTCCATGCACTATTGAACAGGTGCTACTCTATGATGAGCCAACAGCGGGTCTTGATCCTATTGCGTCTACCGTAATTGAAGATCTCATCCGTTCTGTTCATATGAAAGGTGAGGATGCACTTGGGGAACCTGGGAAGATTTCATCTTATGTTGTTGTTACTCATCAACATAGTACTATCAGAAGAGCTGTAGACAGGTATTGATTGGTTCACTCCACAACATTAGAGTTGCTTGTTTTAAAAAAGTCAAGCCTCTGTCATCTGGGAATACAAGACGTCATCTCATCTAGTTTAATACGACATTTAGGCTGTTATTTCTATATGAAGGAAAGGTTGTTTGGCAAGGAATGACCCATGAATTCTCCACGTCCGAAAATCCAATTGTTCAGCAGGTAAAACTCCAGTGGTTTTTAGTATCATATTCATTTTTCTAACCCATAAGCTAAAAATTTAAGGGAACTTTGAAAAATATCAGTTTGCATCTGGGAGCTTGGACGGGCCCATCAGATATTAGCTCAGACAATTGTGTTGAAGTTGTGAAGATTCATGGATTGAGATTCTTGGATGAACTTGTGAAGATACATGGATTGTGATTCTTGGATGCAGAAGAGTTGTCATTTCAAGTTAATTATCATAAATTTCAAAGGGCGAATTTTCCATGTGAATTTCGACTATAGTGTCAGAGTGGAGCAGAAGAGTTTCAAGGACAGTGGAGCCTTCCCCCCACAACCCAAATATCAGATAGAGAACCTTTATCTGTCTAGCTAAACCGTATGATCACTGAAATATGGGCTCTATTGTACAGCATTATACAGCTTGAGCACATTGTTTTATATTTTTAGTTGGAAATTGAATAGCACTTTGAGATGTTAATAATTACGTTGGAGTTTTTTCTTCAAATTGTTGCTCTACGGCAGTGAAAAGCTCAAAACAAATATGATAATAAGCACATTCCTAGATAAATTATTAAGGGCCCAATAGATCCAAGAACAGCATTTCCAACCTTAATACGATAATGCCAGTTTGATTGAGGATCGTCTCCCAAAGAAGAAATGTTAATTATTTTCTGTGCGACACAGTCTTTCTTCCCGTTCTCTGCTACTCTTGGCATGGCAGTTTATTAAAGCTCTCTCTGAAAAAAGTTGTGCTGTCCCTATCCTCGTTAGCCACTAAAGGTTTTATCCTTCATTTAGGGCTCTTTCTGGCCTAAGAAAATCTTTGCACACCTCCGCTGTCTTTTGAGAGGCATACACCCATAGAACTGTTTACATGAGATTATCCCTTGGCCGACAAGTCCTCACACAATATTACAGAATTCTAGCTCTTCTAAAGTGATGTCATACTGATGACTCAAGCCCTCACGGGGCCTTCTTCGACAATCACCCTTTTAAGGTTATAGAACCAATAATCGAAATTTCACTCTTAACTGCTCTCCTACAGTTCATGTCTTATTTTAAGATTGATTGTCTTGAGGTTCTCGTTGGAAGTCATTTGTTTATCATGAAAGACGAACTAAGTTCTAATCAACTGAATAGCCTGGGGGACATGAATAACATAGGTTAAGTCAAGGACATGAAGGCTGAGGCCAAGCCAGCTTTGTAGCACATGTAGCATTGATGTATGTTAGTTCAACAAGATGGGTAAAGAAACTAAGAATCTATCATTCACTTACATAAACAAGACATCAAGTTTTTGTCTGCAAAATGCAGTTTCTCGTTCGAGAACAACAAAAGAGAGCAACAATTCCTCCATAGAAACTAACTAAACTACTTACACAGAAAACCCAAACTAAAATGGGTCCATCCTCCATATCTTGTGCAAAGCTCTTTCCAGCTGCTACTACCGGAACACTTTGTCTCCTACAGCCATCACCAGATAACTCCACACACAACTCCGGGTTTCCAGCAAATGCTCCGGGAAATCTCCCATATCCTTGCCTTGTAGGTACGACCCCAGAGAGCGAATTGTACGACAAATTTAAGATTGTTAAATTCCCGAGATTGGATATATTTTCTGGGATCGAACCCGACAATGAATTATGCGACAAATCCAGTGCCTTCAAACTCCTCATCTTCCCCAAACTAACTGGCATTTGACCATCAAGAAAATTATAGGACAAGTTCAGGTATTCTAGGCCTTGCAGTGTGAATATTCCGGATGGGATTTCACCACGCAGTAAATTATCAGACAGATCAATTCCATTTGCTGTCGGAAGAATGTATTTAAAGCTCAATTCGGTTTTATCGTGAACAATGACAGAAACTTCTAAAACTGATGGCTCTCCAAAAGTTGCTCTGCCAATGTCAACATTATTGAAAATCAAACTAGTGTTGAAGTTAACATCTGGTATGTAGCCGGAGAACTTGTTGCTTGAGAGATCCAATGTTCGGATTGCTTGAAAGGTGAATAACCAACCGGGTAGAGCTCCATCGAAATTGTTACGAGCCAGGGAGAGAAACTTGAGATTCGACCATTTTGATATTGCATCATTTAACGACCCCGAGAGATTGTTAGAGCTCAAATCCACAACCTCCAATGACTTGCATCCTGCTAAGGTAAGAGGGATCTCCCCGGATATCTGGTTCTCGCTTAGATCAAGTATTTTCAAACTATCCAAAGCATCAAGCTCTGGTTGAATTTCACCCGAAAGATTGTTGTTCTTTAGCATTAACGCGAGTAACTGAAAACAGCCAACAATGTTCAAAGGGATCGAGCCTGATAACAAGTTGTGTGACAAATCAATCACTTGAAGGTATGTCAGATTTCCAATTCTCTCTGGTATTTCACCTGTAAGAAGATTGTGCGAAAGAAACAATGCCTGCAAACTTTTCAATTCGGTTAATGATGCTGGAATATCTCCAGTGAACTGGTTATGTGATAGATCAAGTAGTAAAATTCCAGACCTCTCGGCTTTCTCAATAATACCACTTGGAAGATTTCCCAACAATTCATTAAAACTCAAGTCCAAAACAACCAACTTCTCTGAGAAAACTAATCTTGGGGAAATCCTATATCTCACTGCATTGTGGGACAAATTTAAGCGTGTCAACCCACGAAGACCAGAAATACAGGCCGGGATTCCTCCCACAATTGAGTTATTCGCTAAATTAAGCACCGACATTGAGTCAGCTGATGAGAAGAAACAAGGCAAAGTGCCAGATAACCAATTCGACTCGAGATTGAGATACACCAAAGCTTGACGAAATTCAACAAGATTTCCCATCAGATAATTGTGAGACAAATCCAAGTACTTCAAAGACATCAAGTATAACAAGCCATTAGGCACATCTCCATGAAAACTATTGAATCCCAAATCAAGTTTCTCCAATTGGGTGGAAAAATTGCCAAACCAAACTGGAATGGTACCACTTAACATGTTGTGGCTAAGATTAACCTGAGTTAATTGGTTGAGCATCACAAGTGTATTAGGTACAACGCCAGTAAGCATATTGTGGCTAAGATCAAGAATCCTAAGTTTCCTAAACAACTGAAAACATAAGGGGATTGAACCATAAAAGTTGTTGTACGATAAAACAAGGGTTTCAAGAAATGAGAGGTTGCACAAAGAGGGGTGGAGTGTGCCTGACAAGTTGAGGGCAGTAATGTTGAGTGCAGTAACCCGGCCGGTCCGGTTTGAGGCAGTGAAACCGGTCCAGGTGGAGCTGCCATTAACAGCAAAATCCCAGCTCGACAAACTGTCAGAAGGGTCATGAATGTGAGACTTGAAGAGCAAAAGTGAAGCAGTGTCTTGTGGGTCAACACCTAATGCAAAAGGTGGGCTTAACAAGAAAAGTAGCGAGAACAAGACTAAGTTATAGCTTAGTTTATGGGTTTTAATAATTCCAAATGCCCAGTTTGTAATTTCTTTCATGGATAAACTAAAAATGATTGAAGAGAAGATGAGGCGTGAGGTGTTGGTGCTGTTATGATTAGGTATATATTGAAGAATGAGTGAGTAATTAATGAATACCTGAAACAAATAACTCAGCTCAGCTTCCTTCAGAATACATCAATGAATGGTCATAAGTGGGACTGAGGATTGATGAACCAACATTCTCTCTTGTTTCTTGAATTGTTTTTGTTCTGGTATTTGTGAGAGCAGCACATTGAACTAAGAGAGAAAGATACTGAGGAATATAATATTAGTGGGCACAAAACAATGGAAGTCACCTAACTTATAAGTATATTTCAATTTAGTCTCTCACCTTTTTTGTATTTCAAACTCATCATTGAAGTTTTAATTTTATTTCAGTTTATTCCTTCAATAAAATAGTGTTCTTACACAAGACGACGTTGATAGAACTCTTTGATTGATTGATCGCAAAATAGTCAAAATTTCAAACTTCTAGAAATTGCATGAAAATTCACATTTCAATAGCTCTCTGTGTTAAAAACACGATTTTCTCGAGTTTGAGTCGCCATGCAAACTAATGTGAAGAGAAATAGACAAAAAAATTAACGATTACAGAAGAAATGAAGATATCTTTTTTGACGAAATCTTTATTAGATAAGAAGCATGTCAACGGACAAGACGACATAACTTTTCGAAAAAGTAAGGCATCACCTTCGATTTAAATTCTTTAAAATTATAAATCTAAATATTATATATTTATTTTTGTACTTTTCAATGTAAAACACTACACATGACATGTCGAACAATTACGTGAGTGTAATTAACATTAATTATTTTTAAAAAAAACATAAGATAAAAAAGAAATTAAGTGGCCTACCTAACTTATATCATGGAGTGTTCAGAAGTGTCGATTTTAACATGACATTATATGCGGCAGAAACACGGAGGCCGTCCAACTTATTAGTGACTAAAATGAAAAGTCCCTCGAAGTGGGATGACTTTTACCGTAATATAGTTGAAGAATAGCAATTAAAGCATAATCTAGGGAACCGTGTAATAAAGTGATTAACTTTATATTATTTCATTTGAATACCTTTAAGCTTTTTCAGATTCTGTGTCACGTCCCTCTCCCTATCCATCTTCCACATTTTAAAATTACATAATTTGCACAGCATTCATGGCATTATTTTTCAAAACTAATTTAATTTTTGTTTATAAATTTAAATTTGACAAAAAAAATAATAATAATAATAATATACGAAAGTAAGCTACTCTAGTAGACACTTCACTTTTATGTGAGTTTTTTGTTTTTAAATAAAATTGAATATATAATTTTCTCTAAAACATAATTAACAATGCGTTAAATGATCCATCGACGTTCTCTTCTCTACTATCGTTCCCAATACTTCCCTGACCTCATCATAAGTCCGCTTCTCAACCTCAACGGACTCTTAAAAAAGAACAATGTTATCTAATCTCGGTGATAGTAGAGCACCCGTCCAAATTGTCACACTTGATAGGTCCAATTAAGCCCCTGTTTGGAGCTCATTTTGCAACTTATTAATAGAAAAAAAAAAATGACCGTTAGTCTTCTAAGTGGATCCCAACTGTGAGAGGAAAGTCAAAAAAATGGGCTGATTTTGGTACAATAACGGTAATAAAATGCATTCTTCTGGTTTAAAAATGAGCTCCAAACAGGCTCTTAATGTATCACGTGATGTTGCATTTAAATGAATCTATTATTAATGTCATTTAGTTATCATCTAAACTGGTGCTTAGTATCAATGGAATTTCTCGAACTTTAGTCACACATTTGGGATATCCTTGAAGCTTATAACATAACCGCGATGAGACCTCTTGATGTTATGTCCTTTCCGAAATGTCTACTTTTAGTCCAATAGCCTCTACTTTTAGAAAAAAAAACGTATTAAAATATATTTATTTAATAATTCATATAATTAGTTAATTATATAATTTTTAATTTTTCGAAATAAAAAAATTAGAATATTTTTCATAATTTCAATTTTCAACTAGACAAATCATACTTCATAAATTTATAGGAACTTCATACGTGTCTTTTGAGTTTGCAACAAAATAACGAGTTTAAAGATCATAATTAGATAACGTATATAGCACTAAAGCTTAAATCTTATTTAACTATTTAGATAAAGTCATTTTTAACTTTTGTACAGATAGGATCTTATTAAAAATTGAAATTAAAGTCAAATGAAAAGTTTTTTAAAAAATTAAAAAAATTAATGAGCTAAAGTCGATTAAAAAACTTTTTAAAAGAAGAGAAATAAATAAAAAAACTTAATAAAGCGAGCTTAGGGAAGACGAAAGAGATGAAGGAAAATATTCAACCGTTTAGGAATTGAAAAAAAAAAAAGTCTAGGCACTAAGTGAAGTGTTTTGTCCGAGCTTCGAGCCTAGATGGTGCAACCTTTTTAGAATACTGACAATAACTAATAACAAGTCTAATTTTGCATGCGATATGTTTATGTGGATTTAGAATGAATGTTTTGTACAATTAACATCTTCAGTTATACCACTTAAACTAGGGCTGGGCGCGATTCGGTTTGGGTTGGTTTCGACCCCAACCCGAAACCAAAACCAAATTAGTCGGTTTGGAAAAATTTCAACCCAAACCAACCCACTCTAGCTCTTAAACCGAACCAAACCAAACCGTTTCGGTTCGGTTTGGTTCGGTTCGGTTTGGTTAATCGGTTTGAATTTTTGACCAAATTGAATTTAAAAAAAAAATTCTCGAGTTTTAGACTCACTTATAGTATATATAATTTTTTTTTTTTTATTTATACAACTTTTTTTATTTGAGTTATAACTTATAGCAACTAAAAACATTTTTGAAATTTCAATTTTCAAAAAATGAAAATAATTATCTCAACTTTCATTTTCACAATATCTAAACTGTAATTAACTAATCAGAATGTAATATATGATTAAAAAGATTCAATATTATAACTAATACATAATCATAAATCAATAATCATTATCTCAACATGCATTTTCAGAATGTAAACTTATTACGTGTAAAACTTGCTATATAAAAAAAATTAACTAAAAAAAAAAAAGCGTACAAACCGAAACAGAAAACAATGTTTATAAAGAATATAAAATAATATCAAAGTTTCATTGAAAGTGTCATCATAAAACAAAATGTTTATAAAGTATTCAACGAGACTACTCAAATAGACAGTTTGGACACCTCCACATTGTGGAGAACATCATTAAGCTTTTGATTTTGACTTTTCTTTTTCAAAAAAAAAATGGAAACATGTGTAAGTGGGTTGGGTCGGTTAACCAGTGGTTTGAGGCATTAAACCATGACCAAACCAAACCGCCGTGATTTTGTTTAAAATAAAACCAAACCAAACCAATTAACTATGTCAAACCGACCCAAACCGACCCGAGTCGGTTCGGTTTGATCGGTTTTTCGATTTTTTTGCCAACCCCTAACTTAAACTACCGTCGATTCGTTTATAGGGACTAACAGAATAAATATTATAAAGTCTAGTGACTATATATAAACATTTTAGAAGTTAGAGACCATTTATGAATATATCTATAAGTTACGGAACCAATATATCAATAACATGTTAGCCTCGGAAGAATTTTTAAACAAATTTATCCTACTATAATAAAAAGGGTAGTTTTGGGTTACTATAGATGCAACAGTAATAAAGTTGACGATAAATTTCATCTAAAAACTTTTATAGTCAGACAAAATACTTGCGTAAAATTATCCAAATATATTTTTGAAACGAGCCCGTGGTTAGATTTCAAAAAACTGGAATTATGTTACAATTGTTACAATCTACACTATCTCAACGTGTACATAGATCTATGTCATTGTTTGGCCCCAATTTTGGAGAATTTATAAATTTTGGAACAGTGATTGATGCAAAAATGTGTGAATGAAAAATAATGAAAAGTTTTATATTTATGTGTAATATTATTTTATTTAAAAAATGTACGATTAAAATTAAGAAAAAGAAAAATTTTAACAGGACCAAACAAGGTGATACACCTCTAGATGAGTGACAATAAGATGAAACCCTCCCCACATAGGTAATTACTCTGATATTACTCTTACAAATACATTGCATAGCCACATTAGCCTCGTCTGATTTAGATAAAAATTAAATTTTAATAAAAGTTGATAAAAATTGTAAATCCTATGAGACGTGCGATTAGAATTCATTGTTGAATTTGACAATTTCAATTATACTTTTTTAGCTAAACTAAACAAGGAGTCAAGGGCTAAATCATTTGGGATAGTTACAAATTATTAAGAGTAAAACCTATATCTTTGAAAAAGAGGAAAAAAAAAAATGCAACTAAGGTAGCAAATGGTAGCTGGTCTCCAACTACCTACCACCCACCCACCAGCCACCTTAATAGTAGTTGCAGCTTGAATTGAACCAATAATACAGTAACAACACATCAATAATTGAAACTCATTTTTTGCTCTATCATTTTAATTCTAGACCTAACTGAATTTTGACACCCTCCAAATTATTTAATTATTCATTTTTTGAAACGATACAAGAATTCTATATAATCACATTTACAGTATGGGGCTCGGGATCAGGTCATTCACGAGCCCTTTCTTTACTTTTTCATGTCGAAATAGCATATAGTCATTCACTAGTCATTTCTTTACTTTTTCACGTCGAAATATGCATACAGCTGTATGTAAGAGTCCAACCCTAATCCTAGCTATTGAATGGACCATGTTAAATTAATGTCAAACGTGTCCCTCCACTTGCTTGGCTACTTTCCAATGCAATTACGCTACGTGTACATTGTCCCTCCTATGTGTCAAAATTTGGCCGATAGTGCAGTAAAAATCAACTACTACGATGAATGTCATGTATTACGATGTCAAATTTAATATATACAAGAATGTGTGTTTCCAATAAATGCATTGAAAACAAGTAAAATTACTTTTTCAAGACTTGGACATACTAGAAAACACAATTCCATCACCCAACTTGCTGTCTCTATATATTTTTTAAACATCAGCACATCACTGTCATCTTCCCATCTGCTATGATGTAATAGGCCGATCAAATATACATTGAAAGATGAATTATGCTACATGTACAATCTAGTTTGACAATATTGGTTGACAACATCACATTCATGCATTGAAAAAAAATAAAAAAAAATCAATGACCTGAATTTTGACAATACCAACATTGTCAAGTATGATTGTACAAAGAATAATGCTATTCATCCTCACTGGGATTACAAACACAGTCTAGATGGTTAATTTCACCTATCATTTAATGTCACATTAACGCCACTAGACTATGTTTGCAACCCCACTGGAGATGAATAACGTTACTCTTGTACAAATACCATAATTGTCAAAAGATAAGCCAAATAGACAAATCTGGTTGCTTCCCTCACATGATAAAATAAATAAATGCCAATTGATAGTTAATAAATAATTAATGGAAACAAAATAATATCTTAATCTCAGTCATCAGTAGTGTCATATTCCACACAAGAACATGCACAGTCTGCAATAGACATCATACCCCAACTTCTTACTAACCAACATTAAATTATTACACTTGAAATCACAATAGATAAATTATTACTAGTTCAAGCAAATTTTGAACTGTATAGAAAGAGTGATAAAGGAAGAGGAGAAGAGCCTGGGGACAAATCCTCAAACAATTACTCTATCAACATATATTCTTTTCTTACCTTTCACATTTGATAGTCTCACTCCCACACATTATTTATGATAAAGAAAATTAATACCATGTTTGGTACGCGTTACTAAATCGAACTCAAAAGGTCAAGTTACTGTTTAGTCGAATCTAACTTACCAAACATGATTTTAGAGATGGCATCCAAAGCAATTACAGGTCTTGGGAGTGAAAGAGCAATAACCAAAGGGCCTGTTTGGTATGTTACAATTGATGGCATAGCAACAAGGAGAAGGCAAACAGTAGCTTTTGGAGGCACCACCACAGCAAGTGCAAAGTGAGCAAATCTGAAAACTCCCAAGCTTCCTCCGGGTCTCGTTCAACATCAACACCATCTCCGCCTTGCCCGGCTCGATTAGGGGCACCATCTCCACCGCCGTGACATTCTCTACAAACCCATTTCCCTGCAAAATCAATAACCAATTGAGGAAAAAAAAAAAAGAAGAAGCACGGGATCAAGAACGAGATTTATGGGTTCTATGAATACTCACATTGATTTTATGGAGACTGGTAAGGAATAGCAAAATGGAGAAAACCCATAAAAACCCACCAACAGTAGAAGACATTTCTTCTAATTTTGGCTCAAATTCTTGGAAATGGTGGAGTTGTTGTTGAGTGACGATGAGAAGGAATGGGGTTTGGATCTTTCTTTTTATTTCAATTCAAATCTAATAAATAAAGTTGTTTGGAATGGAACGGATGGACTCATAAGTGTGGGGTTTAATGACAATAAGAAGATTTTAATTTTGGAAAACATTTAAGAATTTTTTTAATTTTTGGTTGGATGAAAATGGGAATGAGGAACTGGGAAAGAGGAAGATGAAGGCCCCCCCCGGTTGTGGACATTTGAGTCCATTTTCACGTGGTTGATAATTATTTTATATCTTATACATGTAAGTAAAATGTTTGAATGGTCGCTGAACTTTAATATGGTCACGATTTACTCACTGAACTTCAAATTGTCTCTTAATGGTCACTGAATTTTCTGCCGTTGCACTACTTCCATCACTCACCAAATTCCGTTACCATTGAATCTGACGTGGCGGACGGAAAACACACGTGGCAGGTGACGACCGTTAAAAAATGACAACTCAACTAAAACATTGTTTCATTACTCATCCAACTTACATTGTGTCACATTTCACTTATCGAACTTCAAAATACTTCCCAATAATCACTCATCTTTGAAATGTTGCACTCTATTCATCATTCGCATATTTTGTTCCCTTCATTCCTAATGTTCGCACAAAAATTCCACGGGTAAGTTACAAATGTTAAAAAAAAATTGCAACTCAACAAAACTTAACTCACCAAAATCATCATATATGAAACGTGACTTTCAAGACCCCATCAACTTCTTTAAAACTAAATAAAGCATCCCCAATGATTTTTTTAGAAATATTAGATTGAAACCTATTTTTTTGCATAGCAAACGTTCGAAAGGGGATTGTACATTTAGCAAAATTGATCCCCTGCCTCTCTCCTTCCTATCCTTATGTGGTGAATTTGACTAGCTTTGGCCTTGAGGAAAGAAGTAGCCATTATTGTAGTTATCATGTTATAGGAAGAGCAACCAGTCAGTGCAAATTTAGTTAAAAAGAAATGAGGCATTATGAATTTTGCAATCGTGCATGGTATATGTTTCACCTAATTAGTGATACATCTCTACATGGATTCAAGCCTTCAATTAAGATAATTATTTAGTGACCCGCAATTAAATTACAGCAAAGACTTCAATAATGTGCAATTCTTAATAAACAAAATTCAATGCATTCTATTTAAGAGAGAGAGAGATATTTCAAATTTTTTGAAGAATTTTGGTTTCTAAAACGTGTCGAAATTAGAAAATTTAACACATTAGAAGTTTGAGAGCAACCTAAAATAGAAAAATTATGATAGATAGACCTTCGGCTTTGAACTCTTGATACAACTATGAAAATGAACTTAAGTTTCACAGTCAAAAGAGGTGAAACAAAAGAGGAAAAATATCCAAAAGCTTGTGAAGTAGAAATTATAGCTTTTTTACTTGTTTTGTAATGCTTCAACCCAGAAGCAAGATATCCAAGCCATAAGCTAGGCTCCCCCATCAAATCAAAAGGGAGTGAACCAAATCAAACGAGACTGCAATGCACTCTGAGTCATTTTATAAGTCGACTGCGGTGTTCGGTCTTCATAACTGTTTAACGTACAACTTTTGATACGCGATTAGGCCTCCAATACCTTAAATCAAAGTGTACATTGAAGTGACCTTATCATGTTCAATACCACAAGAAACATTCACCTTTGAGTACTAGACTATTATGGATAAGCCGGTGAAACCTTTCCGAGCATGCAGTCCAAGTATATCTCCACCTAAAACTTCAACTAACCAACATAATTTTCAACATGCTTATAAATACTACAGACGCCGTCCTACCCCTTGTTCACATTCATCCTAGTATTCATACTAGGATGAATGAAGTAGAAGCATAAGCTTGAAGCACAACAAAAATACAGTTGTGTGACCAAATTAAGTTAAGAAAAACATAATTTACAGTGCTTGAAAAGCTTAGTGCCGATCATTCTCAAGATTCTACTTCACAATCCCTCAAAATAACCGAGTTCACCAATAAGATAAACCTTTCATCGGCTACTTGAATTCGACACTGTGCTCTGATGATTGCTATTATGCAATCTAGATAGATAAGTTAATCAACGAAGGCAGGCGAACATATTAGACTTCTGAATTTCTCAATACTAAGATACTTTGAAAATATAGGACCATTCTCCCACCATACTGATAGTATCGTTAACAGTTACCTATTTACAAAGTATAAATGTTAGAGCAATAAGTGTGCATAAGTTAGCCTGTGTTTGTCATATGTACCATGAAATGACATAAATTGACACGGTTGGCCAAAATTGGGAAACGAAAATTGTGTGAAAATTGTTAGGTTTTAATTTGTCATGTGGGCATGCATATTAATTGTGTATTAAAGGCTATCTTAAGATTAAGATCACTTAGAGTGATTGGGTTTTGAACATCTAATATGGTATCGACATAAATACGTGTAGAGACCAGATTCATTTGGATTGTATTTCATGATGAGTTGAAATACATATGGAAAGACATATACAGTGTTATGGTCTCCAATTCGTACGTGACTTCCAATCAATACAAGAATATCAAAAGAAAGCATATCAAAAAGGAACATCAAGAATCCAAAAATCTTCTAAATCAGGAATTCATAAAGTTTTAAATCTATGGGAAAAATCAGCACCACCACAACCACCCCAACAACCACAAACAAAATAAAAAAAAAGAGAGATAAAATCAACAATAATTTGTTCTATTTTCAACTTCACAATCAGAACTCAGCGCCGCCACCTACCTCCGTCACACACCACCACCCCTTTTCTTCTCCGGCCCGATTTGCAGCACCAGCCACTTGTCCATCGCGCCCATAGATAAAATGGCCACTTGTGACCAGAGATTTGAAGCCGGAGAAATCTAGATTCGGAAATCACAAAAGCCACGCCAAACGCCGCGACTCGAGGCTAGTGGTGAAGCTACTGAGGTTGAAGACATTGCTCCAAGCAGGCGTAAAATACGAGGCGAAGAGCCTCAGCCAAAAAAGGACGTCGGGAGGGAGACACTGACGTCAATCCACCGGAAAGTTGGCGCTAATGTCGACCACCGAGGTTGCGCCATCGACGAAGAGGAAGGAGAGGAGCTGCCACAGATCGGACGATTCAGCTGGAAGATACAAAATAGGATGTATATACACGAGTTGACATGGAGGAGAGTGGAGTGACCACGACGGTTGTGGCGACAGACGGTGGTAGGTTAGTAGAGAAAGTGAGAAGAGAGAAAAGGGAGAGATGGAGAAGAAATTGGTTTTAGGGTTTGGATGGATTAGTTTAAATTTTAAATAATAATAATAATATTTAAAATTTCAATTATCATCTTATTTTTGAAATAAAAACTTGTAAATCTGAATTTTGAAATTGGAAGTTGAAAAATCTGGTATCCTGTAATTTCCTCTAAGGGTGCGTTTGATTGCAATGGTGGAAAATGAGTGGAAAGAAAATGTTTTATAGGGAAAAGATTTGTCTAGAAAATGTTTTGTAGGGAAAATGATTTCAAGTGTGTTTGATTGGTATAATTTTCCACCTGAAAAATTTTTAAATTTTCTATTCGTTTGGCTTTGTTTTATATGGAAATTGTCCATTAAAGTGATTTTTTTTTTCACAATTGGTTCTAAAATTTGTTTCTATTATCAAAAAGTAAAAAAAAAAAGGAAAAAAAAATGTTTCCTAAAAAATCATTTTTTAATCAAAGTTTAGTGTTCGTTTGGCCTTCGTTTGCATCAAAATTGTCCATGAAAGTTAAATTTTTTATACACTTGATTATGAAATTTGTTTCCATTGCTAAAAACAAAACAAACAAACAAACACAAAAAAAAAAAAAAAAAGACAGATAGATAAGAAAACATTTTCTCACCTAAAAGGTGAGAAAGCCTTTTCCTCTCACGCCAAGAACAAGGCGCGTGAGTGGAAAATAATTGGTAGAAATTCTAGGCAAAAAGTTGGCCATCAAACAACACAATTGCAAGGAAAATGGAATTTCTTTTCATTTTCCATGAAAAAGGGGTGTTATCAAACACACCCTAAATATATTTAGCCCATGTTTGACAATCATTATTTGTGAAAAATAGAGTTTTGAATTGTGAGTTTTAGATGAGTATGTGGTTAAAAAGTAAGGAAAAATTTTGAGTTTACGTACAAATTATTTTCTTTTGTGAATGTGTGGTTGAAAATGAGTATAAAAAAAGAGTATGAAAATAATGATCGTCAAACATGTACTTAACAAATGATAAACAAATGACATTGTTTAATTCATTTTGGTTCCATCTCTGCCTAGAGGTACCAAATTGTTGGCATGTGGAATTACAAAATCCAGATGATACAATATCTATAAATATATTTAGCATCAACAATATTTTCAATTAATAGTAGGAACCAAGTAACATACCTCATCTGCAAGATACGAATGAAACGGAAGTCGTAATTAAATTTAAAGAAATCAAGTAAACGTCCGGATCCCATATAATAAATGTGATTCAAGAAGAGTTATAAATCAATCAAGTGAGTCTTTCAGATTTTGGTGTGTTCTCCACCGTAATTGGAAAATAGTCTGATTTTCTAGCCGGGTTACTACTCATTAACTACTATATATAGGGCTGCCAATCACTAAACCTTAGTAGTAATACATTCTGTTGACCTCAAAAAGTGCTGACAACAGATGCCGGACCCACTCGTACATGCGTAAGCTATATCCAACACGTAAAGTCGGATCAACAGTAGGGATCACTCCACAATTGGACATGGGAGAAGTTCAATGACATGAGACGTTTCAGTTCGGGGTTCCGGCAAGATATCCAAAACACGATTGTACAAAAAATAACCAATCGCTATGAATGTAGATACAAGACTGAAAATCAATATAAGTGAGTAAAACCAATTGCTCCAAGTAGCTAAAGTTGCATTAGTCATCAAGTGTTACATGGTGGGGGTATTTATAGTATTACAAATGGAATGATAACCCTTTGATGAAATTACACGTTGCATCATCTCCTCAACCGAAACATCAAATCCTAGCCATCATTCTGGCTTCCTAGCTTTACAAAGCATTTAATGCTCTTACATCATATTGACATGACAATACACAAATACACTTTTTTACAGATGTCACATCAATCACTCAAATAAGATCTCTATACTAAATTCAAGATCTCTGTACGTGGGCCGTCACTAATTTGGGGTGAAGCCTCTGACCAATTGGGCCTCGGATTAATGCCTCTTCAGCATGCCCACCTCGAAGTAATAATGGGCATCGAAAATTACCTTGTGGGCCTCGTCTTCAATTGCTGGTGGTTCGGCAGGAATGGGCCCACAATTTCACTGGGTCGGTCACATGGCAAATGCTAGTAGCAAGTCATAACACATTCTTCCCTTTTCCATTAAGAAAAACAGATCTGCCATTCTTGATCGCTTACCATTCATACCATAATCACTAAAATCGTATTTTTTTCTCTTCAGACGCTCCTTTTTATTTCCATTCCTAACACGTTGTATGATTACTATAGTAGCTCGCTATGAATACCATTACTCTTTTTTGTTATTTGCCGTTGATGTAAGTGAACATGTGTTGCGAGGGGATTACAACACCCAGAGAAATGATGAAATTTAAAAAGAACTCATTCACATTATGCTCACAACTATCATTTTCAAACTCTTTTTTCTACATACTCATTTTTAACAGTACGTTCACACAATAAAATATTCTATATATAAATCCAAAAATTTTCCTACTTTTTAATCACAAATTCTCCTAAAATCCTTATTCAAAACTCTATTTTCCCCCAATAACGATTGTCAAATAGGGACTAGAATGTACTTTGAGATTTGCATTTTCTCCAATGAGTCTTTCTATTTCTTAAAGTTCAAAAATTATCATATAATAATTCAGACCCTAAATGGTAAAGTTAGGCTATGTTTGGTACCAATTCTCATTTTCAACAGTAAATCAATTCTCATTTCCAACTACACATTCTTCAATAAAATAATATTTTCTATCACATCAATAATCTTATCTTCTTTTTCAACCACACATTTCCAATCATATCACTATTCAAAATCAATTCTTCCCCTAAAAAATCCCTACCAAACACACACTTAGTCCTCCATATGTTCATAAATGTGATGTTAGTCCTCAAACTATTAGCAAATCCAATTTAGCCCTCAAAATTTCAAGAACGTCAAGATAGTATACTAACTTTCACTAAGCATCAAGTTAGTCCTCAAAAGATAAAAATATTAGGATGGTCCTCCAACTATTCAGAAACCCAAGATTATACGTCTATCAGCACCTTCATTTTAGTCATAAATCTATCAGAAACCTCATTAGCAAGTTAGTCATCCAACTATCTCTAACAACAATTTGATCATTTTACTCTAAAGAAACTTCGTGTTAGTCCTTTTTTCTGTCCAGAAACATCATTTTAGTCCTCAAGGTATGATGAATTGTATATTTAGTCCTATAACTATTTTCAAGCGTCGTGTTAGTCCTTAAACTGTATAGAAACTTCAAGTCATTCCCCATGACGTTGTCCTCCAAATACAGGGAAACACCTCTTCCAACTATGCAGAAACATCAAGATAGTTCTCAATCTATGCAATAAATATATTTAGTCCTCATACACCCAAGAAACATCATGCTAGTTCCTGCAACATATCTTAATGTCAATATAGTCCTAAAACTATTAGAATATTGGAGCAAGTCATTTTACCTTTTGGCATGTTCATGCCAGTCCTCCAAAATTTCAAAAACATCAAGATAGAAAATAGACTATCTAAAACATCAAGTTAGTCCTTGAACAGTTCAATAGAGTCATGTTATTCCTCCCACAAATTAAAAATATCAAGATAGCCCTCAAACTATTAAGTAACTAATTATAGGCCTTCAACTATTCAAATAAATCAAGTTAGTCCTCCATATATCAGAAACAAGAAATTTGTCCTTTAACTATTCATAAGCATCAAGTTAATCCTCCAACTACTCCAAAGAGTTAGGCCAATCCTCAGTGTATCCAGAAACATGATGTTAGTCCTCCATCTATTTACACCCCTCAAGTTATTCCTCCAACTACCTGAAACATCAATCTAGTCCTTTATCTATTTAGCCTCGCCAAGTTAGTCCTCAAACCTTTCAAAAATGTAAGTTTTTGAGCAACATATTCGAAAACATCATGATAGTCCTCCAACTATAGCAAACCTCGATGTTAGCAACTATAGGAAATGTCATGTTAATCCTTTAACTTTTCAAAAGCTTTAAGTTAGTCCTCCAACATTTCTAAAACATTAAAGAAACCTCCAACTAATGTTAAGCTTCAAGTTAGTCCTTTGTCTGTCTAGAAATGTAAAGATAGTCCTCCAAATACTTAATAGCATCAAGTTAATCCTCTAACCATGTTGAAAAGAAAATATAGTCCTCTAGTTACGTAGTAAAATCACGATAGTCCTACTACTATTTGGAAATGTAAAGTTGGTCACCTGACTACTTAATATATTTAATTTCATCCTCTAAAGATTCACAAATATCATGTTTGTTCTCAAACTAGTCATAAACATCAAGACAGTCCACGAAATATGCAAATATTTATTCAGAAGCATCAAATTAGTCCTCCAACTATTCTAAACCTTCACGTTAATGCTCCAACTATTCACAACCTTGATGTTAGCATTCCTAGTATATGAATATATTATTAGTCCTTTAATTTTAAACAACATCGAGTTAGTCCTCCAATTTTCTAAAATATCAATTTAGTCCTCCAACTTGTGAAAAGCATCAAGTTAGTCCTCCATCTATCTTGAAACGTGATTCTAGTCATCCAACTATTCAGTACCATCATGTTACTCTTCCAACTACTATGAAGCGTCAAGTTAGTCCTCCAATTATTCCAAAGCGTCACGTTACTCGCAAAATTAAAAGTTAGCCCTCCAACTATCAAAAAATAAGCAAGTTGTAGTGTCGACTTTTGCCCAAATTGTCATCCGCGTTACATAAAAGCAGTCTGCTCTTGGTGAAGATGTTTTGGGAGCCTTTCGCTGAAATTGGTGAAATCAAATCTCGATCCCCAACTAGATCTTATTTCTCGATTCCCCTTTGGAGTCCCAGATAACAAGAATCCAGCTTTGTTTACATTTTGCGATCTTTCAAATTCCCCAGTCGCCGAGCTCTGAATTGGAATTCTTCGTCAATTCAATCCAAAATGCTGTTCTTAAAATCAAACCCATTTCACAGGAGTTCTTTTTCTCTCTACCTTTTCCTCGTGTTTCTCCTCTTCCTTTTCTTTTCCCCTCTTGTGATTTTTGCTCAGGTATTTGTTTTTGTTTTGTTTTTCTCTTTTCTATGGGTTCATATCTGGCTTTTGATGTTGTGGGATATCTTGGTTTGGTTTTATGTATGAAATAATTAGGATTCTGGAAGGGAGGAGTCAAATGCTGGAATCAAGGATCTGGGCAGACGAAGTAAAGTGAGTATACTCTTTGTATAAATGAAATGTTTCAAACTGGCTATGTCCGAGTAAAATAAATTGGAACTTTGGTTGAAGAATAATAAAGATTGATGGCTAATTAATATCTATGGATTTACTGTTAAAGTTTGATGATAATTAATTTTTTTAAATGTTGCTGAACAGATTTTTGTAGACAAAATAAAGACAGGTATTGCAGTAGATGAGATTGACCCTGATTCCATTAATCTTGGTGTCAAGTTGGACTCTGGTCTTGGAGTATTTGATGCTTTATTTGCAAGTTTTTCCATGATTCTTGTCAGTGAGGTTAGTAAATGCATTTCCTTAGTATGATATGCTGCCAAATTTATCATTTTGAGCACTATTAGTGGGTTTTCTATGCTCTTGTTTTGATGGTTCTTGGTGTTTTATAAGACTTTGATCATAGTTTGATGAGATAACGTAGTCTGCTTATGTAACTCTTTTGGCCTGACTTTAAATTGTGGAGTACATACTTTGGCTTATAAAATGAATTTACTTTCAGGCACAGAATTAATTCAGTTTGTTGGGAGCTTTCATCGAGCTTTCATCGGTTATTCCTTGAATATTGTCTAATGGTGGTTCTGCTTTTAGATTGGAGACGAGACTTTTATAATAGCAGCTCTCATGGCAATGCGTCACCCCAAGTCAATTGTTCTATCTGGTGCCCTAAGTGCCTTGTTTGTGATGACAGTAAGTTAATTTTTTTTCTTGTTTCCTGAAATGAAGCTCATTCTTCCTTCTAAGCTCCATTTCCCATATAATTTCACCTGTTTAGACATTATTTTGGTGTCCTGTGTTTTTGGTTCTCAAAACTGTTGTCTTACGGATTATACTAAGGCTGGACTTGTTGCACATGTGAATTAGGTACTTTCAACTGGTCTTGGTAGGATTGTACCTAATTTAATATCAAGAAAGCATACAAACAGTGCAGCTACCGGTTGGTGATTTATTCTATTTTTTAGTAATTTATGCATAACATTCTTCTTTTCTTTTTTATCATTCCTTTTTTCCGAATAATGCAATCAAATGGGTCGACATTTACTTGTAAAAGGATTATTTTCCTCAAACGATGTGAAATTCAATATGGCTTATTAAGTTAACACGTTGTGTTCCCTTTTTATGGTATTAAAAGTAATTCAAGAAAATTCAACCTTGATGTTCGTTTGCTTGTATATCTTTTGATGTTGAAAGGCATGGAGAGACTAAGGGTCTGTTCTCTTTGCTGTTTTTAGGCCATTTTCAGTTTTCAGTTTTTGAAAACACTGAAAACACGTTTACTTACTTATTTTCTGAATCGAATTTTCAAAAACGAGTTTAAAATTTACAAAGAAAACGGGAAACGTCGAAAAAGTCGTTTTAATTGTTTTCAGTTCAAATCAAGCCAAAACTTCATTTTTTTATTTTTGAAAACAATTTTTCAAAATGACAAAAAAAATGTTTTTTTAGCAATCTCAAAATGGACACTCAAAACACAAAATTCAAAATGAATTCAAAACTCAAAATTGAAAACTGAAACACGAAGATAACAGCCCCTAAAGTTCGCATGTCTAGTGGTGAATCACACATGGTATATTTAAGTGTACTATGATGGTGGTAACTTTCCACCCTAGCTTAAGTGGATTCTTCCACCAAAATAGTTGGTTCAACATCTAATGCTTCTCAAACCCATATGATGCATTGATAGAGAACATAATAAAGGAGAAGAGAGAGAGAATTAGAGAGAAGAAATAGGAAGAAGAAAGAAGGAGGAGAGAATTAGGCGGAAAAATTAGATAACAGAGAAGCAGAATTTGGGAAGGGAAATCTGAAATATAATCAATAGCTTGAATACAGTGAAATTCTAGATTTTGAGGGAACTCTTAGCCCCTGTTTGAGGCCCCTTTTTTGAGTATTTGTGAAGAGTGATTTTTTTTTGGAGAATGTGTAGTTAAGTGGAAAAATGTTTGGGCTTATGTGCAAAATTATTTATTGGGAGAATATGGGGTTGAAAATGAATTTGGGAAAAAATGAGTTTTAAAGAATGGGGCTTAGGCTATGTTTGGTACCAATTCTCATTTTCAACAGTAAATCGATTCTCATTTTCAACCACACATTTTTCAATAAAATAATATTTTCTATCACATCAATAATCTTATCTTCTTTTTCAACCACACATTTCCCATCATATCACTATTCAAAATCAATTTTTCCCCCAAAAATTCCCTACCAAACACACACTTAATAAGTAGCTACTAAAAATAATAAAATTCTAGTTAATCAAAATTCAAAACTATTAAAATCTGATCTAAAACAAACTTTATCTTTTAAATCCTATTTATCTTAATATATCTTCAATTATCCATCATGAATACTCTCCTAAGTTTACCCTTAAACATCTCACAAGCCAAATCGACAAGAGAATCGATAAAGGACAAAAGAAAACCTCGTCTCTTTTCTTTTGTCCTAAGTTTACTCTTAAACATCTCACAAGCCAAATTAACAAGAGAATCAATAAAGGACAAAAGAAAACCTCGTCTCTTTTCAAAGTCACTTCATGTCAACCCCACACTCAGCTGTTTACTTCACACCACCCAGCCCAGTCCTTCCTTCCCCCACTTGCCATCGATTGACCTGAAATATCTGGTCCATTCCTAACATGACTCTGTGTCCTGCTTCTCATGCAATTATCCGATGCTATTGCTGCAAGTGAAGACAGAACCTTGAAGAAATCATCCTGAAGAAATAAAGAAGAGATAGTTAGCAAGTTCAATAAGTTTTGAGGACGTTCAATTGAACTCACATCTTAAACTAAGTTCTCAATAGACAATAGCAAATGAAAAAAAAAAGGGAATTCATTTCAAATCGTTTTAGTTGTCTCTCTTCAATGATATGAACAATAAATGAATTTAATTGTTTTACCCTTTCAACTATTTCTTGCTAAAATAGTTAAAAGGGAAAGGAACTAATAGTTCATGTATTGAGATTTGAAAATGATTTGATGAAATTGAGATGTGGTGAATCAAGAAGGATGAGATCGAGACGGGTGGTGGTAGATGGAAGTATGGTCGTATTTTTGGAGGCCTGGCGATAGGTTTAGTAGTGAGGAGGAACTCAAGGGTGGGTGGGTGAAGACAGCACTGGGGAATGAGGATGAAGAAAACAGGAGAGTGTGGATGGAGAAGGAAGATGGGGTTAAATGGGGGAGAAATTATGTATGTATTTCAAGTAATCGAATCATTTATGGTTTCACAAACGTTATATGTTTTAAGGATTGAGACTAAGAAGTACCTTGTTAAGGCTATTGAGTAAAGTTCCTACCACTGCTTTACTCAAAAGTTTTTTATTGATTTGCAGGGCCTATAGTTCCTGCCTCTTATAAGCTGACATCTAAATTTGGGTTTTTCATCTGGTTGAAACTTGATTTGCTTGAAGCCCCTTCTTAGGGTGCTCGTGTACATTTCTTAGCTATAAAATGCAACACTTTTGTTATTACACAATCATGTGGCATATTGACAAATATCACTGCTCTTGTATAGTTTGAATATCCTTAATGAGAATCAAAGAACAAAGATTCTCCTTTCCAGAATTTCACATTTTTACTGATAATATTTATTCTGCTATTGGATATTCAAATTGGTTATGAATCTGAAAAGATACCCTCTTTGCAGTTCTTTATGCCTTTTTTGGGCTCCGGCTTCTTTATATCGCGTGGAGATCGGATTCAAAAGCCTCGCAGAAAAAAGAAATGGAGGAAGTACGTTTTCCTAATTCTGAATGAGCTGTATTTAGTTATCATATCCTAAGTCTTCTAATATGAAAGACGACAATCATAATTATTTTGGAGCTGAATTCTGTTCTTAGTTGCTGTGTGCTTTTGTTTAAAGCAGTAGTGGCACTAGTTCAGTTATTTTTTGGAAGTGCCCAAGGCTTACAGCCCGAGGTCTGCCTCATGAGGCATTCATTAGGAGCCTTATAGCTTATCCTTGAATGTCCTGTTGTCAGGCTTATGCCTTAACTTACTGGTACATACCTCAAGGCATAAGCATTAAGGCAGCTGAGGCAAGTGTTGTGCTCTGGCCTTTTGTAGTCTATTTTTGCTACTAGTCTCAACTTTATATGGGGCATTCTTTAGGAGCCTTAGAACTTATGTTTATGTAGTCCTGTTGTAAGATTTACGCCTTAACTTACTAAGGCACACACTTCAAAACTTTAAGCATTATGGCGCTGAGGTCAGCGTTGTATATTCTGCCCTTTTGCGGTCTATTTTTTAACCCAGTCTCGACTTTTTAAGGGTTTTTGACTTGTTTACACATGGACCAACCTTGAAAGCTAAAGAGAATTTTGATTTTAGAGAAGAAAAAATAGCCAGTGCTTGCCCAACCTTCTAGTACAATTGGAGTGTGTCCCCCAAGTGAAATTGCAACTTTTCAGTAGGTTACTAGTGACAGGAGACCTGTAACACATGGTGTTGCTCTTTGTTTCTTTTATATTTTTGTTGTTGTCTCAGTGTTATTCTTTTGTCCTTGGAGTTTCCTTTCTTTTAATGTTAAAGCAAGTAATTAGTCAGTTATTTCATTTATTTATTTTTTAAGACTTTTTGTCATTGTCAATAGTGGTTTTATCATGCTTGCACTGCTTTCTTAAGTGGTTTTGATGATAAAATTCTGTTAGTAACTTTGTTTTGCTTTTGAAAGTGCCATGTTGGTTTTATATTGGCGTACACTTATCTTGGAAAAGGGTATTTAGGGCAGAAAATGTGCATATTTTGATTCAAGGTTTAGAATTCTAGTGGCAATGGAAGGGGGAGGGTACCTCTCTCTCTCTCAGGTTCTCTTGATTGATTCTCGATGTTGCCGAAAGTTTAAAGATACTTCTCGTTTCAGTACGATAACCCCTTCTTGTTTGCCTTGGAATCTCTCATATGCTGCATGAATCAACTCATACCCCTATCCCCCTCTTGCCCTTTTATTACATGCTCCGGAAATGGCTTGACACTATGAATATGTCAGGTAGAAGAGAAACTCGAAGCTGGACAAGGGAAAACAGCATTTCGACGTTTCTTTTCTAGATTCTGCACACCAATCTATTTAGAGGTATACCTGACAACACACTTGAAGTAACATTTCATGTTTCATTCTTACTGTGCTTTTTATATCTATTGTGTTTTTCAAGCTGATAAAATTCTGTGGAATCCTGAACATCTGGAAATTAAATTGCAAATGGCTAATCGTTTATTTTTTCTTCCAACAATCTCATGTGCAGTCATTTATTTTGACATTTCTAGCTGAGTGGGGAGATCGTAGCCAGATTGCAACAATTGCTGTAAGATTCCCCTCCCCCCCTGCTCTGAAGTTTCTTTGGGTTATGAATTTGTGGATGATCTTGAGCAATCTCAACTTGTAAAGAGTTCATCGATCTTTTTCTTCACTTCTTTCTCCCATTTCTTGCTAAAAATCGCAGCCGACTGTTTAGGTTTACTCAGGCATATGTCAATTGCTAAAGTATAAATTTGAATTGTTATAGAAGTTAAGTTGACGTGAGGGCTCTTTTTTTAAAGACAAAATTTAAGCAAATAAATATGTGACGTGTCCTTTAAGCATTTAGTTGAGGTACTTCACCGTATTATCAGGAGAGGAGATCCTGAGTGCAAGTTTTGTCACATCCATATATGAAAATTGTGCACGTGTTGATAAAAATTGAATTCCTGGCCTGCATGTGAGGCGTTGTGTTGAAACTAAATTTAAACAAGTATACCTTCTCCAAAAGCTTAAGCGTTTAGACATAGTAATTCAACATAAATAATTTATTAACTTATTTTTACTTTTCTACAGTTAGCTACACACAAAAATGCAGTGGGAGTTGCTTTTGGTGCCATTATAGGACACGCCATTTGTACATCATTAGCAGTTGTTGGTGGAAGCATTCTGGCATCAAAGATCTCGCAGCGCACTGTTGCAACTGTTGGGGGATTGCTTTTCCTCGGTTTCTCCCTGTCTTCGTACTTCTATCCTCCTCTATAACCACGGGATAGATTAATCTGATTGTTTTAGGAAATGGTGGGTACCCGTTTAACTTGTATTCATCTCCATTACCATAAAAGGTTAATATTGACACTGTTAAATAGCAGATTTTTTACCTTATTATTTTTGTACGTATAACCATACAGAAATATGTTACATGTTTGTTTGTCTGGAGAATGTTTAACCTTGATTATCAATAGCTTGAATGTACACAATGGATTGAAATCCCAGTTTTGATGCACTACTTTGGGGAACTAATTAATCTTGTGATTGATGAATAGATTTGTGGTGACGGATGGTCTATTGTTGCTAGTTCTTGGAAAATATACTATAATTAGTTCTATTTCTATCTTACATATTCAATAATCATTTACAAATTGATGTACAGATAGATAACATGACATTATATTAAAATTTAACGAATAAATTTGCAGGTACACAAAAAATTCCACAGATATTGCACAGTTGTCTTCCTGTGCAAAATCTGTGAGTTTATTCCCGTACTTATAGCATTGTTCAAATTTAACGGATTATTTTCTCTCCTTTGTTTCTCTCTTCCAAACTCTTTTCTTTCTCTTTCTTTGTATATCAATCTGTAAATAATTATGTATAGGTAGCATTACTCTCTTCAGAATGATGTATATATCTTGGTTACTTTTGTAGTAAGATATAAAGATCGAGCCACTCTAGATCATTCATATGTATTGATCTATCCTTTTCATTGGAGGGTCAACCCTTATAAATAGAGTTGGTGAGGGAGCACATTCGCAAACTGTTCAGAGGGTTCTTGAAGTGTGAATTATATATTTTTCTTTTTTTTGTCGAAAATGATCTAAAAACCAGTATGATTATACAAAATTTGACATGCACAAGGTAGGAAAGTACCAACAAAAAATATACACTATTATTGGAAGCTAAGCTAATAATGATTTTTATAGCTAAAGATTGGTAAAATTGTTACAGCTCTCTTCAATTCCCATCATAAAGGATGCCTTTGGTCCCCATGCACATCCATCTGCCTTGGCAAGTATAAACCAAGATTGTCGAGTTGGTGGAGCAAGTGAACACGGAGACCAAAAGTCACGAATGCGAATCCCTTGTTAACACTTCCTCGATGGAGCCCATTGCACCGAGCTTGCTTAGTGCGGTTTATCTCTCCTGTGTAGTTTACGGGCTACTGCACATGAAGTGGGGTTTATCTAGGGGAAGAGTTCAAAACTCAGGTATTTGGAATGAGGCAAATCAATATTTAGATTTTAAGTTTCAAAATTCAAAAATTAGGTATTAGTTAATTAATTAAATATATTATGGCCACAGTTATAAATTAATGGTCACAGATTGTTCACAGTTTATTCGTAAATCACATATTTCCAAATTGTTGGTCAGGGATTATTTAATGGTCACGGATCAAAAAATTTGTTTATTACAATTAATTCGTCGGTCACAGATTTCAAAATCAGTTGGTCACAAATCAAAATTTATAGGTCACATGGTCACATATTTCAAAATCAGTTGGTCACAGACCCACAGATTCTTTCGCAATCACATATTATATAATTTTTAGGTCACAGATAAAAAAATGATTGGTCACTAATTAACCAACACCCATTTTCACCTCCAATCATGATCATCACCTTGATCGCACACCACTGCCCCCAAGCCAACCACCGCACACAGTACCTTGCCCAAGCCAACCACCGCCATCACCATCGTCACCATCAGATCCAGCATACCCTGTCAGATACACACCACCACACCACAACCCTACCACCAACAAAGCCGCCACCACTAAATCCAACACCACCACTAAATCACCAACCATGAACCACCACCACAAAATCACAAAATCATTGCCAACCATGAACCACTACCACAAAATCACCACCACACTGCTGCTTCCACCGTTGTGCTCTCCGACGTGTCGCCGGTGGCCATCAAAGAGAATATGTTTTGTGTCAAACGCCGATGATCGATGGGTTGAGATTAGACGCCACCACAGTAATCACCGCCACTATATACACCATACAAAATCTCAAACTGCCGCCACCAAGACCAAGACCAACACCACCTAGTGAGCACCACCAACATCAACACCACAGGCGATGGGTGTTCCGGCGGTGGTCCGAAGGAGAAAAATCCAGATCGAGCTACTGCGGTGGATCTGCTTCGACATGACCTCCGCTTCATTACAACAGCGATGGTTCTCTATGTGGGGATCTCTGGCAGTGGACGCACCTTGACGGCGACGAGCACTCCTCGATGGGGGTAGAGAGAGAAGAGGGGGGAGATAGGAGAGAGGAGAGGGAGCAAAATGAAACGGGTGGAAATGAAATTGATTTAGGGTTGTATATATAAATATTTAATTATTAATTTTATGCCTGAGTTTTGATTAAAACAATTTTGTACCTGATTTTTGCACTTGGATCTTCAAATGTTTGGAAATATGTAATTTCCTCTTTACCTAGTGCGCAATCACAATTGTCAGGCCTCTGCCCCTTTGGGATGGTCGGGGCTCTGCGGCGAGTAGCGACTACGGGTTCATATGTCAACAAAAAAAAAAGGTATAAACCAAGACAATCTTTGTCTAGTCCCAAAGTAAAGGAATCTGTATTGTGTACCCCGTTTGCGCCCATTAATGGTTAGAAAAGTGTTGTTTTGAAATATGTGTGATTAAGTCCACGTTTGGCCCCATTAAATTAAAATTTATTTTTCTCTCACTTTTTATCAACCATACATTTTTTAATAAAATAATATTACACGTAAATCTAAAAAAATTTCGTTTTTTTTTAATCACACATTCTCTAAAAATATATTGTTATTCCTCTCATTATAATGCAAAATAATGGTAGTTGATAAGAATAAAGAAAAAATGAATTATAGTCTTAATAGGGTTGATGACAAATTTTAATTGGAAATTTGTTTTTAATGATGTACCATTTTTATTTTTTTTTGGTTGCGGTCAATTAAAGGAGAGTTAAAAATGTCTTTTCCACTTATACTCTATATGCAGAAACGTTGTAGCTGGTGCAGTTAGATTTACGGGGAACGGATCCAGGTTTCACGAGGTGCATTTCTTCTTGGCACATAAAGGGATACCGTGCTGCAGTAGTTTGCTTCGCTAGACTACCTTCCGCCTTTTTTCGGTCGTTTCGAGATGAACGAAAATTTGATTACAATTTGTAGAAAGTTTGCAACAGAAAATTTAGATGCATTGAAAGTAAATTGATCATTGATTGATGAAAGTAGGAAATTACAATGGTTGGTGCAGGGGGCGAACACTAGTAAGATTGAAAATTTTTTGAATAATTAATACCCCCCTATAATAGCTTGCTGAAGAAAAACCTAAGTGATAGAGTTGACGTTTAAATGACGAGGAATCATATTAAAGGTTTACAAATATCATAGCTATTTTACAACTGAAATAAAATATTACAATGGAAAGGAAATTTCAACTCAAACTGAACTAATATTTACAATGTGCGGCTGAAGTTGGACAAATTGTGGCTGCGTTTGGGTCAAGGGGCTAGTTAAAGTTGCGGTCATTGACATTCTCCCCCATTTGTTTTAGCGACGTTCTTGGTGCCCTCGATGCATGAAATGCTTCAATTAATGGTTTGAAGACTTCAATGTCTTTTTCTCTTTCTCAAGTATTCTCTTCGCTGCTACATCCACTCCATTTGACAAAGTACTCTTGATGATATTTCCTAGAAACTCGAGTAGTACGATGGTCCAATATAGCTTCAGCAACTTTCTTTCCAGCTTTTCTCAATTCAAACACTGGTTGTTTCGACTCATTTCTGGATGCGTTCTCCTTATCTGCAAAGTATAGCTTGAGTACACCAACATGAATGACATTGTAGATTTTGCACCATGAGAGGAGCGCAACTCTGAATGCGACTCTTCCAATCCTCTTCACGATGGGTAATGATCCAATATATTTTGGAACCAATCTTGAGTCCTTCCCTCTTATCAGTTTATAACAGTTTATGTTGGGAAATTTGACCATTATCATATCTCCAACATTAAATTCAAGGAAACGATGCTTCAAATCTGCAGACTTTTTATACCTTTTTAAGCTTTCTCAAGATAATTTCGAGCAATTTCAATATTTCGTTTCCACTCTTGAGAGAAGTTTTTCGCTTGAGGGGACTTGGTACTATGATTGATATCCATAGTATGAGGGAGTAACAGTTACTGGCTAGTCACAATCTCAAAAGGACTCTTATTGGTGGAATTTTGGGCATTGAAGCAAATCTGAGTAGCATCCAAAACTTTCACCTAATTTTTCTGCGAAGTAGAGATAAAGTGTCGAAAATATTCTTCCAACATAGAATTGAAGCGCTTTGTCTGTCCGTCAGATTGTGGATGAAAACAAGAACTCGTGCTCAAAGTTGAACCAATAAGTTTGAACAACTCGGTCCAAAATATGCCAGTAAATCGAGGATCCCGATCACTGACGATGCCTTTAGGCAATCCACAGTATTTGACAATATGTTTGAAAAAGAGTTGAGTTGTCTCTTCAGCTGATACATACTTGAGCGTTATGATAAAAGTTGCGTACTTTGATAGACGGTCTACCACAACGATGATAGTGCCAAAATCTCCAACTTTTGGCAATTGAACAATGTAGTCCATCAATACACTTTCGAATGGCTTAGTTGGGACGGAAAGGGGCTCAAGCAAGCCTGCCTTTTCTGATGATCTGTCTTATCTTGCTGACAAATAAAACAGATTTTCACATAAGTTGCAATGTCATCCCGCATTTGAGGCCAGTAGTATGCACAATGTAGTAATGCAAAAGTGCGTTCCTCTCAGAGTATGCATTCACCATTCGTCCCTCTCACTTGTGGGACATCTCACTTTGAACTCATTCCGCCACTCGCTAGTTGACAATATGCATTCACCATTCGTTTATGAGAGCATTCTGCCACTCGATGAGGTCCTACCCATAAAAAGAAAATCAATTTAGGAGTGGCATCAGATCTTCCCTCCGTTGCTTTTCCTTTATTCCGGGTGTTACTGCTGCTACCATTATAGTTTCATTGACGACTGTTTTGATAATTTCCTTGAAAGTTACTTTGACGGGTGGCTTGATAGGCTCCTCCCTTATTATTATAGTAACGATCTCCCCCATTTGAGTTCGAGCTGGGTCTGTAAGGTCTGCTTCCACCTCTAATAGTTTGACTATTCCCTGAAGGTCGGTCTTTTCTCGACTCTGGTTGATAGTCATTTACACATTCGACGGCTCTCATGGCAGCGCTCAAATCAGTAACCTTCTGTCTCTGGAGTTCGGTACGCGTCCACTGTTTCAACCCTTCCATGAAGGTGAATAGCTTATCATTTTCCGACATATCTTAAATATTCAGCATATGTCCTGAAAAGGCTTTTACACTCTCTCTGATGGAGCTTGTATGTTTCAGTTCTCATAGTGCCCGTCGTGCTTGATATTCAACATTTTCTAGGAAAAACTGTGATTTGATCTCTTCTTTGAGGAGATCCTAAGAATCTATTCGAACCTTGTTGGCATGAATATCAGCATATTTTGTTTGTCACCATAGTTTTGCATCTCCACAAAGATACATGGTAGCTGTTATAACATTTCTTACTCCGTCTTCGATCGAAGTCGCAAGAAAGTATTGTCCCATATCGAACAAGATGTTCTCGACTTCTTTTGCATCGCATACTCCTCCGTAGGTACATGATAGGAATGTAAAATACACATTTTACATATTTATTTAATGCACTCATATGAATATTTTATGCCTAAATGTACTTAATATTCTCGTATTTTGGTCTAGGTGGCAATGCGATGGATATGGCGTAATTTGGAAGAAATAAGAGGAAAATGACCAAAATGAAAGAAAGTGAAAGTTCGGGAATCAAAGTGTAAATATTCAAAAGTTGTATCGAATCTCACGATGAAGACTTGAGAGTGTTAGAGGCCAATTGGATGAAGAAATAAGTCAAATGGATGAAATATAGCCAAGACATTCTCACATATCAACTTTCAAGTTGAAAAGTTTTGCATCGATTTTCAGCCTCATATTGAAACCAATTTTGGACATGGAAAACGATCTAATTCGAAGATAGTTTCTGAAGCAAAGTTGTAGCCTTTTAAGTTATATTTTCAACGCATCTTAAATCGCCTCAATCGGATATTGGGAGAGAAAGTTATTTAAAAAATACTTAGAACTGTGAAGCTGTCGTAAATTAGGCGAGGCGCGCGCCCTCGCCTGCAGAAGAGGCGCGCCCCCAGGCCGAAAATCCCTCACTTGAGGCTTCCAAATCCCCCAAGGTTGCACTAGGCGCGCGCCTCAAGGCTAAAAAGGGAAAATACCTAATTTTCTTTATTTTTGTTTAATTACTTACGTAAACTTTTTGGACTCGTTTTTCTTGACCTAAATTCGACCAGAAGCTATCAGAATGCCTCCAACCTATTTTCTCTCTATTTTTCTTAGATCTATCATGTGTAACTAACTCTTAGTTCTTGATTGAAGGATACCGAAGCCTTGGAAAACATTATAACTGTGAAATCCACCTATTTTTATTATTTAATTTATATTTTCAGTATTGAATTTTCTTCTATGCATAATTTTATGATTGCCATGTTTGATTACTAAGAGATCTATTAGTTTTTCATATATTGCAATTTATAGCTAAGTTAAATCTCAAATCCATAATTGTTTGAATCATTTAACTTGTGAAACACTCGGATTTGATAATTTTATGCGATAGATGTTATTGAATTTTAAGGAGAATGTTTAAATAGATTGAATGCAATCGCTGGTATTTGTATTATCTAGTTCATCGATTTCTCTATTATCTAAAATTGTTATTAAATTGAATCTTTAGAGCTGGTCTGAGATTATTTGATAATTAGAGTTAATTAGAACGCTGGTTTCTGATTAACTAAGCACCTGTTTGGCCCCCATTTTGGGGTGTTGAAAATTTTTGGAATGGTGATTGATGGGAGAATGTGTACTAGAAAAGTAATGAAAGGTTTTAGAATTGTGTGTAATATTATTTTATTTGATGAATGTGTGGTTGAAACGAAGAGAGAAAAAAATTAATGTAATGGAAAAAAATGGGGGCCAAACGAGGGCTAAAATTAAAGAGAAATAAGAATTTATTCCAATGATGAATATTGTAAATATGGATTGATTATTCTTTATGGATTGATGAATGGTTATAAATCTCCAATGGTGGAAGTTGACTTTGATCAAGACTTATTTCATTGATTTAATACAATTCGTTAATTTACATTGTTATTTGTTATAAGATTGATTTCATTATAAACAAAAACCCCCCAATCGTTATACGAAGTATAAATTGTTGAATTGTACACTTTTCGTGGGATCGACCCTTACTTCCATTACTACATTAGTTTTAGACGTTTAAGAACTATTTTTGGATGCCTATGATAGCATACCAGTATACGGTTCCAAAATTCGGAGCCTGAGAACATACTTTTGTGCGAGGGCTTTCCCATTGCCAACCGCACGTTAAAGTACTCGTAATTGAGCTCTCAACGCTTCCATTTCATCCTGTAGATCAGGCATGATTGCAACAGTTTCAGTCATTGCTGTGTAAGTCTTTCGGCTTCATCCAATTGAATGTGTAATTCACGAATTTTCATCTTTTCTACCTCGACTTTTTCCTCGAGGCCATCCACGACATAGCACAACCTAGTAGTTGTTTCATCAAGCGCATCCACACTGTTTCGTAGTCCTCTTTTGAGATCTGCAACTTCTGTGGTGTTTGATGTAATTAGATTCATAACTTTCTTATCGAGGGTTGTGAGCCGCATCTCTGATACCAACTTTCAGGAGTGTCTTTCTTCTTAACACAGAAAGGGACACCGTGTGACAATAGAGTGTTTCGCTATACTACCTTCTGTCTTTTCTCGATCGTTTCGGAACGAAAAAAAATTTATTACAATTTGTAGAAAGTTTGCAACAGAAAATTTAGATGCACTGAAAGTAAATTGATCATTGATTGATGAAAGTGAAAATTACAAAAAATGAAAGCAGGAAATTACAATGACCGGTACATGGGGCAAACACAATTAAGTTTGAAAGATTTTTGAATGACTAATACCCCTTATAATAACTTGTAAAAGAAAACCCTAAGTGATAAGAGTGGACGTTTAAATGACGAGAAATCATACTAAATATTTGCAAATATCAAAGTTATTTTACAATTGAAATAAACTATTACAATGGAAAGGAAATTACAACTCAAACTGAACTAATATTTACAATGTGCGGTCGAAATTGGGTAAACTGTGGTTGCGATTGAATCAATGGGCTAGTTAAAGTTGTGGTCCTTGACATCAAGATTGGATTACAAGTCGAGCTAATACGTGGTATAGTTGACCACAAACTTAGACACAATGATATTAAGAAATACGACGACAAGTAAGAAAATGATTTAGCTAAGCTCCAGCATGGATCATGACTTGGAAGTAAAATGAAGAAATACTCTCAAGGGATTGAAGCTTCTGAAACAAAGTTGTGAATTCAATTTTGCTGATCTGTTAAACCACGCTTATAATTCCTCATGAAAGTATAGAATGTATGTATGGCCCGAAAATTGATTATCTTATAAATAAAGATATTTTGCTTGTAATAGCGAAACTAATTCTTCCAAACTTTTTTTTTTTAATCAATAATTTCATTTCCTTGCATTGGCAATGTACAATATAGTCAAATATGATTATTTTCTTCTTGATACCCATTAAATTTTCCTTTATGTAGAATTGATATTATTCCTCTTTATCTAGAGGTGGCTCGGCTCGGCCCGTGAGCTCATGGGTCGCGCCAAACTTCGACTTGCGAACTCGTCATTTTTATTTAAAGATAAACCTTTTTTCAAAAAAAAAAAAAAGGATAAACCCTCCGCTTTGGACTTGCCCACTAGCCGCTCGCCTGTGGGCGTGCTCGTGCTCAGGCTCGACATTTGACCAGCCTGAGCAGCCCACGAGCCGAGCCTACGAGCCGCTCGACCCGTTTGCCACCACTATCTTTATCTACTTCCATCCTCATGGAAAATGAAAGAATGTACTCAATTTCAAAACTTATCAAACGCAATTAAACACACACCCACACTACTATCAAGTGAAGCTCAAAATAACCTTCTTCAACTCAGTCCGAAATTTAGTTAAAATTGTTATATCTTGTATACACAGTCAAGAATCATCGCTCCATTCCCATGATCTCAATCGATCTCCAACACCCTCTACCCAACCATCTATTTCTCCCACTTTCGAGTACAAATATTCCCTGAGTACATGAAATATTTACAGATTTTGTACAGGATGATGCTGTGGCAGCATCCTGTGCATCTGTGTGTGTGTGTGTGTATTTTTTGTTTTCAACTTTGAATCTGTGTTGTTGATTTCAAATTTCTGTACCAATTCTATAATAAATTTCTGTACTTGTAGACTAACTCTTTCGAGTAAGACGACAATTTGGGGATGAGAGGGCAAAGATGGAGAAAAGGGGACTGAAAGGAGTACATATTTTATGTTTTTATTTTTTATTAAAAATAAATTGTAAAATAAGTTTTTAACCTAAAAATTGATGTTTTTTCTATAGTCAAAGCTTACAATATTCATCGATTGCTACAAATTTAAAATGTTAGGACCTAGATGTCAAAACAATTAATTCAGAATTCAAATGTTATAATATACCAAAGTTTGAGAGCTCCATTGTAATAGCGTAAAAATTAAGAATCCACGTTACAAAGACTGGACTTCAGATGAGAAAATCAAAGAAAAGAGGAGACAGAGCTGCAGATCCCGAATAGCAGTGACCAGTGACCCCCCCTCCGGTGATCCAACACTGCTGGTGAAAAATTTGCACATAAAGAAACTAAGGAAACAAAATCTGTTCTTCGGATCGATCGATTCGACTCCAATTTTCAGGTAATTTTGCATTTTTTTCTTACTTCTTTTTTCGATTTATTACAGCGTCCTTTGTCTCATTTCAGATCTGATATGGCCAAAAACTTATTCATTGCATGTAATGTATAATTTTACTTATAATGCTTGGAATGGATTTCTTCTTTTGACTGCTTTTGAATTCATTTTCTCGATCATTCCGCATATTTGATTCGTTTTGGTGGATTGTAGAGTGTTTATGTATGTTTATGTATGTATTAAGATTTATGGATCTGTATGATGAGAACGCTAGTTTTTTCCGTGTTTATTTTTGGTTCAGAATCTATATGCATGTTATGGTGTAAGGTAGGTCTGTTTCTTAGCTTGCTATGGACTTATTGAATTGTTTTCATTCATGTAATTGAACTTTCTTTTATCTTAGTATTTTGAAATTAGAATACGGATTTGTATTGCAGAAAATGATATTAGTTTTTGCTCGAATGAGAAGTAGGAAAATACACCGAATTTTCAGTAAGGGCTATATATCTTTAATGTTTTAAATATACCTAAAAATTCCACATTTTGTTTCTTCATTTTGCTAGAGTATTTATTAATGATGCGAAATATTGCAGACTCTACATAAGTAATCCTACAAGGAATCACTATATTGGAAAATGACATTTTCACTCACATCACATTCTCAGCACTTTTTATATCATTATATGATGTGAATTTAGATCAACTGATGAACTAGGTGGAACATCACCATACATTCAATCAATTTTCTCTAGTAGAGTGATTTGTTTTCATAATTTTTTTGATCTGTATTGATTGAATAGTTTGAATTCTCCACATGACTAGGTACCAATTGAAAAATGGAAAAATCATGCTCTTTGCTGGTACACTTTGACAAGGGCACTCCAGCCCTTGCCAATGAGATTAAGGAGGCACTTGAAGGAAATGATATTCCTGCTAAGATCGATGCCATGAAAAATGCAGTCATGCTTCTGGTAAATGGTGAAACCCTCCCTCAGCTCTTCATTACTATAGTTAGATACGTGTTACCCTCTGAAGACCACACTGTTCAGAAATTGCTGTTGTTATATTTGGAGATCATCGACAAGACTGATGGCAAAGGTCGTGTACTGCCTGAAATGATCTTGATCTGCCAGAATCTCAGGAATAATCTTCAGCACCCAAATGAATACATCCGAGGTGTCACACTGAGGTTCCTTTGCCGGCTGAACGAGGTGGAGATCATTGAGCCTTTGATACCCTCCATTATATCTAACTTGGAACATCGTAACCCTTATGTTAGGAAAAATGCAATTCTTGCTGTGATGTCAATTTACAAGCTCCCACAGGGCGAGCAGCTCTTGGTTGATGCACCGGAGACTATTGAGAGGTTTCTTTCGACGGAGCAGGATCCATCGGCTAAGAGGAATGCCTTTCTGATGCTTTTCAATTGTGCTCAGGATCGTGCTATAAATTACCTTTTGACCAATGTTGACAGAGTAGGTGACTGGGGGGAACTAATGCAGATGGTTGTATTGGAGTTGATCCGGAAAGTTTGTAGGATGAACAAAGGAGAAAAAGGGAAATATATAAAGATAATTATATCGCTCCTGAATGCGCCTTCAGCTGCCGTTGTCTATGAATGTGCTGGAACCCTTGTTTCTTTGTCTTCTGCTCCTACGGCTATTAGAGCTGCAGCTAGTACATATTGCCAGCTTCTTCTCTCTCAGAGTGACAATAATGTTAAGCTCATTGTGCTTGATCGTCTGAATGAACTTAAATCCTCCCACAGAGATATTATGGTTGACATGATCATGGATGTACTGAGGGCACTATCAAGCCCAAACCTTGACATCCAAAGGAAAACTATTGATATAGTTCTCGAACTGATCACGCCTCGAAATGTCAATGAGGTAGTTCTTACTTTGAAGAAGGAAGTTATGAAAACTCAGAGCGGGGAACTTGAGAAGAATGGGGAGTATCGCCAAATTCTTATTCAAGCCATCCATTCTTGTGCGATAAAATTCCCTGAAGTTGCAAGCACAGTGGTCCATCTATTGATGGATTTCTTGGGAGACAACAATGTAGCTTCTGCTGTGGATGTTGTCATTTTTGTGCGAGAGATAATTGAAACCAACCCGAAATTAAGAGTTTCTATTGTTACCAGGCTTTTGGATACATTTTATCAGATCCAAGCTGCAAGAGTTTGTTCCTGTTCACTTTGGATCATTGGAGAGTATTGCCTCTCACTTTCTGAAGTTGAGAGTGGCATTTCAACTATAAAGCAGTGCCTCGGAGACCTACCCTTTTTTTCGGTTTCTGAAGAAGAGGAAGCTGCTGATTCTACCAAGAAACCCCAGCTAACAAACTCCACTACCATTTCATCTAGAAGACCAGCCATCCTTGCTGATGGGACTTATGCTACTCAAAGTGCTGCCTCTGAAACTGCTTTCTCCCCTCCAACTGTAGTTCAAGGATCTTTGACTACTGGAAATTTGAGGTCCCTTCTTCTTGCTGGCGATTTTTTTCTTGGGGCAGTTGTTGCCTGCACACTAACGAAGCTTGTATTGAGATTAGATGAGGTTCAACCTTCAAAGGTTGAAGTGAACAAAGCATCAACCAGTGCATTATTGATCATGGTCTCGATTCTACAGCTAGGGCAATCTTCAGTTCTCCCTCACCCAATTGACAATGATTCTTATCACAGGATTGCTCTTTGCATAAGATTGCTGTGCAACACAGGGAATGCTGTCAGGACAATCTGGTTGAAGTCTTGCCATGAGAGTTTTGTTCAAATGCTTTTAGATAAACAGTTACGTGAAACTGAGGAAATTAAAGCGAAGGCTCAGATTTCTCATTTGCAGCCTGATGACCTTATTGACTTCTACCATTTGAAGAGCAGGAAGGTAAGAATATTGCATTTCCTAACTCTTTCTATACTTGTCATTTTAGATTGTAATCTGAACATTTCTCTGTTTTTGAACCAAATTCTGGTTTTGCATGCCATACTGGCCTGAGTCAGGGGCGGATCTAGGGGGTGGGCACCCAACCCCCAAAAACAAATAAATAAATAATTGCAATCCATTTTATCAAGCTCGTTTGCAGGTCAATTTTGGATTATAATTCTCAAATCTTAGGAAAGGTTCTTGATATCATTTTGAAGTATACAAGGCGTACTTCTTAATGTGCCTTTCAATTTGCAAAATTGCTAAACGATGATGTCACAATAGTGAGTTAAAATGATTGCATGAAATGAGTTTAATAAATCTAATTCGTGGCCACTACCTATTTTGGCTTATTTCGGGCTATATTTTTCGATCGTTGGTATTGTTTTGCAGAACTTGCGACCAACTATACAACGCATATTTCAAAATGAAAAATCATTAAATGGTGGACTTAAAATAGCTAGCATAAGATGGCTACCTAAAAATGGGTTTAATAATTCTATTTTAAATCAATGTATTGTATTAAATATGCAAATTTAAGGGTAAGGTCACTGTGCCCCCATTTTCATCTTTTCATTTCTCTCGTATGTCCTCTGTAAAAAAAATCGCAAGCCCCCAAGTTGATTAATCCGGGTTCCGTTGCTGGCCTAAGCTGTCTCGCTCTATCTGATATTATGGATTTATTCTTCTGTCACTGTGTCCATTGTAGGATCATGCTGTAGCTATATATTCAAGTCAGTGAGCTCACATCAAATTGATGGAAGCCTTGACCAACTTTATTCATTGTCTAATTATTTATTCGCATGCAACTTTGTGGACGGACAGGTTTAAAATTCCCAACAAACCTTTAATATTGTTTGAAGGGCAGTGCAGTTGGGATGGAGACATTTTATATTGAGAACCAATGTTTTAAGTGGATGTTTGTTCATGCCGAGGGTTATACAAGACAACTAATAAAAATCTTGTTAGATTTGTAAAATTGTTGCAAAAAAAATTGTAAAATTGTATTTTGTTTAGTTTAATTAGCTTTTACTTTAATTTTAATTTGTGATATCTACTTTTTTGGGCCTGTGTATCAAGTTGTCAAATGTGATGTAAGCATCATGTTACACATTGGGGCTAGTTAATTTTACCTACTTTGGAGGCTTGGTCTTACCAATTTTTAAGTGCTTGTGATTATAATATACCATTTCATGACCATGAGAGAATATATTGCAAGGAACTTCTAAAACGTGCCAAAAAGTATCTTTAGTCACTCTATTGTTTAAGTGTTTAGAATTCAGCAATTTCTCTTGAGAAGATCATGATTCTGGTCTCTCTTTGATTGGTTGTATATCATGCATGTAGTAAACACAATGTATAAACAGTTTATTCATTTACACATTGTTGTCTTTGCTTCAGGGCATGAGCCAGCTGGAGTTGGAAGATGAGGTTCAAGATGATTTGAAACGTGCTACTGGGGAGTTTGTTAAGGATGCGGATGATGCTAATAAGCTAAACCGTATCGTTCAACTGACAGGATTTAGTGACCCAGTTTATGCTGAAGCTTGTGTGACAGTTCATCAATATGATATTGTTCTGGACGTTACAGTTATTAATAGAACCAAGCAGACCCTTCAGAATTTGTGCTTGGAGCTGGCTACAATGGGCGACCTTAAACTTGTTGAGCGACCACAGAATTATACTTTGGCACCTGAGTCAAGCAAGCAAATAAAAGCAAATATTAAGGTGTCCTCTACTGAGACAGGAGTCATATTTGGAAACATTGTTTACGAGACCTCAAATGTACTTGAGCGGGCTGTTGTGGTCCTCAATGATATTCATATTGATATTATGGACTACATCTCTCCTGCTGTGTGTGGTGATGCTGCTTTCAAAACCATGTGGGCAGAATTTGAGTGGGAAAACAAGGTAAAACAGTCACTTAAGTCCTGATGTCATTCATATTTTTTTGTTTAAGACACCAGTTATATTCCCTCTGATTTTTGCATTGCTCTGGTAAGGAAACACTGTATGGTGATGACTGCACAGAAGCAACTAGGATAGCCACAATTGGATTTTCTGATAAATTCCTACGCAGTGCTTCCTTATTCTCTACTGGTCAATGTTAAACTGTTCATTATCCATGTATTCTTTGAAAGTTAGTTTGTCTGATGTCTAATAATTTAGTTTCATATTTCATTTGTGTAAACCCAAACTTAGGCAGGAGTGTTACTTAATTGAGTTTGATCAGCGTCGGCTGGTTTTCCTTCTCTCTATTTGAGAAGGAAGCTCTTGAAGATATTACATTCTCATTTGCTCTGCTTATTTGAAACCGAAGAGATGATTAGATGGTTTTGGTTGCTCCACTAGCCTGAAATAACCATTGAACATACTGTTAGTGCTCCAACTTCGAGATTTATTACTTGATCCATTTGATGTATCGGTCATTGAATGGAGGGTAAAACCATCAAAATATTTTTCTGCTCTTCTTGATCAAAAGTTTGACTTGAAAAATTTGATGTATTGGTCATTGGTGGTATAATTGATAATAATATGGGGGGTTCAAAACAAGGACATGCCTTGATAATACACCATTGGAAGGTTAGTTATTTTGTGAAAATTGTCAATGCTGTCAATTGACCCTTTTGATTTGTAGGAAAAAGTTTTCATTCCTTTTCCATATATCCTCCATGAAATTGCAGGTGTGTTGAATCGGTACATTCTTATAAAGTTTGTTCTAGGTAAATAGGTTCCTGCTTTCAGGATTGCTGGCTTGCTTCTATCATACATTTATTATCCATTTGTTCCTGAATGACTGATGAGTATCGGCAGCATTTATGTTTGACTATTGCTGCATATAGCTTGTCCTAATGTTCATATCTGTTTGGGCCAACCCTTAAAGATAGTTTGTAACTTTGTTTTTTGTTTTCAATATTTTTTATCTGCTTCTTGTTAATTGCTTTGCCTTTTTCCCCTTTCCTTTGGCAGGTTGCTGTCAACACTACAATAACAGATGAGAAAGAATTTCTTGACCATATAATCAAATCGACCAATATGAAATGCCTGACTGCACAGTAAGACATGTTCTCAATCCTGCTTGAATGTGTCATAATTTTTGCAATCAAAGACATTAAGGTTGAGGCCACATGCATAAGCCATTAACATCTTTTTTCTCCCTAAAAAAGGACTAAAGAATAAAAAATTATTGTATCTCAACATTGCTACTATTATCCAATATTAAAATCTGTGGCTTTCTGTTAGTTTTTCTCACTGTCATGGTTCCATTGGTTATTTTCTAAATCCTTGTTTTGTCAACTATATGAAAGGCTAGTCGCCAGGAACTGTAATTCAGTTCAGATACTTAGGGCTTGTTTGATGGATTTTTTGAGAATATATTTTGTGAAAAGTGATTATTTTGGAGAATGTGTTGTTAAGAAGTAGGGAATAGTTATGGGTTTACGTGCAAAACTATTTTATTGGGAGAATATGTGGCTGAAAATAAGTTTGGGGGAAATGAGTTTTAAAGAATCTGTAATAAACATGGGCTTAATATTTTCAAGTTTTCTGCTATATTCATAGTTCATCTAGTTCTTTTGATTTACTAATCTCTGATATTCAGTCCGTAGTTGTAACTCATCTAGCAAAATGTGTTTGAGGTAGTACAAAATGCAGTGTGTCAGAGAGCCAGAAGATTGTTCCAGCTTCTGAGTGCCCAAGATCACATAACAAGTGGAAATTTTAAATATGCAAGTTAAAACTGGGGCGTTGATGGAACTTAAAAAGACTTGTGATAAATATTCAGAGTATCATTTCGAGTCCCCTCATGGCCACTGAGGTGAGTACCGGCCGTACACTTCAGGGCCTCGTGGGATTAGTCGAGGTGCGGGCAAGCCAGCCCGAACATCCACGATTATTAAAAAAATATATATATATCACGACACTAAATGATCCTGTGCAATCCCTTTCTGGGAGGAGTGTCAAATGTTATAATATTACAAACAACATGGTGCAGATGATTTTCTGGATCTTTGCTTGATCTCTGAACTATCCTATACAATTTTTATTTTTTTAAGGCCCTAACAATTAGGTAAACATCAGTTTGGATGCTGTAAAGGTGAAAAGTTCATCACAAATTGTGAGTTACGAATCTTGAGGGACATAATAGGCCTTTCTCCTAAGCCACAAAGGCAGCCACTTTTATTTATGAATTCATTGCCATCTTCTCATCAAGATGCATCGAGTTAATAGCACAATCCTTAAAAAATTAGAGAAATTGGGAAACTTTATTTAAAAAATTCAGCTCCAAAAATTGATGGAAGCTCGTCCATAGTAAGATGTGTCAAGGTTAACTCTGTGAAACTGAAGTGATATAAATATTTTGCCCTCTGGACTCTTAAGTTGTGATATGTGACTGGCGAGACTTCATATTTTGCTTAAATCCTGGCCAAATGCTTATACCTTTTGCTTGCTTCTATTTGGTTGTGGTTTGGTAAGGTGTATAGTTTTGCCTCCCATCCTGGTTGTTTGGTTATGTTCAGGTCGGCGCTGGACGGTGACTGCGGGTTCTTAGCTGCTAACTTGTATGCAAAGAGTGTATTTGGGGAAGATGCTTTGGTAAATGTTAGCATTGAGAAACAGGAAGATGGTAAACTGAATGGATATATTAGGATAAGGAGCAAGACCCAAGGAATTGCCCTCAGCTTGGGCGATAAGATAACTCTCAAGCAGAAGGGAGGAAGCTGATCTCATTAACAGGTAAATTCTTCATCCATTTTCTCATATTTTGACATTGATTTGGAAACTGGACTGGCCCAGTCTGTTCAACTGGACCAACTGACCCAGAAACTGGCTGGGTTTTAGCCAAAATCCAGATAAATAACTCGGATGAACTTGCCGGCTCAATTGGAACCAATCTTGGGGTGACTTGGCTTCAAGTTTGCTCCCCTGTTGAACCCCATATTAAACTTTCAACTCTTGACCCTTTACATGTTCCGGGTCATTGCTCAGGTCGGGTTTAAAACATTGGTTTTTTTATTGAAATTGGGAGAGAGAGTTTTCTTCTTCCTCAGTTCAAAGCAGGATCTCTCTGGGTCTTGTATGAACCAGTTCTAATGGTTGTCAAGATTGTGCAATGTATCTTTTCTTATAACTTCACCTCACCCTTGTCTTGTAGGATTACACTCAAAACATGCTTGGAAGAATAGTTGAGATTTGTTAATATCCAAAACATTTTTGCTTTGGATTTTGCATCTTAAGTTTGAGGTCGGATATCCAAAAACACGATTGTTGATTCCGTAGAGAAATTCATAAAGAAAACATTTTGTTTTTAGATCTTTTTTTTTTTTTTATTTGAATTATTTGTAATGATTTTTACTCAAAATGATTGTAATTTTGAACAGAGTAATAAACGTTAGTTAAAAAATTCATGCACAATGGATTTAAACAACAGATTAGCTTTATCGTATCCCATGCATGGATACTCTTAAACTATAGATTCGCTTTGTCGTATTTATGCATTGCATGGTTACAAATATATGAAGTTTTAAGGAAGATGAGAAGAATTAAATGAATATTTTAAATATACTACGAAATTTTTTTTACTGGAAATACATAATTAATACTTGAAATTTCCATAAATGCTCCTGAAAAAAAAGAAGGTACAATTCCAGAATTCCTATTTCTTTTATACAATTGCTTCGCAATTATCGGCTCAGAAAGTTTCTACTATGGACGTTAAAAGTATGTTTTCTTTTTATTGCAATTTAATACGTCAAAATTATAAAATTGTAGGTACATAATAGGTACAAGTAAAAAAAGAAGAAGGTACATGTGAACCAAATTACTGACGTCTTAAAGTTAAAATTTTGACTTCCATCGGTTGAACCCTATCATCTTCGTCTACATGACTTTACATATCCGCAAGTTCTTGAATACGTGCTTATTCCGCATACAAGAATAAAGTGGCGGAATACTATATTATCCATTAGTGACATGCTGCTTGAAAAATTTTAAAATTTGATTCTTTTAAAGGGGCGTTTGATGCACATTATGGAGAAAAAACTGTATTTTATGATTTCATGAAAAATATGGGATTTAAAAAAATAGAAAAAAACTTGAATTTGCATGTAATATTATTTTATTAAAAAATGTGTATTTGTAAATGAAATTTGAAAGAATGAATTTTTTTAAAAATGTGTATCAAATGTAGTGGTCTTTCAAATCTTGCTGCATTCACTAATTTGTCAAATCCAAGATGTCAATTTAGCGCATATTTTCATTGCAAACGCAAAGGAAACCACTTAAATGTAAGTGGTAGGAGAAGACAGATAGCCAATAGTAGAATGAATCCAAGAATATGGGACCCACGGCCCCATGAATTATGTGAAGATTTCTCGAGAAAACAACATTACCAGCCAACCAGAATAGGACCCCACACACGGAAAAGCACTTACAAATCGAGTAAATCAAGAAAACGGCACTACTAATCCGCGCACAAAAAAGCACTTGTCATTCGTTGGTAGTAGAAAAATCATCAACCAATATACAAGTCGCAATAAAGCAAAGCCATCAAAATTACAGTAGAAAAGCATTAATCGATGTACATACAAGTTGCACCGAAAGAAGCTTGCATTAATACAAATATTATCCAACATAAAAGGGATAGAAATCACACAATTTCGAGGACCACAAAATGTGAAAAAGAATTAAAAGATGTAGAGTTCGATTGAAAAAATTCCTATGCTACCCACACAAGATAAAACAAGGAAGATCCCAGACACACTAATATAGCCGGGCTCACCTCTCCGGTCCGGAATAAAAATCAGTTCTTTACCTAAATGTTTTACCCTTTCTTTTTTTCTTTTTTTTTTCACACTTTTCCTTCCTGTATGCAATGAAGAGAAACACATGATAAATGGGGGAATATAAGGATAAATACGAAAAAAAAAAATCCAAAGAGGATTTTTAGCCTGTCTCTCCTGCAGCCTTTTTCTCGTCTTTGTTTGGGACAAACCTTGGCAGGGTCAATAAAGTATCTACACGGGAGACTCCTTCAAGTGAAGACCAGCCTTTTCCGACCTCCATGATTTTTTCTTCATTATTCAAGGCTACCTCCTCATTCACACGTGAAGTTTCCACATTCTCTTCTGGATGAGCCTCTTCGCTCGTTCTAACAGTGCCAGAGCGGTCCAATCCAGTCGGACTAAAGGAATCATCTTTCTTGTCAGTATCCTCGTGCTCTTCATACACGATATTCTCTGAGAGTTCAGTGGTAGGGGCAGTAGAGTCGTTTGGATTTGAATCGAGAAAGAGGCAAACAACAGCACAGTCATCAACCTTAGAAGTTGGATATTTGGACCTCCAAGCCCGGCCTGCTGACTCTACTAGCTTTCGAGCTGCATATGATCGAGTGGAGCAAGAACCCACAATGTCTACAACTTCTTCATTTGAGAGAACATCCCATATCTGCAATGTACATTAAAGCTTTGCTCAACTTAAACAAAATTTTACACAATGAAATATAGCAGTAGAAAATAAATGTAATGGTCCATACCCCATCTGTTGCCAAGACTATAAACTCATCCTTAACAGTGATGCGTCTATAGGAAATATCAGGTACAGAGATAAGACCAAACTCCTTTAGACAGAAATCTCCAAATGCACGTGCCATAGCGAGGCCGGGAGAGTCATTGTTTGGCAGCCACACTCTTGCAACCTCAGGTTCATCCCGAAGGGCAAATACGCGTCCTTTACATTTGCGGATTCTCTCTGCCTCCGCTGTCAGGTAAATAAAAGTGGAATTCAAATAACGGGAGATATTTGTATCTAAAACCAATTGATCAATTATAGTCAGATTTATTTCCTCGTGACACGAAAATTCTGGTTTTCCTCAAAGACTGTTTACGCACAAGTCATTAAATATCTAGAGCAACCCAAGGCCTAAAAATGGTAACACTTGGACACATCTAATTACTATTGGAGTATCATGGCAAGACTCTTGCTGCCCACCTACTCAACATACGTCACTACCCCATAAATAGAAGTGCAGTATTATTTCCATGCAGTTCCTGCCAATATATCTCCAGCTTGTGTTTCTATGATGGGCAACCTCTTTCTAAGAGACGGGAATGTAAACTGATAACATCCTGAGGGAAAGCCTCATGGCCTGGTCCATCTATCAAGTAGTACAAATTGGAGTCTTAATTCTCTGGCCCAAAAGGGTCAAGTGCAAGTTACCAACTCCCAAGTAGTGGCGAGCCCAAGTTCTCATGAAACACAATTTGAGAGTTTACTTTTACACAATGTGAGAGAGATAGAAGAGTACCTGGAAGGTTCGGTTTGAGATCCAGAGTCAACTGGACTGCAACGAGTGAATTATTCTCATCTCTGGTACCCAATACAGCTCTCGAGTCCCCAACATTTCCAATTACAAGATCCTGACCCTACAGAAGAAAATCAAGGCATTATTGAGTACATAGATAATACAATTGCAAACTCAAGTCGGTATCGCTTATGAACTTATCATTATACCTGTTTTACTAGAGTCACTGCTGTTGTTCCACTGCAGAAGCATTCAATATTTGAATACATTCTCAGTTCCCGATCCGTAATCTTGAAAGCTTTTAAGAAGGATTCCTTCAGTGTCTGGAAAACTTCTGGATGCTTTTCGGTTTCTTCAAGATCAATGGAAGCTCTAGATGACTCTTCAAGGGATAAGAAAGAGGTATCTTTAGAGCACCAACTGCCTGTACCATTCAAACTAACTTCCCTAGGAACCTCATCACTCTTTATATCAACTTCCCAGTTTGCACTCAGTTTCAAAGGAAGAGAATCTCTAACCCGCTTTGCAACCAAGTGACCATAGGGACCATGGCCGTCAAAAACTCCACAGAAGACTGTGTCTGTCCTCGAACCAAAATTCTAAAAATCCATTTTCACAAAAATCAGTAAATGGCAACATTACGAGCAACATGAGATGTATAAAAACAATAAAATGCTTGATAGGAAAGGACGTGATCGTTTATCTTACAAAACGTCATCATGAATCTTTGACACGTAAAAATTCAATATGTGCACATAAATTGTGAACATTCATGTTAAATGAGCACAAATATCACTTTCTTAGGCCCCAGGGAATTTAATCAAATGGCAGAAGAAATCAAGGATAATCTGATGAGGCTTAAGAGTTATTTATTTTATCCATAATTTCTATCCTTCAAAGAAATAATTATCTCGGGTTTTACTAATCACAAAATTTGATGTAGTCTCTGAAATCCTGGAAGGAACTCAAGTTTCTAACATCAAACACATAAAATATAAAGCAATGACATTAAAGGACAATAATAGGATCTCACTTCAGGGAACCTTCAGTGAGAGGAAAGTCAGCAAGAACTCATGTTGCCCGAGTATAGGCCAAGCCAAAACGGATCAACTACAACTATTTAGTAATAGGCCATATTAAGAATGAAAGTACATGGTTTTTCAGCTGAGCATACCTTTTTAAGAAACAATTAGGTAATACCACAGGGTTTAACTCATTAAATAGATACAAAAAATTAGAAATTACAACATCACTTGTCTTAGACTATCTACCATTATGAAGCCATTGGATTATGAATAAAGTTTGAAACCATATTAATCATAACATTCGAACTGATCACATTAATGCAAAGAAAGAAGAAGCTAACCTCCCAAACAAGCATGGCATCTTGATTGATTCCTTTCTTGCCTTGCTGGGTAAATAGTGAAGCAACCTCGCTGGATCCATTTAAGAATATACGGCCTGGAGTCTTACGTAGTTGTTCATCCCTCCCAAAGGACGGATTTCGAGACCTCTGCCTACTTCTGGAGCCTTTCCTCTTCGTTACTCCCATCGGAGAACCAGGAAGCGGACTCCTGGTCTCACTGGAAAAGCAGGACCCCATTATTAGGGACCTGATTATTTCCATTATGCACTCCAGTCCAGCCAAACAGGCACCCCCCCTATTTTCCGTATTTGGATCCGTCACAAAATTTAGTGAAAAATCCTTCCAAGCACACTTTGAGTCTTCTATATAACCAAGTAAGTCACCCTTTATTCCACAATTGAAATTCCAATGACAAAAATAACATTAAATCCTCCCGATAAATAAATTTTCAGGCACCCTTTAAATTAAACCACCCAATCTCCACTTCATTTACAAAAATTCATCATCTACTATTGAGGAATATCACCCCTTCGGAGGAAACAGAACACAATAATAAGCTTCCGAACCTTAAAAAAGAAATTAACTTTGAACTAATCTTATCCTGAAAAGTACCCTAAACAAATAATTGATAAATAATAAAAAGTATTACTAAAAGAAACAATAGTATGCTTCTATAATTCCTCCTCCTCCATATTTGAAATACTAATTATATGTTACGCAAAAAGAACGGATCTATAAGAAAAAGTATCCCCTTTCCGATTCAGGACAACAAAAATGTTCTTTCTTTTTGCTTATTCCCGATAAAGCCCGAAATCAAGAACATCAATCGAAGCTGAAGATTAATCGAGAACGCTAACCCAACAAACATTCTTGACTAAAAACCCACAATCATCAATTGATTCCAAAAAATGAACAAAAAAAATCTCAAACTTGGAGCCCAGCTGATGAAACCGAAGCAACTTATTAATTATTCATGAATCAATGGAAGAATACAACAAAAGCACAGCTCTATATAATGATTTTCTATTCAAAAGCAACAGAAAAAGATCGGGAGAGGAAAACAGCGCTTCTTTGAAACGGACAATTAACGCTAGATGCAATAGTAACTCGAAAAGGTCGAGAAGAAAGATAGAATTGAGGTGGCAAATGAGCAGCCGGTAAGAGTTTTTATTACTGCGCAAAGTAGTTAGAGATAGAGATTCATTTTCTACTCTCCACTACTTTTCGGTGGTCTACATGTTTAAATCCACGCAACTTTATATTTGATGTCAATTATCCTTCAATTTGATTTTATTTCACATAACCACTTAATTTTATCCTTAGTGTTGATGTCATCGTCATCATTCAATTTGATTTTATTTCACCGTAACCTCTCAATTTTATACTTAGGACGTGTTCGGTAGATATTAAAATTGGACTAAAATTAAAAAATTAGATGTTATTGTTGACTTTTTTTAAACGAGTAAGACCAAATAACAGCTATATTTTCAATTTTAATTGAATTCTGAACGGTACCAAACAAGCTCTTAGTATTATTATGACCACCCAATTTAATTTCATTTCAACGTGATCATTCAATTTCATATAACGTTTCACCATGACCACTCAACTTATTTTCATCATTTTCGTTAATTTTAAAAGTGGTAAAACGATAACTTTGCACTATATATATAAAAAAAATTAAAAATAAAAATAAAAACTCATTAAAAAAAAAACAAAACAAAAACTTATTTAGAAAAATGTTACTTAAAAAATAAAATAAAAACTTATTTTAAAAAAAGTTAATTAGAGAAATAAAATAAAATAAAAACCTATTTAAAAATTTTCTAAAAATAAAGTAAAAACTTATTTTAAAATAAAAGTTTTTAAAATTTAAAAAAAAATTATTTTTTTTAATATATATAATACAAAGTTTCTATTTTACCCTTTTTAAAATTAGTGAAAATGGCAAAAAAAACAAAAAAATTGGTTTGTTATGATGAATTGTTAAACATTATATGAAATTGGTGGCAATTGTTAAATATTATATGAAATTGGGTGACTATGGTAAAATAAAATAAAATTAGGTGGTTATAGTGACATTAAATATAAAGTTGAGTTACCATTAAAACCCTTGGTTTATATCCAAACCACATCAACTTAAAAATCCAATCAATATTTTTTTTAAAATAATATATGAAATATTTATTTCGTCTATTGTCGAATTACATACATTGATGTCATTGTAATTCTAACTTGTTTATATTAGCTCTCATTTATATAGCTTGTTTGTGAGAGATTTTTGGGGGAAGAATTGATTTTGAATAGTGATATAATGGGAAATGTGTGGTTGAAAAAGAAGAAAAAATTATTGATGTGATGGAAAATATTATTTTATTGAAAAATGTGTGGTTGAAAATGAGAATTGATTTATTGTAGAAAAATCTAATCCCTCCCAAACAGATATGTTTTTTTAAAGTTTAACATTCTTATACATTCGTCTACGTCATTGCCTTTCTTTTTCGATGTTACAATTTATTTTTAAGAAGTAAAAGAATGCATCAATGATTTTTATGAATTATATTTTAAAGGGTTAAGGATTCGTTTGGCATAGCTTCTACTTTTGTTTCTGTTTCTTATAAAAAAAATTCTTGAATTCTTGTCATCTTTCTTTTAAAAGCTCTTCTAATTAGAGTAAGCAATTTTATAAAATTATTTAAAAATAGCTTTTGAATCTAAACGACTTTTTTTTCCTTCTCAAAAGTCATGGCAAACAGGCTTTAAGGGTTTTCTTAAAGTTAATAGAGATGATTATTATATAGCAATTCAAGATTCTCTCTCTCTCCCTCCTCTCTCCAATTAGGGAACTAATTGAAGTCCCCTTGTTCCTCTATCAAAAGTAATGGTCCAATTAGTTATAAGGTACCAATTCATATGTTTTTAATAGGCAGTGCACTCCCCCCACTTATCACGGGGGCCAGTTGCCCCCCCCCCCCCCCGGCCTCCCCTTCTCTTCACCAACCGGGCCTACGTGGCCCTGTTTGTGTAGAATTATTCGTTTTTAATAATATTAAAATGAGACAAAATCATTCGTTTAAGTTGTCTAATTTGTTTTATTCATCTTAATTCCTATTTACTAATGAACATGTTGAACACGAGCTTTGACTTTCATCATAGTAATCATAACAACTCGATTATGTCTAATGAAAGATCACCACAAGAGATTTTAAGTAGTTGATTTTCGTTCTCAAAAGACTTTTTGATGAAGACAAATCATAGTTACTTTTGAAGAACGGGTAAAAAAAGTAAAAACTAATTTACTTTATTCTCTCCCCCTCTCTTTTTTAGAAAATATTTGGACAATAAATAACATGTTGGTTACCCTATTAGTAGGTCACTTTAGAACAAGGATTTGTTTGTGTGGAAATTACTCAAAACCTTACTTTTCAATATTCCATTTCCAAAATCAGATCTCAAGTTTCATCTTTCCAAAATCAGATATTTCATTTTTAAATATTAAATACCAATTATACAATTTTTATCACAAACCCTAATCAATTTTCCTCCTACTTCCCTCGTCTCTGTCTTCTCTCTCCCTCTACAAATGGCTCTACAGACGAGCTCGACCCAAGCGAAGGCGACGAGAGCTACGCCGGTCATAGAGCAACAGTGACGAGCGTGGCTCAGCTGCTGTGCGACGATGAAAGGGAGCGTCGCTACGTGCTGTGAAACCAAGTGAGAACGCCGCGCCGCCGCATGTGAGATCACCGCTGGTTCAACCCCTCCGCCTCTTGCTCCTTTTGTTGATTCAACCCCTCCGCCCATAGTTGTTGTAGTGTGATTTGACCGAGAGATGCGAGCGATTTGGCCGATCGGTGGATCTAGTGGCGGTGGCTATGGTGCGGTGCAGATAATGGTGTGGTGGTCAGCGTTTGTTTGTGGTGGTGGTGATTTGGGGCTTTTGTGGTGGCTTGTGGTTGCGAATCTTGCGTTTTCGGTGCTGTGGGTGCGATTGTGGTGCTGTGGATGCCATGGTGGGCGGTGGTGTGTGTTTGTGCGGCTGTGGCTGTGCAATGGTGGGCGGTGGTTGGGTATGGGTTTCTGGCGATGGTGGAGGAGGTTGTTGGTGCCTGGAGATTTGATAGAGTTGATTGTCGTGGTTTTTGTTAGCAGTTAACTGGATCTGGTGGTGGCTATTTGTTGGTGGTGGTGCTGTTGTTATGGTGGCAGCGATGAGCGGGTGAGGATGGTCACAATGGTGGTCACGGAAGTCGGTGGTGGTGCTGTTGGTCTTGGCGACAACGATGGTGATGGTCACGGGAGTGGTCACAGAAGTATGTGGTGGTCACGAGGGTGGTCACAGAATTCGGTGGTGACGACCTTAAAATTGTAACTAAAAATTAATCTGCGATGGGGTGGTCACAGAAATTTGTAGTGGTCACGGGGGTGGTCACAAAAAAAATCTAACTGTGACTTTAAAATTGTGACTAAAAATTTATTTGTGACCAATAAATTTGAAAATATGTGACTAATAGATAACTGTGACCTGTAATTTTTTGATCCATGACCAATAAAATAATACGTGACCTGATTTGTGATCTCGAAATAATCTGTGACCTACAAATTTTTTTATTGTGACCAATAAAAAAAATGTGACATATAATTTTTTTGATTTGTAACCTGAAAAATAATCTGTGACCAATTAATTATGTATATACGACCATTAATTGTATAATTGTAACACCATCACATTTAACTAATAAGATAAATAATTGTTAGAATAAAAAAAGTCACCGGAAAACTTCACCGGAACAGTCGTCGGGAAGTCGCCGGAAAGTTCGTCGGAGTAGGGCGGTGATCGGAATGGTCGCCGGAGCGGTAGGGGTGGTGAAGGTGGGATTAGTTAATTATATTATATTAGAATTAAATATTTAATAATAAATTAATTTAATAATTTATTATTTCATAAGTAAAAATTTTAAAAAATCTAATAAAAATCTGATTTTGATAATTTTAAACTTGTATTCTTATTTTTGAAATAAACTAAACTTATATTCTTGAATATATAATCTTCCCTTTGTTTATTTGTTGATGAATTTTTATTACATAATTTTGCAGTGCAAGGAAAAATGTTGCATGTGATGGACAGGCTTGACAACTGTTGGCCCATGTCAATCCTGGGTGGATCATTTGCTTATCTTGTAAAGTCTGATATTTTCAATTAAAATATTTAGCAGCCACACTTCTGGAGCATTCCAAGTATTTTGTTCACACAAACCTATAAAAGCAAGCTCAGCCCATGTTTGATAGTTATTATTTTGAAAAAAACGAAGTCTTGATTATTGATTTTTTTAAAAATTAGTCAGAGTTAAACGTATATTGCACGTTACTTTAAAATAGTTTATAAGTATTGTAAATGTAATATTTGATACCAATTTGTTGGAAAGATTTGATAAATCTCAAACGAATTAAAGAAAATAAAATTTAGAATAAAATTGTACTCTCAAAACTTAATTTTTATAAATCAAATTTTAAAATTAATTACTAGAAGTTAAACACCCATTGAAATTCTTAAGTACGTGAATAGAAAAAAAAATTCATCTATAATAACTCTAAATTCATGTAGATCAAGATTCATCAAGTTATGATTGAATGAGTCTAGATTAATGTGAATGTTAATTAATTAAGAATTAATAAAACGAAATTCGTACATGAAAATAATTTTGTAGTATTTATTACATATTAAAAAAGAAAAATAAAGTATTATTGAAATAATTAAATTGTAGTATGGTTAAAATTGTCCAAAAAATGATTCTCACTTGATTTGATATCTAATATACTATAAATTTGTGGTTAAAAAATAGGAAATTTTTTTAGATTTAAATGTAAAATATTTTATTATTTAAATGTGTGATTTAAAATGTATATAATAATTAAAGAATTTTGAAATAATGGTTGTACTGACAATTTTGGTGGGCTATTTTCTTTATTTGTTTTTACACACTATCATTGTAAATGACGTGCAAGAACGTAGCCGGAGTTCGGACTTAACTGGTAGAACATGAAAATTTCGATTTCCATAGCAATTGCGACTTTGTATAAATTTAAGGTCTAGAGGGAGAAAATAGAAAAGTTCTCTTGTCGTGTTTTCTACTTCCAATCAGAACATGTATTTATGAATTCATTTATGTATCAGTTAATTGTCTAAATAATTACTAAACTTATGTCTATGTATTCGACTGCTCATTAAAGTTTCAAATGTTAAATTTTAAAAATTAAACTTATCAAAAAGTAGGAGATTACTCATGGCATGACGTTCGTTTCACCCCTCTAACAGAATTGATGACATGACAGATGGAATGCAAATGTGACACTCAAATACTGTTATACAAATTGTCACGTAAGAAAACGTATTTGATTGCTCACTATATTTTGAAAGATATCTTTGATTGCTCATTATACCTTAAAGTGGTCAAGTTTTGGCCACTAAACTTGTAAAATTGACATCGGACCTATCTTGAAAATTTAGGAATGTTGTTCCAAGTATCACTTGCGTACAATACATGCGTGATCTATCCATGACCAAGATAAAGTTTGGTTGAAACTAAGTGTAGGTCATAATCGATTGTTGTTGAAGAATCAATGGATGAGTTGTTGATAAAATTTAATTTTTCAAGAAACTTTGATCTATATCCGAGCTAGGTTTTTTAAGAGAAAACCAACGATAGGGGCTCGAAACTTCGATTCTAAATAGAGATCTTCATCCATATTAAAGCCTAAATATCTTGATGTTTGATCTCCCTAAATCATTTCTAATCACCAAGCCTAAATACTAATCAACATTTGCAACTTATTAAAAACAAAATGATCAACATGGATAAATTAAAACGGCAAAATAACATTGACGATTCTAGTAACTAATTTTAGCAAAAATATGTACAACATTTATCCAAAAAATTCACAATCTATATTATCAACTATTAGAATTTGGGTGTAACCCGAATTTTTTGTTGAATGTAATTAAAAGTTCTAATTAAAGTGCATGTTAAGAGGAAATCTATTTATAATGCTATCGTGTAATTCTCTTCAAGTTTGCTTGGCAAATTCTAGTTGAAGTCATATTTGAAAACCCTATGGAAAGTTGAAATTTGTGTTAGATTTGAAGATGTTGAAATTATGGACTAGAGGGTTTTCGCCCGCTAGCCTACCGCTCGGGAGATAGGGCTCCGCTAACCTGTCGCCAACTCGAACGGCGGTATTATTCGGCTCATGCCTATTTTCCGCACTTTCACGAGTTTTCTTACATTCTACTACAACTCTACAATTATAGTTTGAACGTCCTCTATTTGTTCCCTATATATAGTTTACTCTTCATTATGATTTAGTAAGAAACTAGAAACATTGCAAACACAAATCTTTGTATTCCCTTTCCATACTATAATAAAAGTCCACTCTCTGCAAATTATTTTATTCTTGTATTATTGTAATCAATTACTTCATACTGTGGTTATAATATTTTATTTTCTCCAACAATTTGGTATTGAATTAATCCGATATCATCTCCGTTTTTCACAACAAATTGGTATCAAAGCTTTTCATGTTGAAATTTTTGGTCTTGATCTTTCATGGTGGCAACTGGCAACGAGGAAGTATGATATTCTGCTATTAGATTGTAATACAAGATTTTCTTTGTGGCAGGTAAATATGCGAGCAGTACTCTCTCAGTAGGATTTGGATGACGAGTTCTTGGGATTTGACAAGATGCCCACAACTTGAATTTTGGAGGAGAAACAACAGGGGGATCGAAAGTCTGTATCTCAAATACACCTTCATCTTTCAAACAATATTCTTCATGACGTTTTGAAAGAGAAGTGAGGCACTGCATTATGGCTAAAATTGGAGCAATTATGCAGATGAAGAGTCTTACTAGCAAATTACATCTAAAGCAACGTCTATATTCTCATCGTATGACAAAATGTACATCTCTTGAGGATGACCTAACTGCTTTTAAGAGAATCGTGCTGATTTGGAGATCTCGGAGGTCAAATATGATAAAGAAGATTTGAGATTGATTTTATTGTATTCATTATCCGATTTATACATGTCTTTTAGATATACGATTTTGTATTGTCGTGATACTCTCGCCATTGAAGAAGTCTATGATGCTCTATATTCAAATGAGAAGATAAAGAATCTTACAGCATTTGAGAGTCATGGAAATGGCCTCATTGTTAATGATAGTCGTTCAAGGGACAAGTCAAAGTCTAATTTCAAATTTTGTAATTATTGAAAGAAAAAAGAGCACTTAATAAACGATTGTAATAAGTTACAAAATAAATAAAAATAAATTTTAAATCCACAATCGAAAACTTCAGGGGAAGCAAATATTACAGAAAATTCTAACAGTTATTGAGAGCTTTTACTTATGTCTGATTACAACTCCAAACCTGACGATACTTGAATTTTTTATACAGCTTGCACTTTTCATATAACTCCTAACCGAGATTTGTTTCCAACATATGAAGAAATATCAAAAGGTGTTGTTATGATCGATAATAATAAACCTTATCGAATAGTTGGTATTGGTATTAAGAATAAAGATGTTTGATGAGACGGTTAGAATACTTGATGCAGTGAGACATATTCCAGATTGAAAGAGAAATCTTATCTCCTTAAGTTCTCTTGATTCAAAAGGGTACATGTATACTGTTGAATGTGGAGTCCTGAAAGTTAGTAATTATGAGCCAGTGTTTTGTTAAATGGACATAAAAAATTCCATTTATATATCTTGCAGTGTTATACAGAATCTTTGAGAAATCACCATATTTAAAGAACTCAGATGAATTTGGAGTTAGATTGTTTGAGTCTAATTTGGGGTCTTATTTGAGAAATACATCTTAGTTGAATTTAAAGGTTATAGGTAAATCCGTCTTGTCACCATCATCGCCAGTATCATAGTATTCAGTTGCTAGTAATAAACCTATTTTTTGCCACAATATTCCACATAGGTACAATTCTGTTGATTTAGTTGATGATTTGAATGCGGTTATGGGTGTTGATTCTAACCAAAATCCTTCTTTTGTTGCACTCAGTTGTGTTTCTGTTACAAGACTTGTTTCAGTCTTCTTGAGTGGTTGTTTAATCACTTTTACCCATAATGGGGGTAGCAAAGGTGGAGAATATTTTCAGTTTGACTTTTTTATGGAGTAGTTCGTTTTTGTTTTTTATTAAAGAGTTCGAGTTTATTCCTTACAGTAAAATTTCTCTCCAGGTGGAGAATTTTTCCTTTGAAGTTTTGTTCATTGCAGTAGAATTCATGTCAAGATGAAAATTGTTAGAATTTGGATAGGACCGGAATTCTTTGTTGAAGATAATTGAGAGTTCTAATTAAAGTGCACATTAAGAGGAATTCTAATTGAAATGCTATTGTGAAATTCTATTTAAGATTACTCGGTAAATTCTAAAGAACAATGCTTGTTGTACAATCATTAGGAGATTGTAAAAATTACAATATCTCACATTAGTGTGAGGCCCGCTAATTAATTAATTATCGGGCCTCACACTAATGTGAGAGATTGTAATTTTTACAATCCCTTAATGATTGTACAAATTGATTTTTCCAATTCTAGAAGAAGTTTTATTTGAAAATTTTATTGGGAGTTGTAATTAGCGGGCCCCACACTAATGTGAGAGATTGTAATTTTTACAATCCCTTAATGATTGTACAAATTGATTTTTCCAATTCTAGAAGAAGTTTTATTTGAAAATTTTATTGGGAGTTGTAATTTATTTTGGACTCGAAGATGTTGAAATTATTGATCAGAAGGTTTTCTCGCCGCGTTTTCGCCCGCCAGCGCTAGCTTACTGCTCAAGCGATAAGGTGTTATTTTACCCAACCCTTTTTTTTTTTTTTTTGCGTTTTGATAAGTTTTCTTGCGTTCTACTTCAACTACAACTCTACAATTAAGGTTTGGACGTCATCTATTTGTTCCTTATATATAGTTGGCTCTTCGTTATGATTTTGTAAAAAATTAGAAACGTTGCAAGGACAAATCTTTGTATTCTTTCTTCATAATATAATAAAATCTTAATTATCTGCAAATTATTTTATTCTTGTGTTCATGTGATCGATTACTTCATATTATGGTTATAATATCTTGTTTCTCCAACAATTTGATATGAATTAATTCGATATCATCTCCGCTTTTCACTACAACAGCAAACCAACATGTATAACTTGCAGTCAATATTTATGTGCAGCAAAAAGCACACACCAAGAATCATCCAAAAACATCCACCGTAATGTACATCAATGCAGACATTTGCAGCTACTAATTATATTAGAAAAGAAAAGTCCACCAGAATTCTGCCATCAATCGAAAAATCATGGAGCAAAGCAAACACCTACAATTCTCCAAAATTCTATTATCAATAAGAAAAAAAAAAAATGGACCATTCCTTCTCCTTTGTGTTTCCCTTTTTGTTTACCCACCCATATAGCTTCGATTGGAGGAGCATCCACAGCTAGTCACAAAGAAAGGTTGTTCATCAGACTGAGCGTGTTTTCATAACAAGTCAAGTAAGTCTCCACTAAATAGTAGTCCACGAAAAAAATAGACTTTCTTTTATGGAAGCGATACTTGAAACAACATTCCTTAATTTTCAGGACACGTCGACGTCAATTTTGCAAGTTCAATGACCACAACTCCACCACCTTAAAATATAGTGAACAATCGAAGACGTCTTTAAAAATACAGTACACAATCAAAGATATTTTTCAAAGCGTAGGGAGCAATCAAATACACATTTTTTTACGTGTGAATTTGTATAACGGAGTTTGGGCCCTACCTATACATTCCGTCTGTCATATCACCAATTCTTTAGATTTGTGAAACAGATAAGTTTAATGGCCGATATCTAAAATTTTAGTGATCAGTCTAAGACACAGACATAAGTTTAGTGATTATTGGGACAATTAATTCTTTATATCTCTTCAAATAACTTTTTTCCTTTCAAAAATGTCCTTTTAATGTACGAGTCTCATTTTTTTGGATAAAAAATGCATTTTAAAATAGTGATTTGATGGAGCATATTTGGTTTAAAAAATATTGAGTTTACGTAATATTATTTTATTAAAAAATGTGTGATTAAAAATAAGAAAAAAGTGTATTTTAAAAATAATATGGGCCAAACAAGGGTTTATAAACACATTCCTTTCCTATACGTACTATGAACAGTATTCTAAAAACGTTTGTCTTGGCATAGGGCATTCATCGGCACGTTAGCCTTGTGCTTTTTTGTTTTGAAGTCGAACCAATGGACAAAATGCTCTATCATTAAAATTTAAGCCCTTTTGGGGTCACATTATTTTTTCATTCTCATTTTTCTACTTATTTTCAACCACACATTCTTAATAAAATAATATTTTCTATCAAATCACTAACTTTTCCTTCTTTTTCAACCACATATTCCTTATCATATCATTTCAAAAAAAATGCATTTTCTCGTTTTAATATGCACCAAACAGACTCTTAAATGGAAGTAAGTCCAAAAAAAATATTCATCCCAACTCGAACCCGACCTACAAATAAAACATTATTGACCGGAGATATTTATGATTTTGGCAATTATGATCTTGTCGAAAACTCGAAAAATATCAATAAACTTACATGGTATACATTATTTTATTTATTTATTAATCCAGAATAATTAAAATATTCTTTAAAAACAGGATAACATCTTATTACGAATATGCCTAAGCAAGCCTAAACTCGTAAATTTTGAGGCTTTACCCCATACATAGGCTCGCCTTGCACCTTTCAGAACTTTACAAAGACAACATTTTTCAATATCCTTTTTTAAGAGAAAACGTATCTCTTATGTACCATCAATATTTTCTATAGTTGTCCCAAAACTTGATTCCATCGAGTATGTTGGAGGTGTGTGTATTGTTGTTACAAAGTTTTTTAGACAAAGGGCTAGGCCTTGGGCTCATCATAGGCCTATTGCAATGATTTAGTTATTTTGTAAGGATTAATGCGAAAACTCGTTGATCTATCAAACAAAATATGTAAATTAGAAATTCAAATTAGAAAAACTCAATAAAAAGTTAATACTTTATGAAAAATAATCTCATAAGAGCATATTCAATAATGGTGTAAAATAATTTTAAATTCTAATTTAGATCTCTAACTGAGAATGCCTTTCCCTTTGGTCAAGAGTAGTATTCACCCGTTCATTCGACAGAGCATTTGGATGGAAATTGATGAAAATGACGTTTTGTACGACAAAATATGGAATTAATGGTCAAAATGTCAAAAATAGAAAATGCAAACGTTTTACATAATAAAAGTGAAAGGTATGTATATTTTGTGCTACTTACCCTTTTATTTATATGAAGAACTAGCTCACAACAAAACCTCACAAGCTTAACTTGTGTTTATTAAATGCAACATTAGAAAAACACATTTTAAAACATCATGCGTGAACCGCCCCTTAGGACGCGGGTAACTAGTTTCAGACTTTCAGGTAGAACCATGCTTCTCTTATTTCTGCATCTCTTTCTTGTTGTTTTTCTGACTTTCCATTTATTTAATTTTTAACGATTTCAACGAATAATAATGATTTAACTATCTCCTTAAGTAAAAAAAAAAAAAAAAGGACCTTTTATTTTCATCTTGTAAGGATCAACTATGCTATAAAGTTAAAAAAGTTGAGGAGGTTGCCGCCAAAAAATAGATCAAGGACCAATTTGTAATAACACATAACCAGGGACCAACGCTGCTATATCTGTACAGCTTCCCAGTCCATCCACCGATCCACGTAACCAAACTCCTCCACCGACCCCACCACCTGACTTATCTCGATCATCAAAACGCTGTCGTTTTAATCACGCACCCATTATCTCCACACTCTTGTTTCATCGCCGCCATCTCCCGCTCTCCCCCTCCTCCTCGTCCTCCTCCGCTGATTCCACAATCCTCCACCGTGTTTCGAAGCTATTACTCTTTATATATATACATATATCTTAATCGGGAGCGTGGTGAGAGCAATGGCGACGTCGTTTGGAGCAACAAAAGCAACACCATCATCAGCCCCTGTGGTTGACAATGCCCGCAAATCCACTTCTTATTTACCGCTCTACCACCGTCTTTTCTTCAGCCGCTCCCACTCTAAGGTGCCTAAGTTATGTTTCTCCTCCCAGGTAAACAATCAGTCTCTCTTTTGAATTTTTGTTTATTATTAGGAGAATTATGTTTTATTTTGAGTTTCAGGCTTGATGTTGTGAATTTTTGTGTGAGATCGATCTCGGCTTTATGCTATTGCGTAATGTGTGGGTAGTTATTCATGAAAGATTTGTTTTGTCTGTGCTATCATTATTTATATTTTCTGTTGGTCTGTTCCAGCTGGAAAAAAAGGGATGCGAATTTTTTCTGGAAAATGAATCTAATTAAACTTTAAGTTAATTGACACAGAGAGAGAGAGATGCAGCGAAAATGTGGATTAGGTTCCTTAATGTACCTTTCACATGTTTGTGGAAAAATGATTGATAATTCTTTCAACGAGAAGTCATTTGAATGTAGAAAGCTATATCGCAAAATCTTCGAAGGTCAAATTGCATTTTTTGTCCTTTTCATTATTACATGAGGACTAAGAGCAACAGTTTACTAGTTCTCGCTTTTGTTATAAAGCTGTAGAGTGAAATACCTTGTGCTAAGATTGCTTTCCTTAATAAACCGTGTGTTTTATACAATTATTCAACAGTACATTATGTTTCTAAACTGTGTCTTCCCTGTGGAGCAAAGTTCTTTGGACATTTTCCTTCCCTTGTTTACTTTTAATTGAAAATTATGAGATTTCTTGGCACTTCTAGTTGATTAAGATGTCAAACGCGGACTTGAACGGTTCAAACCTGAATGTTTCAGCATGGAAAATAACAAGAAAGGAAAACAGATACTGTGTACTTGGATGGATTCTTAAGCCAGCGCTTGATGAATGTTCAAAGATAGCTGGACAATTGTACTTCTTTTAGTACAAGGCAAATATAAAATTCTTCTATTGACATTACCAGTCACCAGAACTTGAAAGTTTAAGAATTATGTGATAACCTCACACCTCACTAGTGTCGGCAATTTTTATTTGGTGACATAATATTTTAAAGAATTACTGTTCATAAGAAGCAGGTGTTCTGCTTTTACTACTTTGTATCTTTTTGTTGTTCCTTTACTTCCACGATTCGGAGGAAATATATTACCCTCTAATTTGGGACTTGAGAAAATCAAATAAGAAGATTCAATATAGATTGAATTGTTTTTTGTCATTTGCTTATTCGAGATGGGGGTCTAGCTCCAATGAAATCAAAGAGAAACAGGTCAATTTTAAATCTACTCATTGCCAATCTTTCAATTCTTAATTCAAACTCTTTGTCAGGCAGAGTATAGGTCCAGAATTTAATACATTTAACTTGAGGGAATGAACTCTTAACTGTATATCTTTTTAAGTTTCTACGGTGGTTTTGCTTTATTTGACTTTCCTGATTCTTGATATCCAATCTGCTTTACTATTTTGTTTTCCTGGTTTTGAACCAAGACTGAGCTATGGTTTCGAGAGAAACGAGTTGAATTTCTTTTTCAATTTCATCGGCCATCCTTGCATTCTAGTGTTGATATGTCTGTGTTCCCTTTTTTTCTTGGGCCTGCAGTCTACTCGGAAATCTTCTCTCTCAGTAAGAGCTCAATCAAATGAGGTAAGGTTATTCCAATGATTTTCATACAATGAACTTTTTTTATATATATTTCTTTCCTTTTTGGGAAAATTTTGGAGCCATCTGTTACCTTCAAGGGTGTTGTGGGTGGATCCTCAAAAGCTGTAGTCAATACTCCTGTCAAATCCGAGGTATCAGTTGAGCCTTCACATGCCACTGTGGCCTCAGAAGAATCGATATCTGAGTTTATTACTCAAGTTACTAGTCTTGTCAAGTATGTATCCTTGTTGTCATATTACTTTGACTCCCTCATTCCATTGTTTCTCGACTAAATATGGTAACATATTATCTATTGCAGGTTAGTTGATTCTAAGGATATTGTGGAACTAGAGTTAAAACAACTTGACTTTGAACTTTTAATACATAAAAAGGAGTCCTTACCTCCACCACCTTCTGCACATGTTACAACGGTGCAGTCATACACTCAACCCGCGGTATTGCCTCCAGTCCCAACACCTTCTCCTGTATCAACTGCAGCACCTTCTCGACCCAAAACTCAAATATCAAATTCATCTCATCCACCACTCAAATGCCCAATGGCTGGGACTTTCTACCGAAGTCCAGCACCTGGTGAACCACCATTTGTAAAGGTAATTTGCATATATAATATATTCAGAAGCAGGACTGTCTATGTATTTTTCACTTTTTTTACAGAGTAAAGACAACTTCTCCTCTGTTTTATCTACTCATTTATTTTTCTATCAAAGCTTAAGTTTTATCAACAAAGCAATGCGTTACGTGGATCTAATTAGATTATACAGATAAATTAGCACAGTGCATTTAATTCTCAGACCCCATCCCCCATTTGTCCTACACAATGCATTTTCATGCAGGTTGGTGACATAGTACAGAAGGGGCAGGTTCTTTGCGTCATCGAGGCCATGAAATTGATGAATGAAATAGAAGTAAGCAGTATATATTGTTTCATACTGGCACTATGGTTTTAATTGTTGCTTTCTTTATCCTGGTCAATTAGGAATGTCTAACGGAGTTAATTACTTTTTATGTTTTGGTCTTTTTAGCTGTTTATTACTGTAAATGATTTGGCAGTGAAATGTTAGATAGTTGTTCTATTTCTTAGAAAGAAAAGATTGCATTAAGATTTGGGTGAGAAATAGGTTGGTAAAATTTTTAATTTTACCCTTAAAGCAATGGCCAAATTGCTCTGTAGTCTTCTCATCTACTATAAGTAGCGACCTTTTTGGGAAGAAAAATACGTATAAAGCAACGACCTATTTTTAAGAACGAAATAACTATTTTAGGTAGAGGTCATTACTCTGGATTTCCCGAAAACGAAATAATGTCGTTTTGTGGTGAATGGGGAGGGGTAGCAGATTTTATTATTTGCCGTTCCAAATTTCATCATATACTTTACAATTGAAAAACTGAAATCAAGAGTCAAGCTGCAATGATATTTTAGAATATGTGCAAGATTTTGTTTTTGAATTGAGATATCAAATAAGAAAAAATAAATAGTGGATTGTATTTACAAAGAACCATCTAAGTGTAAAATAATGATAGAGGTAACGGAGCATACATAAGTTTAGGTTTTCACTCTCTAAACTTTTCTTTTGATGTGAACCTGTTTAATTATTTTCCATTTTTGTTCTGGTTAAAGGCTGAAAGTTTAGCATGAAATAATGTTACCTAGTTTTCTTAAATTACATATTGATCACCAAAAGTGTCCTTCAGTGGGTTCTTAATGCGTGCCTTGTGTGTCCTCCTTGTGTCTAAAATCAGAAAATTGATAAAATCATTTGCTAGTATGTTCCCGAACTGCATCTATTTTCCAACACGACTAGCATGGATACTACTGTCCAGAGAGAATGTCCATATCTGCAATGCTATATTTCTCTAATAACAACAATCTTTTTTGGAAAAATGTTGAGTTTCATTTTAGAAAAGCTTTTTGAGCATCAATATATGGATCTCACTTAACACGTTTTATGACAAAATTGAGCATGGCCATATTTTGTCCCTTCTTTCACTGTTCTAGAATTGTCTTAGCTATCATGCTCACAATGAATTAACATCTGATTTTGTTTTTTCTTTTCTTGCCCTGCTTAATCTTGCAAACATGATATATTTCGCATTTGCTTCATTTTTCACTATAGCATTACAAATTGATCTCTGGCTGCTATCTGATTCGTTTACTGTTCCTAAACATCTACGCGTAGGCTGATCAGTCAGGAACAATAATTGAGATTCTTGTAGAAGATGGCAAGCCTGTCAGTGTTGACACCGTGAGTAATCTGGACTAATCACTGTCAATTTATGACATAAAATGCTTGATCTAATTTCTCCCTCCAGTCTATAGTTACTTTATTTTTGTCCATCTACAGCCTCTCTTTGCGATTGAACCGTAAAGTGGATGGAGTTAAAGAGTTATTCAGGAGTAGGAGGGCGTGTTCCTTCGATGATCGTGCAGCACTGCGTCATGTGCAAGTACTATCTGTTTTGCATGGAAGAGACTAGAGTTACATTCTTCGTCAAAGCTAGATTTTGTCTGCTGAAACTAATGTTATTTATGATTTGAGAACAGCCTCTTTTAGATTAACGTTATTTCTAATGTCAGTATTCAATCTTTTTAGGGCAAAGTTGAAGTAGATTGTGCAACTGAAAGTTGTATTCTGAAATAATTTGTTGTGCATAAAAGGGTGTTTCGATCTTTCATCCATGAAGTCTTCATGAAACACCGTGCCCCACCAATCCGTCTTGACACAATAAATGTCACCACATCTTCAAGATTTTGCGTTTCGACTGTTGAAGATTTATGGAAATTGATGCAGATTCTAATAAAATGGATGGATCAAAAAAATTGAAATGTCCCAACTATTTTGGTCCAAAATTGAAATGTCCCAACTATTTTGGTCCGTCAACCATTTGAGTAACGTTATTCATTACCACGGGTGTCAAGTGTCAATTTATGTGATAATTACATGACATTAATTATAAATTCATAAATGCAAAGTCACATAATTTATATAATTAAAATAATAAAGTGTAGTCACCTAGTACTCTAACATCACTCGTGCTAAAAAGTATTATTCTATCAATACAAGTTGAATAATACTATTCAAATTGAAGACTGTCGGCAATCGCTTTCCGTAGTATACATGTATCGTTTTGTTATTTGATAAATTAATGTGATAATTGTTTAACATCTCATACATCAAATAACATAGGACGACTTCAATTAGATTATATCAAAAATAAACAAGGAACCATCTTTTCCAAATTCCAACCCTTCTCCATATGCCAACTACAAAAGATTGAAAAACAAAAAGAATCAAGATGAAAAAAGAAAACACAGAAGGGCAACATTACAATTACGAAGAAGAAAAGCATTTTCTAAGCTCAATTGGAAAAATTATTGCATCGCATCGCATCACATGATTGATTTTATTGATCATTCATTCTAGTTGCCGGCCGGCAGCCTCAGCAACAAAGGGCAAATATGGAGTCTTCCCAAGAACACTACTCACAACCCCATAAACAAAACACGCCACCACAAATGCAAAAATCCCGGAATGTGCCCACGCCGTTATCTTCAGCCCGATTCCGCTTCGACCCGGAGAAATTATCCTCTGTACAAGCATCGGCACGACAAGCAGTACGTCGAGCACCAATGCCTGAAGGGCGTTGAACCGCGCGTAGCGGCTCAGCGAAGGATTTCGGACGATGCCCAGATAAAGGGCGAAGAAGGAGATGAAGCTGGCATAGGGGATGGAGTGGTAGAGAGATAGTAGAGGGAGGAGGGGTTGAAAGGGAATTGAGAGGGATGGGTATTTGGTGAAGAGGAAGCGGCCGTATTGGAGGCCGTTGAAGAAGGGGAGGAAGTAGGATGCGGCGGAGATTAGGCGGTCGGTGGCAGGGGTTGGGGTGTAGGAGCAGGTTGTTGTGGTGGTAATGGATTTCTGCGGCGGTGGTCGGAGGATTGGGAAGGTAGATTTGAGGGGGTGAGGAAGGACGAAGGCGGTTTTATGGCTGCGGGGTGGTAGAGAGAGGCGGATAAGAGGGAGTGAGGCCATATTCGGCGGCGGTTGGTTGGGGGATTAGGCTTCGACGCTTTGTACAGTGGAGGAGCTGGGATTACAGTTTACAGACAGACGAAACTATAGAAAATAAAATGAAAAGAATGGGGCTTCCAGAACCGAAAGAGGAAATTGACAAATATAGCATCAGATAATAATTCCAATCTAGGTCGAAATCAACGTTTAGTTTTAACCACATATTTTTATGGACAACCTTACTACATTGCTAGAAAATCTTAGCATCTTGATTGACATAATGAAACATGACAGTATGTCATTGGCCAGTTTTAAAAAAATAGTTTTTCCATCAATTATTCATTATCGCCAATGCGTATGTCATCCAAGGTGGTAAACTCATTAGAAAACATTATTCTTTTATGAAATTCACAATTTTTTAATTACACATTTCATTAACTTTTATCAAAATCTATTAAAAAACTGATTTTAATCCCTATCAAAAAAGGTCTTAAAATTTTGGTGGTCGAAGTGAAATTTATTTTGTGCAAATTAAAAAAGTTGATAAATCTAAGTTAAAATAAACAATTTATTTTAATTGTACATTTAATAGAATTCACAACTTTTATCAATTTTACTATCATACTCAATACAATTGACCACCTCATGTAATTCAATGCAACATCGAAATTCAAAAGTACTTGTAGGATCGGGTTCGATCTGATTTTATCCAGAATCACTCAACAATTTTGATTGGAAATATTAAAAATAGAGCCAACAAACCAGAAGAGAACCAAGATAGCTCTTTTCGCTCCAACCATTGAGTCGTGTCAGAAGAGAAGAGAAAAAGTAATTAAACAAGATTCAGACGTAGCCATTGTCAAAACAACAAACGAAAGGCAGATAGGAGGAACACAATCTCTTTTCGAAATACGGAATTAGTTATCTTACTTTTCACTTTCGAATTTAACATCTTAGCAATTGGTTCTCACTTGAATTTGAAGTAGGCTTAGAGAAAGAGAGGATAACATTTTTGGGTTTTACTAGACGTACACAAGGGTTTACACTCCCATGTACCCAGCCCCACCTGCCCCTTCATAATAGGGGGGACGGGGGCCACGATTATTTTATTAATCGTGGGCCCGACCCCCATGTGAGGGGAGTGTACAAATAAATTAATCCAACATTTTTTCTTTTCTTCTTCCAGTTGGGAAGAAAAGTGACTAATAGTTACGAGCAAGCATCTCGGATCAAATAAAGTAAACACTTTGAGGTTCCCCTTGTAAGAAAGGAACATGTTAGAATTAGGTTGTAACCCAAATTCTTGTTTAATATTAGATTGGAAATACTGTTGAAAAAGTATTGAGA